>CM060621.1:21372889-21685389 GCA_030578275.1 Meda fulgida | reverse complement strand
CCATTTCCACACGGCCGTCCCCTCCATTAAAGGAGCAATTTACCAGAGTGCTGTGACACAGGAGCCAGGAGAAAGAGAGAGAGAGATAGAGAGAGTGTGGGTATGTTTGGTAAGGTGAGGATGAGATTAGAAAGGGGTGTTGAAGGAGGGACGGTTAGAGCAAAAAAGAAAAGCTGCCTTGCTGCCTTCATTTAGCATTCAGAAATGACGTGATTCTTACAAAATGGATTTAAACAAAGTTTCTTAATGAAGGCAGATGGTGAGAAATCAAAATTTCCTTGATGTTTTGAAGTAAAAACTTTTTTTACAATAAAGAAATGCTGTTATTTTAACTTTGTAAAAAATCCAAAAAAAACCAATATCATTGGTTCCACTTTTCTTTTTTCATGGGTTCCAAAAAATGTTTTCATCATCGATAATAATAAGAAATGTTTCTTGAGCATTAAATCAGCATATTAGAATGTTTTCTGAAGGATTATGTGATTTCATGTGAAAATTCAGATTTTCCATCACAGGAATAAATCATATTTCAAAATGAATTACAATTTTAATTAACTTTTTATTTTATTTTTGATCAAATAAACGCAGTCTTTGTGAACATAAGAGACTTTCAAAAACATAAAAAATCTTACCGACCCCAACTGTGCATATGTAATAAGTGTACTAAAGGGGAGAAAATTAAATAATAAAAATGTCTGGGGGTGACTCTTGTAGTAAACAAAATTTTTGGATTATAATTAGCTCAAATGTTACTGTCATCTCTTTACATCATTTGTCTTTCTGTTTTTGCAACTTTTTATTTAGAAACCTCCTGCAGAATCGGCTAAGGACTAGTCCAGAAAGGCAGTGGAGGGGGCGGAGCATGAGGTGGATAGGCGGAGCCCTATACAGAGTCTCAGCCAATAAGCTCTCTCGCACCCAAACCACCTCCACACCTAACAGTAGACCAGGTAACCATTTTGCAGAGATCATTGCTGCTTAGACATACAGTACTGTGCAAAAGTCTTAGGTACGTTAGTATTTACACACACACACACACACGTTTACTTACTTGCTATTTACTTACTTACTTTACACTACTTGCCATCTAAATAAGCACTGTATAAACTGTATATTCTATCCCCTTACACTAACCCTACCCCTAAACCTACTCATCACACACAACTTTTTGCATTTTTACATGTTTAAAACATCCCATGTTTAGTTCACATTTCCAAACATTCCTTTTGCCATTAATCGTAATAATCCAGTGAGATTTTTGTATGCACAAGGAGTCTGACAACAGCCGGTATGATCTGATCTCACCATCATCGAGTTTGTCTGGGATTACATGAAGAAACAGAAAAAACCTGAAAGACTAAATCCAGACAAACTGTGGCAACGTCTCCAAGACGCTGGAAGAAACCTTCCTGTAAAGCTACCTGAAAAACTATATTCTAGTCTACCGAGGACAAAAGCCGTTTTAAACGCAAAGGGTGGTCATACCAGATATTGCTTTGATTTACTTGAAATTAATAGATAAATAAAATTTGTTTATGACATTATTTTTGAAAAACATCTTCACTTTACAGCATTTTTACACAAGTGCCTAAAACTTTTCACAGTTCTGTAGCTTTGCAGGTCAGTTTCTTCAAGCGTCTTGGAGACATTGCTGTCGTTTTTCTAGATTTAGTCTGTCTCTGTTTTTTTCTTTCTCTTAATGTAATCCCAGACAAAATCAATGATAGTGAGATCAGATCATACCGGCTGTTGTCAGACTCCTTGTGCATACAAAAACCTCACTGGATTATTACAATTAATGGCAAAAGGAATGTTTGAAAATGCAAACTAATATTTTTAACTGACACCCTACAGCAAAAGATATAATACCTGGCTAAAAAACTGTTTTGTTTACATGAATATGTGCCCCTGCGGTGTTTTTGTGGATTTTAAATGGTCAGTATTTATTGGTTGTCTCTTAAATACACGGTCCAGATTATCAACCCATCCAGCAAGAGAGTGGGGGGGGGGGGGGCTAAAATTCGCCTTCTGAAATAATAAAGCTGTCATCTGTCACTGGCTACAGGTTGAGAGAGAGACACAGAGAGAACGGTAGAGATGGTGAATGGCCTAGATTAAACCTTAAAGCCCTAGTCAGAAGTGGAATTAAAGATCAGCTCCTGCTCAGGAGTTCCACACAAACACACATACACATGTCTATTTATGATCTCCCCAACAAACTGTAGTCTCACCACACACAGGTCTGGTAGTTAAAACACACAGACTCAATCTCTCATTCCCTTTTTCACATGGACCTTACAATTGCATCCCACATAACCAGCGAGCCATTTCTCACATGCCATATTTCATCTGCCCTCATTGCTCGATCACTCATTGCTACATAGAGTACAGTGTTTATACCTACTTCTCTCTTAGATTTCCATTTGGCTGTGGTTGACGGACCCTGACATATAAATAAACAGTATGGTATCTTGTCTTAGTTGTACTTGCTGGCCTCCTTCACTACCAATGAACATGATGACCTTTAATTACATGCTATTAGTCTGGCTTGTTATAAATAAATATGCTTGTGTACAAGCTTGGATGAGGCAAGAGAAGCAAACAAGTACTGGCCTACAGCTTACTTCAAGCTATAATATCTACATTCACAAAGACATATGTGTATATAGTGTTTAAATTGGGTGAAGCTGAATGTTTTTAAAGGAATAGTTCATCCAATTCTTTATTCATTATTCTTCATGTCGATCCAAATCAAACACAAAAACAAATAATAACATACAAAAAAATGTCTCTCTTCTGTGGAAAACAGAAAGCAATTTTAGCGGAATACTCATGCTGCTCTTTTCCATACATTGAAAGCATTAAGAATCCATTGACTGTCAAGTTCCAAAAATGCCTATACGTACTATTGAAAGTATTATAAAATCATGAAAATATTTAATAAAACTTGGAAACCTTATGATAGCTTTGTGTGGTGAACAGACCGAAATAAGAAGTTATTTACTGCTTAACGTATGCTTTTGTGTTCAATAGAAGAAAGACACAACTTTTCATAAATTGGTGCGTAATCCTTGATCTTTTGTGAAGAATGAGTCTTCCTTCTATAATTTTCTGTCTTCCCATACTATAGGAGAGTGGTACAATCCATATGTTTCCTCAACTAGTAATCAGGGAAGAACATCAGCCACACGTTACGTAGCCAGGTTAGTATTTTAAGAAATGGTTCATTCCACAGCATAATACATAACATATGCAGGTGAATTTGTTTACTGGTTTTGTGATTTTTTTTTCTTTTTTTTTTTTTTCTGTGTGCATCAGTCGTGCTGTGCAGAGGAGTTTAGCTATAATACGACAGGCCAAACAGAAGAAACAGAAGGCCAAGCAGTACTGTATGTACTATAACCGGTTCGGCAAGTGTAACCATGGTGACACTTGCCCCTACATTCACGACCCTGACAAAGTAGCCGTCTGCACCAGGTACTGGGTGTCTGTGCACACTCTCACAAAATGTCTAACACTTTGAAAGCTGGCTTCAAATTAAACTCTTGATTGGTTGGCAGGTTTCTCCGAGGCACATGTAAGCGGACTGATGGGACTTGTCCTTTCTCGCATAAAGTAGCCAAGGAGAAGGTAAGTCAGTATATGTTTAAGGGTTCTTCCAAAAACAGGACAAGATCATGGACGCTGCAAAGAAAAAAGAAAATCTAGCGCAGCTGTCGGCAGCCTTTTTTCTTCATGAAGTGCCAAGTTTTGATTTGATTTGTAACATAGACAATTTAAATGTTTATGAAGCAATTTTCCATACAATTTCTTTTAAAATTGTCAAAATATAGTTTGATTTCAGGTTTAAATTAGACTGAAATACTTTGAATTTCTAACGTGACCCCTCTGAACCCCACACTGTAAAAATATTTTTTGATTTTTTTTTAAAAAAAAGAACAAAATATTGGAGTATGTTGTTCAAGAAAATACTATTTCAGTCTTTCTACTTCAAAATGTTATATTTAATTCAATGCATTGCCATTTCTTTGTAATTAATTGTGAAATTTGCTAGCAATTTCTAAATGAAAATTGTTTCTACACCAAGTTTGCACATCATTGCTATTGTGTTTAATAGCACTCTCTATACTAAGTTGAATATCTCTGAACTTTATAACATTAACATTTTTTTCACAAAGCTATGCACAACAAATACAGCAGAACAAACTGCAAGCTGTCAGTCAAATGGACTTAACTTGTGTGATGCATCTGCTGTCCTGATCCGCGCTGTGCTTTCAGTGTCTCATGATGCGCAGCGGTCAGAGCTGCATGCTTTCATTGACTTATGCAGTAATAGTATTTATAGCTCCTAACTTAATAAAACAAGCTGTTACTATGATTACCTCCAAATGTAGACATGTATGCAGGTGCAAGGTACTTTATCTAAATGAAATGCATGCACTTCTCTTGCTTTTGCTCACGTCTGTGATTACAATAGATTGGCGACCCCTGATTTAGTGCATTTTTACAACAGTGGGAAAAAGACAATTGGTGTACAATTTCCACTCAGAAACTAAACGACTAGTAAATTTCACAACCAATTACAAAGAAACGGGAAGTAAAACATTGAATGAAACGTGAAAGTAGAAGTAGTAAAGCTGAAAAACTGTAAGTAGTATTTTCTTGTAAACCGTCCAGTAATTGTTTTATTTATAACTTTGAAAAAAAAAAATTTTTACAGTGTAGAAAAGCAAATCAAAATCGCTGTGGAATGGAAGATCCCATCCTTGCGAATCATTTTTGAAATCACGAACATACAGCGGCTTCAGAGATTTTTATTATTTATTTTTTTTATGTGATACACATTTTTAGAATAGTTTTCTCTCAATCGAAGCATAGTTGAACTGAATTCGTCCATCACAGGGCAGATCATGATCTAATGGACCTGATTTCAGTCATAACACAAACATAAAATGTGCAGCTACTGTATTTTATCTTTGTAGGACAGTATTGACAGTTGGATTTATGCATAAAGCCATAAGAATCTTAACATAAGTCATGACTGGTTGATGTGGCGGTTTCATGTTACTGTCAGGACTTGGGGCCTGTGGGGTGATAATTAAAGATACTATGTCAGGGACTTAGCTTCCTCTCTCAGGTTGTGTTGGTGTGTTACAGTCTCAATATCTTTGAGGCAATCCCACTAGATTCCAGAGTTACATACTTCGAGGTCTTTGCCAAGGCATTGCCGTCATGGAGACAGGTGGAGATGGGATCAGTATTGACGCAACATGTGATCCATCATATACTAGTCTAGATTCTCCTGAAGTGAACATTACGATCTCATTACTTACCTACCTCTCACAGACATACACATGCATGGTCACATTTTTTCATGCCCATGATTCTTTGCTCTCCTTATCTAGTTAACCAATTAGTTTTCAATACCATTATTGAATATTTTATTTGCAGAGATCTGTAATTCATTTTGCAAACTTGCAACCAAAAAATATCTGACAATACCTGGGTTGCTGAGCTTAAGTGAGTAATATCAAAGACTATAGAATAACACAAGATGCGTCACTCGTATTGTTTTGAAAGGGGAAAAGTCTAGCGCTCAATATGGCGGAATAAGTGTCCCGCCTTCTAAATAAGAGCCAATCGCCGATTCCGATTTCTATTGAAACAGTCAGACGTGTGCTTACACTGCGTATTAGCTTGATCCAGCCTGAAAAATGTTGTTCCGTCATGATTCGAGCGTTTAGAAACAAAATGTATGAGACAGTTGTCAGATTTCATTGATTTCAAATATGAAATTTAATCGTAAGCTTGGCAAATAGTTTTGGAGAATTTGATGTTTCCCATTCAAAGAGATAGGAGCTGCACTTGCAAAGATGGCCGCTGAGTGAAATGACTCATCTTAAAGAGACTTTGTTAATATTCAGCTGGTCATGTAATTTCAATATGGCTGCCACCATGAATGCACCAACCTTATGTATACTGCTCATGAAAAAAACAGTCAGAAGTCTGTATCTCATGTAGGTGTACATAAATGAATACCAGTTGTAACAAATATTTAAAATTATTTCTGTAGAAAACTAATTACTTGGTCCACTTTATATCCAAAATTTTCTTCAGGGTTCCTTTTGTTCATGAAAAACATGGAAAATCTGTTTCCCAAGCCTGAAAAAGTGATGTAAATTAATGAATTAAAAAATTAAAATGAATAAATCAGTGAATTCAGTGACAAAACACCATTTTCCTATAATATGTAAGTAATATAAATAATACAATATTTATAATGACTGCATGAGTGGCAAATGAAGAGCGTATAAATGACAGGAATAGCAGTGGCATTCCAGGTTTAGAAGGACACTGTCTGAAACTTTCCCCATACTTCCTTCCCACAGTGAGATACCCGTTACCCTTGTTTATTTGACACAGAAAAAGCCACCCCTCTGAGCGTTCACTTTCTGTAAAACACACATACTGTCTCTCTCTCTGCTCCACTCTTCCCTCACTTTATATTCTAACACTTGTTCAGACTTTTGCTTGTATTTGGTCCAAGGCCCTATTCAACCAATAACCAACCAATAACCCACCCCCCACACATACAAACACAGCGAATCACTGCACCTGTGACAGTCGTCACCCTCTACACCCTCCAGTGCACCGAGAGCCCAGCTGTCTGTATTTCTTAAAGGAGCAGAGCCACCTCATCGCAGCGCAGGCCCACCTGCTAGTCCCGACCCCATAAGCCCCCCTCCTTCTATTCCTACACAGCCTTGCTTGGGGCTCAATTTAACCCCGCACCCTGTGTCATCCATGTACATGAAGCATGGCTTGAGTTCACGCCTGCTATTGAAAACGATCCAGTTCCCCCTCCAAATAACTGAGAAACAAGACCCCCAAACCCCTTCACCCCACTCGTGGCTAGCGTCCATTCCCCTCCCCTGCACATAAACACATCATGCAGGTGGTACGACGCCCCGCTTGGGTCAATATTTCTGTTGCAGTTAATTAAGCAGAAATGATATGACCCCCATGGAAATGAGATTCCACTTAAGAGGGCAGCGGCCACCCCAGCCTCCCATCCCCCACCCCCCCCTTCCGCTCATGTGCACGAACCTCACATTCTATTTTAAACCAAGAGAGCACTCAGTGAGCACTCAGATTATTCATACATGCAGATTATATTCACAAGGAGTGCAAATCTGTGCCGTTGACACATGCACATAATTACTGATTAGACAATGTGTGATTAAATGCGTGTTTTCACAGGGACTTCAATAGATATGTGATTTAATACTGGTGCCATATGTGTGTAACTCACTTATGTTTCCCATCACTTATTCACTATAATCTACACACATCTGTTAGAAAGGGAATTTAAAGGCTAGGCTGCATTGTTACTGCTCTTATTCTTTTATAAGTTCATTGGTGTTTCAAACTAACCGTAATCTTTTACTCACACTTACTCTTTTGTTCAGTGCTGTATAGTATAATTTAGACTATTTCATTGTTTAATGAAGTTTGATTTATTTTGTATTGTTTGCATTTTAAGCTCTAAATGTATGTTTTTGTTTACTTCTTTGTAGATGCCTGTGTGCTCATACTTTCTGAAGGGGATCTGTAATAACAGTAGCTGTCCATACAGCCATGTCTATGTCTCACGCAAAGCCGATGTGTGCAAAGACTTCGTCCGAGGCTACTGTCCGCAGGGAGATAAGGTAAGACAGTTTACTTTAAGGGAAGATCATTTCTGTGGCAAACATGTTGGTTGATTAATCAATAATGGGGTGTTTTACTATTAGAAAACGTCAACCATTTTTTTTTTAACACTCAGTTGTTCTCTGAATTGCTTGGTGTGATGTAATGACAGCAATAGTGGCTATTCCTAAGGTATTATTCACTATAAAAAAAGTAGATGAATAGTAAATTAATTGAAAATATTTTTACTTGAATATATTTTCCTTATTTTAATTTATTATAAGGGGTTAGTTAAAAAGCCGTCATCATTTTTGGTCATTCTCACAAAAGTTTCATGGCCCCCAGAATATTTTGCTGTATGAATATCTGAATATGCTATATATCAAAAGAAAGATCAGACCCTTTTCATAAAACAGCAACGGTTTGAGAAAAAAGCTTAGCAAAAAGCTTAGAAAATTGCATTTTTTGTGAAAGACTACATCTGGATGGGATTCAGAACGATGATCAAAACATAGATGAGGTAGATCAAGTCCATCAAGACCTCCAGAGCTTTACAGTCCTATAGCTCGTCCTGGGCCTACATTTCATTCAGTAACATTAGGCAGTTTTTATTTATATGCTGTTGAGGATCGTATTATTTTACACATGCATATGCTTACATATGATATCGCTTGTTTCTGCTTTTTCTTCGCCTATGTTTTGATCAGGAGATTCAGTAGTCTTTCAGAAGATCTGTAATAGCGCCCCCCTACCGTATAACAGTGAAAACACGGAAAGCCGGAAATTTCCGTCAATGGCGGGGAAGCGTGGTCTCACAAATGACGGGAAGCGTTGTCTCACAAATTATGGAAATTTCCGTCAATTGCGGGGAAAGAGTTAAAATTAAGTAATAGTGCTTAAAAGGGAACTTTACATGTTATATAATAATAATAAAAAATATTTATTTTAAACATCCTTTGAAATACAATAATTGTCTATTTTTGTCTGTTTTAAATCATGTTTTGTTTTTCTTAAAAATCATAGGCACAGTAACTTTCCCTAATTGAGGAATCATTATTTTATTTTGTACACACTTATATCGTAATCAAATAATTCTGTGGTAAATGGTGTTGATATAGAGAGTGAACGACCGTGACTCTCATTTGGCACGTAACTTGGTTCAGTGTTTCAGGTCAGCAAAATTGATCTTCTACATCTTCTAAATGTTTCCCTTCTACTTGCATCCACATAGATGCAAAGTACACGTGGTTTGACATTCATAACAATTGTTGTATTATAGTGATTTGCAGTTGATGACCATTTTATAGGTCTTAATGAATGAATGCCATGTATTGGTGATGACATTTTTTTTTAAATAGTTTTAAAATAGAGCTCTTAAAAGTTGACTGTTCCTGTTGACTGTTGACTGAATGTTAATCTGAACCATCATCCAGGTGCTTATGACATATGCATTTGGTTTCCTCCATGTTTGTGAGTGAGTGACGTATTGAGGGCAGTAACAAGTGAGGACGACATGACCCTCATTTACCATGTGTCCTCATTTGCCCTTAATCCAGCAGGTTCTAACCCATCCATGACCTCTATCCTCACCCCAGCTCTCCCACACACACACACACACGCACACACACACACATATGCTCCTGTTGTCCCCTTCACACCTGTCCCTCAGTCTCATGAAGCCATCCAGGAGCATACAAATGTATGCTTGCATGCATAAGACAGATGAAGATGACATCATATGACTTGTGCTAGTCTCGTTCTTAGTAATGTTTATTTATTTTAAAAAAGTTGTTAACCCTTTACAGTAAGGTTCCATTCATTAACATTGGTTAATTAGACATCATGAACTAACAATGAGCAATACTTTACAGCATTTTTTTATTGTTTAATGTTAATTAATACATATACTAGTACATTTTTAAAAGTGTATTAATGTGCGTTGCATAAGTAAACATTTATGTATTATGAATGAACATGAATTAATGAGGGAAAAAGAATAAATTAATAAATGAACATTATCAAGATTAAAAATGCTGTAAAAAAAGTTTTCATTGTTAGTTCATGATGCGTAATGCACCAGAAACCAAAAAAACCTCACTGTAAAGTTACCCCCCTTTCACCACATACATACACTGGCATGAGAAAACTCATATCATATCAGTAGCCCAATAAATGCTCTTTAATTTCCCATGAAGTAGGTCGCCCCATGGACATCACATGAGCAACCGACTAATTATCTCTGTAACCACTCCATCAAACAATTTCCAAGACAAGTCAACTGCTATATTGGCCAGTTAAAAAATTACTGAGTTTACTGAGTTTTTTTTTTTTTTTTTTTTTTTTTTTTACTATAGTGTCATTTTGTTACAGATTTAAAGCGGGAAGCTTCTGAGATAATAACATAATTCTTATATGCCAGACCAAAAGTGATTTATTTTTTTTAAACTGACAATATGCCTGCCTTTATTGTTCTTCCGCAGAAACTTTCATCGCCGCCCCTATCAGTTTCTTCCTCTTTGGATTTGTCTCATTCTAATGAATTGTTTCCCTGCAGTGTTTTCTGCGTCTCCCATCTTCTCTCTTTGTCTCTGTCTGTCTCTCGCTCTGTTTTTTTCCCCTCCATTTGTTCTTCTTTGCTTTCCCTTCATCGTAACAAATGCATTCTCTTGCTGTCAGGGCTCATTTAAATATTTGGGGTGAGAATGAGAATATATAAGAAGAGAGATATTAATATTTATTCTATTAGCCGAAGTGCTTAGGTTTGTAATTTTACGCCGTCCCAAAAGCACTGTCTTAGATATGATGGATAGCACACCATAATTATGGACGTGAAAAAGTGCTGATGACAGCAGTACAGGCGAGAGGCCAGCAATGGATACGCCAGTGGAGCAAGGGTTAAAGCACACTCTCATCCTCTTCATTTCTCCCTCCCTCTGTTCTTTTTCCCCTTCTTCTGCTCTCTCTTTCTGTCTGCCATTTCCCATGTTTTTATGTCCCGTTTCTTCTTTTGTTTGTTGGCCACATCCATTCACACCTCACCCGGATCACTCTTTTTTTGATTCTCCTACCTTTCCTCTCATCCGTCTATCACTCTGTCACTATTCTCATTTCCCAGCTCTTTATCATAGCTCACACCACCATACTATCTTTCTGTCTCTCTCTCGCTCTTTCTTGCTCACTGTCTCAGTAATGTAAAATGTGCTGACTCTTTCTGCTTTGTGGCCAGTAGAAAGCTCTTCTAATAGGCCCCAGAGACTTCCCAGCCTTTCTTAAATCAAGTGGAAAATTGTTAACTTGCACTGATATAAAGATGTTCCATCCACTTCTCTTTTTTTCTCTCACACACTTCTCTTTTCCCTCTATTTCGCTGCTTTTATGTAAATTAAAATGTATGAGAGAGCATGGTTGGAGAGGATTTGGGCTTTTGTGTTTTCTTTGTCCGGATTACAGCCATGAACATCAAAGTTAATGAGCCTTCTTAGTACTGCGTCCACTTCCCATCCAATCAGATTTTCTTCTAATTAGATATGATTCCAAATAGCCAATCAACTTATACGTTTATGAATTGACTAGTATAGGTTGCACTTTTGTATGTAATTTATGAAAACCAAATATTAAAATGCTGTCTGCGTCGAAAACTTCAAAAAAAATACAGGTGAATAATAGCCTTTTTAAGTTGATTAATTGACCTGCTTTACTGCACTCTATATCAAATGACCATTTCTGATTTTATGATGACCCATCATAGTTGGATCTGTCCCGTCACAGTTTTGTTATGAACCTAAAAGATCACTAACGTTGTGTTTTGAGCCATTGCTTTGGCAAAGCAACTGTCAATCGAACAGAAAACTGTGGTCTAATTAAAAAGGTTGCGGCGGGCTTCAGAACGAAGCATTTGCACAAACAGCTCATAATTTGGGTCTCAGAACGGCTCCATTCACAGTTATGCTGCGAACTCCATCAATGAAAGTGCTGTCAGTTTAACATGCATTTTTTAACTACTCTTGCATATCTAATTTAAGTTGCATACATTTTGTTCTTGCATTGATGTTTCATTTATAGCAATTTTGCACTTTGGCACTCAGTTTGAGAGTAGCTTCCCCAACACCTTGATTGATATCACCCATACTTCTCATATTGTAGCTTTCACTAATTTGAATAAAGCAAATGTTGGTGGTTGTAAAAGGAATATGAATAAAATTTTAGGGATAGTTTTCCTAAAAATGTAATTCATGTTGTCATATTTTGCAGACAGTGTTTTTGTCCTTAAAATGAAAGTCATTGAGGTCAAAAACAATATTGGACCCAACTGCCCTTTCACTGTATGAAGATTTAAAAAAAAAAAAAAAACTCATTGTTCACTTCTATCAGAAGTGTTCTTTCTGTGTTCATCAGAAGAAAGAAAGTCAGACAGGTTTGGAACGACTTGAGGATGAGCAAATGATGAATAATTTTTGGGTGAACTAACCATGTTGGTCTGGCTTAAGTTGGTCTCATAAACCAGACTTTGGATTCTACTGGCCAGTAGCTCCTCCTGCTTAAGAAGGGGATGTTGTTTGTGGTTTTTATGTGATGAAAGACGCAGGCAAACCTGTCAGGGATTCCACGATAATATACTTCTATGCAACTAAGTGTTAGCTCTGGCAAACAATAGAGCTGGAGGCTCTATAAAAGATTATACAGACAGCAATGAAGAAATCTCTTAAAAACAAATTCTTTCCTCCTGAAAGATTAAAAACGTGTGCACCCTGACTTAAGAATGCATAGCAGCCAACCAAAAAGTCCGAAATTGGTGGGTTCAACCAGCTCTGGCCATCTTAGTGGTCAATATGCATCAAATGGTTTGTTGACACCTGAGAGTAGACTGTTGAATTATACATACCCTGGAGATGCAGTATATATCCTTGCAAAACAGCCCGGGCCCATCCTAAATGGCATAATGGCATATTGGCGATGACAAGGGGGCCCAACAAAGCAAAGCCTTTCTTTTTTTTTTTTTTAACTTAAATGCACACTGAGCGTAATTAAGTGACGCAAATGTCAAGTCAAGTCACCTTTATTTATACAAAACTTTATACAAAAATGTATACAAAACACTACAAAAAATGCACGTCTGCCCATTATTTAATCAAAATCCACTTTAGATCACAGTCGGAAGTCGTTACATGTACTTGATGGTTTCTGTGTAATACTAAACTCTATTTATCTAAATTTCCTGTTGTATGTTGTGCAGTAGACAGGGTTGAAGCCAAATGGGAAAACCTATGAGATACATACATGAGGAAAAATGAATTCTCTGTCAGCGCCACCTATCGTGCAGGCTTGAATTAGATGATGGCAATTAATCGTTTTGCGCTCAGTGCGAAAGGGCCTTTACACTGAATACAATATGAGCTAGTGAACAGTGGTGTCGGTTCTGTTTTTACAAAATATTTTGCCGCACGTCAAGATGACTTTATCAGTTGTCTGATGATTGGGAATTCCTGGTATTCATATTTAGCTGTGATTGAATAGATAACTGGTAACTAACATCATGAAAAAGGGGAAACTTTGAATTAAATGTAGACTTTTTTGGGGGAAAAGCATGTGCAACTTGACATTTACCCCATAAACATTATTCAAAGATCAAGCACATAAGTTTAATTGTTCATATTGTCATGAATATGAAAACAGAATCGGTAGAAATACATTTGCAGTACCCTTATGATCAGATTATCCGACTTTACAGTGTTTGATAATTTCTCACAGTTTACACATTTGTTCTATTTGCCTTCACCGGACCTTTGAATGATTAAAGTGCGACATGGATGTTATCAGTCAAACAAGAAACAAATGGGTGTTTAAAAAAAGAAAGGTCCCAAATGCTCTTCTGAAATGGGGTGGAATTGAAATCGACTAAATTCAAGTGGCAAGGGATTTAGCAAATTGGGCCAATTAGCCATGAGTGTGGTGAGTGATGATGTTGTCTATAGGATGATTTAGGGGGCATTAGAGACCCAGATTTATTGGGTGCGATAATCCAGTTACACGACTGTGTGTGTATATATAAAATTCTTAAAGTGTTTCCTGTATAACAGAAAGTATAGCAAAAGCTGTCCTCTTGGACTCTTGGAAAATCCCATAGCCACACTATGTCTGCAATTAGTGATAGAGTCTATGTTCCTTAATCTCATAATCTAGACATGGACTTGAATGTCAACCTGTTAAGCTTAACTATTTTTTTTATTATTATTATGATTCAGTTTTGTTTTGTTGTTTTTCATTATAGCTGGCTTATACTTGACCTCCTAATGTGCCATTTACACAGGATATATTTAATATAGGGGTTTACTGAGGGTCTTGAGATGCATTTTGGCAAACTACTTTTCACACAATATCTTAAAAATGTGGTGCCTGTGGTGCTATACACTGAAGGCAGATGCATATGTGCAACAATTAAAAAAGTAGCACAGCTGGATTACAAGAACATGTTTCATGTGTGAACTGTCCCTGAGGGTTTAATCTAACAAAATCGGTCATTTTATTTCTAAGCACCATAAGATAAGATCCTCTGGTGTTTCTCTCTTATTTCTGTATATTTGGTCATTTTAGGCCACTTATGGCTCTGACCTGATCCCTGTTGGGGGGAGAGTGTCTCTGGGCAGTCTGCCCCAAGGGGTGACAGGGAGTCCACACTGTTCCCGGACACACGATCCTTCAGCCACCCTTCACTCCCACACACATACAGACACACTCTCACTCACACTCTATCTCTCTCTCTCTCTCTCTATTTCTGGAGCAACTTGTCCCACACTCGCCCATTCCCCCCTCTCTCACTTATACACGCGTCTTGCGCTCCTCACCCCATAGTGGGGTATAATTAGCTCCTCAGACAGGTGGGAGGGATCGGGTCTCCAGAAGAATGAAGCTACCAATTTACGCCCAAATTACACAGGCACACAGACACTCTCACCTACTCTCACTTACACACACAAACACATGCTCACCTTCTCTCACTTATCAGATGCATGCACCTTCTGATGTGTGATCTCACACAAACACTTACTTTTGCTAACTTCAGTGCACTCCTACTGAGTGTGGCACACAAGAAATCCTGACAGTGTCCCACATGTTCATAACCAAGCCACAAAACATCCACTGTGAATCTGGGTATAAAGAAATAAAGCATTAAGAATTTTCTGCTCTCTCCACAGTGTAAGAAGAAACACACACTGGTGTGTCCTGACTTCTCCAGTACCGGTGTGTGTCCACGTGGATCCAAATGCAAGCTGCACCACAGACAGAGTGTGAAACGCACCGGCTCTAACACAAGCTTTGGACCGGCCAAGAAAGCCCGCACCAGAGACATTATAAAGAGGTCATGAAGAGGAACTAATCCCACATTGGCCTTTACACTTCTTAATTGCCATCTGTATATAACTGTTCTCTTTCCACTTTATGCACTGTAGTTATAGCTCAAACAGTTATAAATAAGTTATTATTGTTATTATTATGTTTTACATCACTATATTACTATTATTTATAGGGAAGAGACCTGAATAACCATAGCCACGTTTCCACCGAAATTACCTGGAACTATTTGTCCCAGGAACTTTTTTTCCCCAGACCTGTAGCTGTCTGCGTTTCCATCGCGGTCTAAAGTACCATGAAGATTAGGCAAATTAAGGCCCATTCACACAAAGAATGATATAAAGATAACTATATAAGTGCCCACACCAGCGGACGATATAGTTCTGTTTATTCTAATCGTGTGCTTGTCTGCCACTTTGACTGCTCGAGCTTGTTACAGCAGGATGGATTCTGATTGGCTGTCAATGTTTTTATCGTTCATAAGCTGGATAAAATTGTTCTGTAAGTGATTCCAACTATATAATTTCTCTGTGCCGTTATCTTGATAGCTGTGGTGTGAACTATGCTATTCTTTTATATTGAGAATGATATATTGTTTTTTTTTATTGTTATCTTTATAGTTATTGTCCTTTGTGTGAACAAAGGACGTCACCTTTAGTCCGGTGACGTAGGACTGTGCGCGACTCTCCAGTTCCCGCTGGATTTCGTCCTCTGCATATAAGCTTAATAAAGCTTGAACCTCGTTGTCGGCCCATCTTTCGTATTTTTTTAAAAAAATCCATTGTTTATTCGAATATCAAACAACTCTTACTGCATGCACCGCAGCAGATTTTTAGAAATGGTGGTTGAAATAAAATGCTTTGTGGAGTCAGCCAATCAGCATGTTCAGCGCCCAAGTCCCAGCCCCGTATGTTCCTGAACTTTGAAAACTAATTTTAAAACACTACACTACTTTTTGAGGGTGAATTTTTTTTTACCCGGAACTTCATTTAGACCCTGGTTGCAAAACACCGAGTACCACCCCAAAGTCCCCAGTTCCTGGGAAAAGTTCCTGTGGTAGAAACGCGGCTAATGCAATCCCATGAGCATGCTGATCATTTATAAATTCCTTTCAAAATATAATAAAATGAAACGAATGAAATCTGTTTCCTCGTTATAATAATTTGTGTTTTGCCTTTTCAGTTTGGAGGAAGTTCAGGCTCCGTCTACAGAGTCCATACAGGCAGATGAGGGCTCGTCCTCCTCGGGTCCTGAGAAGCTGCCCTCCTTCATATCTTTGTCCAGCTCTCCTGACATGTCGGAGAACCCTGATTCCCCAAAGATCCCTCCTGCGGCAGGCTTACAGGCCAAAGGTGTGTACTGTATGTGAACAGGAGGTTAGATTTAAATAATAATAACAATAACATACAGTAGATGAGATGCATACATTGGCCCTACAAAGTATTTAGATACTTAAGCTACACTCAATATACAAATATTATTGAAATAGTTAAGTGTAACCAAGTGGCACTTTAAAGAAAGATAGCAAAACATTCATGAAAATAAGTTTATTGGGTTTTAATTGAGAGTAATGTTAAAAAAGTATTTGGGCACATAGTGATGGGAACTACACCTGTGGTTACTGGAAAAATAAAGTTAACTCTAGGAAATGGTATTGCATGAATTGTTTGTAGATGCCACTTGGATTGATGTTTTGTATCTAATGCATTTAAATTGCATGAAACGTATGTATGTGTGTGTGGCTATTTTTTAATAGCTTAAGAGTTCAGATACTTTTTGGTCTCACTGTATATATAGAGAGTAATGAGGTAATAAATATTTATGGAGTAAATAGTTGTGTTATTTAATGCGCAGTGACGGGGTTAATAATATCGAGGGGGGTGATATTATTTAAGAGCGGACTACATGAGGTATATAATACTTACTGAGGGGTTACTAATATTTAGGTTTGTTGTTAAGGACAGGCACAGCTGAAGCTGGTATGTCAGTCTGACTGATAGAGGATTATAGGAAAGGGGCCCCTATATCATCACACACACACACGCACACACACACCAGCCATACCCTATGGAACACTGTCTTTCTCTCTCCACAGTCAGCAAGACAAAACTTATATACTGGCTTTATGCAAACTCATGCAAGAAACGAACTGGTTCTAACTTTTAAGAAACCATTTGAACTCTCTTCATTTTGTTTTCTCTTTACTCATGCTTTCACACTTCCTTTCTTAAATTAGTTACTGCAGAACAGAAACCACTGTGATTAACCTCTGACCTTGCATGTTTTCGGTCACATGGACTTTCTGAAGCATGTCACTGGCTCTTTCTCTTATCTATACGTAAACATTTAAACGCTTAACTCCTGTTTGCTCTATTTTTGCTCTGTTTCTTTTAGCTCATGTTCTTTGCTTTCTATACTCGAAGCTTTCATGAGTGATGCCAAGTTTTTTTCTGTGTCATGTCTGCATATTTATACAAATTTGTGCTTGTGCATACACACTTCCTTATTTCTCTGATGCCAAGTTCCAGATCAGTTCTCCGTTGGGATCATTGATGGCAGCCCTGTGTCTCAGAATAGCACAGGTGCCCACCAGACCACCATGGCTTTTCACATGTCACTTTCTCATCCTGTTGCCTGAAATCATCTGCTTCATACAGACTGAACAATTGCTGCTCTCAAAGGGAATTTGACTTTTCTGATTCAGTTCAATGATCTGGATTTCTTAGTGGTTCTGTTAACATGTATCTTGGTCATTTTGTGGATGAAACCATGGATAATGTTTGGCAAACAATACTTGCAATACTGCATTCATTATCCTCAGAAGTGTGTTGTCAAATTATTTTAGATTTCAACAAAACAGTAATAAAAAATCTGATTTGTCCTTCAACCCTTCAGTTTGTTTAATTTTTAAACAAACCAACAAGTCTTGACAAACTTTACTTTTCAAGTTAAATAAGTTATAGATTTGAATTTTAAATATTAATGTATTAATTGATTTGAGTTCTTTGTTGTGATCAAATTCTAATTGTAATTCATACCTCCTGTTTGCAGCCTCACTTTAAATGCAGGAATTGAATTGGAATTTAAAACATTCTATTCTGAGGGCAAACATCCCTGATCATTATGACAGCAGCTCTGATGCTTAAATATCGTATTACATTTAAACAGATGCTCCAGAACCAGTGCTTTAACTGAAAGTCATTCAAATCAGTTGTGTGTGTATGTTTGTATGTGTGTGCGTTCGTGCGTGTATGTTTGTGTCCAGGTAAATTCTACATTGTGAGGACAAAATGTCCCCACAAAGATGGCAATATACGAAATCCTTGTCCTTGTGGAGACATTTCTTGGTCCCCATGAGGAAAACGTGATGTTTTTTTGAAAATGTTAAAATGCAGAAAGATTTCTGTGATGGTTAGGGTTAGTGTAAGCAGATAGAATATACAGCTTGCACAGTATAAAAATCATTATGTCTATGGAATGTCTCCATAAAACATGAGAACCCAACGTGTGTGTGTGTGTGTGTGTGTGTGTGTGTGTGTGTGTGTGTGTGTGTGTGTGTGTGTGTGTGTGTGTGTGTGTGTGTGTGTGTGTGTGTGTGTGTGTGTGTGTGTGTGTGTGTGTGTGTGTGTGTGTGTGTGTGTGTGTGTGTGTGAGAGAGAGGGGGGACTGACTGAGACTGGTCTGTGTGTTTAAGGAAATTGGAGCTGGTCTTGAATAAGAACTAACTCTTGATTCCCAAACATAGTAAGGTTCCCAGCCACACAGACTCACACTAAGAGCAGTTAATTGTTACTAATGACAGTGTAGCTCTCACTCTAAAGATTGTGGCCGTCCAGACAAACTTTTCTCTGCTTTGCATAAATTAGCCCAGAATCTATGCATCACTGCCTGCATCTTCTCCTTTCCCCTTCGGTCTCTGTGCTATCACTCACCCTGAGACAATCACACACTCATGTGTCACTCCTCTTTCAGTAAAAACAAGTGATAGCTAGTCCTGTCATTACGTAGCAGGTGCTATTTATTTCTTGTCTGTCTGTCTTGTTTTCTAAATCAAAGTTTCATATACTTCACTTTTAGCATCATTACTGCTGTATAACCAAAAAACAATCACATTTCACTTCCTTAAGTACATGAAATAAACTCTTCCTTTATGGATAACATGTTCTTTTCCTTTAGCACTGCACAGTGTTTCTTTGTGGAAATGTTCTTCTCCTTTCTTCTCTCTGTTACAGGAAAGACACTGCATATCAAGCCACGATTCTTATCTTCAACACAAACAGACTCCTCGCCAAAGGAGGGCTAATGGTGGGTGTTTTAATCCGTAATGAATAGTATTAATAAGTCTTTTTTTAACTTAACTTCTATTTTAGAAATAAGAAATTGACTCCGCCTCTCTTGAACAGTTTACAATGACCTCTGAACATTAGATGTTCACAGCTATTTTTGGTTTCAAATCACTTTTCGTTTCAAGAATTCCAAGATGCAAATTCTAAGAATTGATTATACAGATTTCTAAGAATATATTCATAACTATCCACAATAATAGAACTGAATATATGCATTATAATCAAAAACTGATCTGCAAAAAAAAAAAAAAACTGCAGACGTTTACATTCGAAGAGAATGGAGTTAGTTTCAAAGTGTAAAGTTATTCTCAGGGGTTTTTAAAACAGCGTTTATGTAGTGGTTTGTTGTGCAAAGAATTAGTTTTATCATTTAGAATGTAAGCTTGTGAAAATGTATTTTCAAAGAATGGAAACCTACTTAATAAAATTGCTTTGTGATTTCTACGAATGCATCTCTCTTTATTTGTGAGCATGTTTGCCTGCATGTGTGAGAATCCCAATGCAGGATTGACTAAAATCATGACTAAAGAAATGCTTCAGTTTAAAGTATTAAACCAAGTATCATCACAAACCACTTCACTCATGTTGTTTTCTGAATAACAATGTTTAGCGTGAAAAGTATCGGCATTCCTCGACGTGTTGTGAAGCAGGTGTATATAAAGGACATCGCTCATGAGTGTGTCTGTCACTGTAATTGAGTCTTAAGGAATCTATAGGAAAAGAAAAAAAACGTAACGCCTCCCTTACACTCTTCAAAACTCATTTTTCTTCTACTCTCACTTTTTCCTCTCTAACTGCTGTCTGACCAAATCCATCACAACTAATTTCTGACAATGTCATTTTCCTTTTCTTCTCCCTGTCTTTTTCTTAAAATGCGCATTTGATTGAGCATCCATTCGTAGATGAGCCTGCCTCTTGCACTCCTCCTCCTCTCCCTCTTCTCCGTCGGGTAATGTAATTAGGATGTTGGGTGTTAAACAGTGGTACAGAGAGGATGATGGGAGCTGTAATCCCTTGAACGCCCCTCACTGTGCGGAGACTGCTGATATTCAGACTATTAATGCTCCGTTGAACCAAGGCCTCGTGCTCCGTGCTCCGTGCTCTGTGACAAACGACTGGCGGTCGCGACGGGAAACCTGGTTAACCGTCGCCGGCAGCAACGACAGGGGGCATTAATACACCGTGGCGAGGGTCTCGCTGCGGAACACGACAAGCCTGCCGCCGTGTTAACGAGATAAAGGCTGCGCCCATGATGCGAGCCACTTTTACGATGACATCGAGAGATGGTGGGAAGGAAAACACTCCTTCATTTCACTTCTCTGTCTATCTTTCTCCCCTATTTAATCGTTCATGCAGGGAGGAATACTTCACAAAAATTGCATGTTGATATGGGTGTTGTAAAATCAACTAAAGTTCTCATACATCACCTAACCCTTTATTTATCTTTTTTTTTTGCATTGCATTGCATTGCGTTGCATTGCATTGCACTGCATTGCAACTCTTGGTTTTAGATTTTATTTTTATTTTAAAGGAATGTCCTGGGTCCAATACAGGTTAAAGGGATAGTTCACCCAAAAATGAAAATTCTGTCTGATGTTTTCAACCTGTATGAGTTTCTTTGATCTGTGAAACAAAAAATATATTTTGGTTAAATAACATAAAATAACTGATATTTTGATCAATTTTGGTTTCTGGTCCCCATTTGCTTTAGTATTTTTTTTTCCCTACTATGGAAGTCAATGGGGACCAGCAACTGTTTGATTACTAACACTCTTCAGAATATCTTCTTTTGTGTTCAACAGAACAAAGAATCTCATACAGGTTTAGAACGACTTGAGGGTGAGTAAGTGATGACAGAATTTGTATTATTGGGTGAACTATGTCAAGTCAATTTAGGTTAAAGGGATAAAGTTGATTACAATAGAATATTCTTTTTATTTGAACCTTTTCTTGGAAAAAAAGTGACTTGTATTAGAAGTGGATGGGGCCAATGCACTGTTAAAAAAAAGCTTCCTTACATTTTTAAGTACAATCTACTTGGATGTTTAAGTCATTTCAACTTAAATTACATTAAACCGTCTTAAAATGAAAATTGAAAAAATTGTTCAATCTTGTATAACTTGTTTAAAAAAGTTTAATATTGCTTAATTTATTTTGAGGAGTTAAAGCAATGTAAAAACATGTTGCCTTATTGATCATATATATTTTTTACAAGTGTGGGTAAACTTTAAAATACTCACTGTTTGAAAAATATAGCAACAAGACATAAACAATATGCATGTTACATGGTTTAAGTTTGATTTTCTCACTTACTAACCATGTGTAAAGTTAAGACCAGTTTTACAACTTTGTTGCCTAAATGTAATGCCTAAAACACTAAAATAACCATTAAAATGTCAATTTAAACAACTGTATAACTCAAATAACACGTTTTAACACAAAAGTTTATAAAATTATAAGCTTCACATTTCTGCTTTTAAGATTCTTTGTAAGTGCCTCAACGTAAGCTCACAGATTACTACTACTTTTTTTTAAATAAAGAAAACGAAGGACAAAGTACTTCTTTTTGTTTTACATCCAGTAAAGTTTCTCAAATAATTTGATGATATTTTTTTCTTCTTCATTCATTCAGTCACTGAGATGCCTGATGAGTCTTAATTATGAAGAATATTCGTTAACCTTCATTTAGAAAACGTTTCACTGCTGTGAATGAATTACCACAGAACTCAAGAAAGTTTGTACAGTAAAGTCATAACCCATAGATGCCAAACGATAGGTTGCTTTAACTTAATGTTAACTTTTAACTTTAACTTTTGTGCAGGAGGGCGTACGGGAAAAGATATCCGTATTCATGATGCTCTTTAACTATGGTCACATACCAGTTTCTGTTATCTGCATGGGAAGAGAAAGAGAAATTCATGGAGCAATCACTCTTTCTTTTCTCACCCTCCCTTTCCCTCTCGTTCCCTCGCTCTGACGGCGAGGATGTAAGTGCCTTAGACAGATGTCTGCTGCCGCTTGTCTCAAAGCTCAACGCGAGCTGCTGAGCTCGGCAAACTCTAATTAAGATCAATATTTCAATTTTTAGTAAAAGCGCATGTGAAAGAGAAGAGGAGGCGAGTGTGCGAGAGGAAGAAGGAAAACACATTCACATTTTTCCGAGGACAATCTCATTTGAATGAGAAAAAAGGAAAGAATGAAAGGTCAAGTGTAATTTTTCTCTACCTCAATAGATCGCCTATAGGCATAAAAAAGACAAACTTGTTACAGCTCAGCAAAGAGTCCAACCCATCAATAAAGATCATACTTCCACTGCAAGATGTCATTAGTATAACTGTCTTCTGTCCTTTTTTCATACTGCTCGCTTTCTCCCATCTTTCGGTTTGGGCTTCATTGCTGTTTACCTTTTTGAGTGTTGTGTTTTTTTTCTTTTTTTTTTTTCTTCCATTGCTAAAGCTCCAAGTTTTACTTGAAGGAATCCATCAAATTATCTTTTTTTTCTTCTCTTTAAAGTCACCATGAAATCAAAATGGGCAATTTTTTTTTTTGTGGAATATTGCAGTATTTATTTTTTTAAATTATTTATCCGTGCACATTATTTTTAATTCATGTGCTCTTGTAATCTTTAATTCAAATATGTTCCTCTTGCAACGACATCTCTTCTCTGATGACGTGTGTACGGGCGCGAGGGCGGGACAACCTGTCACTCACATGACATTACAGCAATAGCAAATGATCCAATCAATTCCTGATGAACAAAATCAAATCCAATCAATTCCTGATGAACAAAATCAAATGCATTTTTTTTTTCCTGTTTAAGAAGCTGTTTAAATCATATATACATCACAATAGGGAAGATAAGACTATCGCAACTTCTGTTTCATGCCAACTTAACACTTACCATGCTCTTTTCTGCCCTCTAGCACTTTCTAACTCTCTTTTTTGCTGAGAACTTCAGAGAAGTTTGTATACTTGTTAGTTTGAATGTAGTCAAATGATTACTGCTGAGTCTTTGAATGGGCATTTGTGAGATTTTGAGGCCAACAAAAACCTCCTTTCCAAACCTGCTTCCGATAACCCCCTACTCCACCTCGCACCTCTCAACTATTTTGGCCAAAGACGGGTTAACCGGACAAATCCGTCCCAGTCATTTTCGCACATATCTAGTCAAAACCCCCCTTCTCTCTTTCAAACTATCATACACTTTCTCCTTGGACGTGCTGATGTCCATTTTGCTTAAATCGGTAGAACTGCACAAGCAGCTAACTCCCAATATGCAAAGGCACAATGAAAGCCCTGACTTCAAAATTTATGTCTCAAGCCCTCGGCCACATCCACACCCACCCATCTCCGCTCACTTGAATGGACGATGGCAGATCTTCTTAAATGTGGCATTTTCAAAGCGGACTGCTTAGCTTGGACTTTGGGGTCCACTCATGCTTATTTGATAAAACCCCCATAATGACTTAAACTTCAAATACCTAGATATGATTTGTCCCGTCCTCTTAGCCCCCAATCCCCCCCCCCCCTTTCTTTTTTCCTTCCGTTAGCAGATTTTAGCCTCAAGCGTGTCTGTATTTCACTCATTGGCACCTGGAAAGAAAGTCTTATCATGTCACATAAAGTTAGCAAAGGTCTCAAATGTAGTAAGAGGTAAGTTATGCAGCAGATTACATTTTGATTTATATATATATATATATGTATATGTATATATATATATATATATATATATATATATATATATATATATATATGTGTGTGTGTGTGTATATGTGTGTTTATGTGTGTTTGTATATATTAATTATAAAACTCAGGGGATAAAGACAAAGGCACATGGATCATCACAAGTTGCACACGTAACACTAACATAATTCCCTAATATGCATAACTGGTAATAAACGTAATAATAATGATATAAAAACACAATTATTAAAATAAAATAAAAATCTAATGTGGTCACACAAGTGAATTGTGGGTTTGGCAGTTCAAGGCAATTCACTGTAAACTATAAGATAATTTGTTGTTTTTACTTACAATAAGAATACATTTAAACTGTATTGTACCGAGAAATTACATGAAATGCAGGGTTAGATCTATTACAGTGCAGTATTAAGAGAACATGCTGTTAACCAGTTAAGAGGTTTTTACTGTACTGATCAGTGCATCTGACTGTACAGACCTGTCGAATACATAGTTATTAAGTCTCCTCATTACGTTTTTCTGCCTTTCCTATCAGATATTGATCTATATTTCTTGGGATACTTGCACTGCAATAAGGACCTGGCCTCGCATAGGGTGTTAGATTGACCCTCTTCTTTGGGTACTTCCTTCAGCGCGAGACTGGCTCCTCTGATTAAGACATATGCTGTGGTGATGAAGGCGCGCGCTGCGTGGGGCTTAATTATTTGTCGATCCGCGCAGATGAGTCGAGATGCAATTAGAGGTTAATTGCGAAAGAAATCCGGAGCGTAGCTGGCACTGGCATGGCGGATCATAATTAACTCACCCGCACAAATTGCGCACTTTTCCCTATCCGGCGGAAATGTGGATTGATTTTATTGCTGTATCACGCGTTATTGAGTTCATCACCGCCCATAGGTTATAAGCGGGGAGGAAAGTTGCGTGTGTGTTATCCTATCAGATCGATACGTTGAATGGCTGCTGACGGGGTTACGGCACATCGAGGATGAAATATGCAGTTTAATACATAATTATCTAATCAATTTAACTTTAAACAGTCTGTCAAAACACACAAGAGATTTTCTTTTTTTCCTTTTTTTAATAATTGTTGTGATATCACTCCTGGATTCTGAACAGTTGTTAATAAATAATTATTGTAAAAGGAAAGGCTATGTGTGAAATACGTAAATAGTTTAATATAGGCCTACTTTTGATTTATGTTGTAAAATAGTTTTTTTTAAAAGCACATTTACATTATTTAAAATGATAAAATAAATTAGCAAGTTAAGTTCATGATTGTCCTTCCTAACATGTCTATTAATTTTGCTCTTGTAAGATATATCTCAAAAGACACTAGTGACTTTTAGTTTTGGAGTGAAAAGATGAACTACTTAAATCAATGTAGGCTATAGCCTATATTTCATCATTTAATCAGCAGCCATATTAAATTTATTTTTTGTCTAAATTAATTTCTATCAAATATCAAATTAAATTGCTCGTATTTTACAATGCGTTTAATAAATGTGGTTTTAAGTCATCTCTAAAACATTTGTGTTGATAACGTCTTAGGAGCGTTTGCTCTTTTCTAAATAAACATTTTCTAAGTAAGACAAGCCTTTCCTCGCGCTCACCTTCAGCATGCGGTTGCAGGGGTAGCGTCGCTAGGGGGCGTGGAAAACACCTGTTTACGCGCGCTCTCAGCTGCTGCGCGTTCGCCTCAGCTGCCACAAAGGCGTTGCTGTAGGAATATGCATGTCTACTGCTACGCCTCATCCCATTGGTCCGTTCCGTTCTCTGGGTAGGACGCTCAGATGGGCCATGTGTATAAAGTGGTACATTTCCCCTTTCAGTGCTTCAGTGATACTAAGTGTCAGCGGTGGACAACAGTGCAAAAAATAAGCTCAAGCCGTAAACGTAAAGCAACGGTGACAGCAGTCCATTTAACTTCAAAACTGACCACGGAAGGGGGTGAATTGAGTAGCCAGAATTCCCTATCCTTCGTCGGGCTGCGCTGGAGCGTCCCACAAGAGGAACTTACTCTGAGATTTGTCACACATTGTTGCGGTCCGCGTTTGCTAGTGACTGTGTAAAAAGCGACAGCAGCAGCATCATCATTCCTGTGGACTTCGAGGTAAAGTCTGACGTTTTCTGAACTTGACGCGCGCGTGTTGTGTGGAGGACTATTCTCGAAATGTGAGGAAAGTTTTCGCTTTCTTCCCATGAAAGCTTAAAACTTTGTTGCCTCCAGTTAGAGGGGACTTAAAACACGGAGGTGAAGAAGGATATTTGAAGTCTCTGATACTCAAAGGACGATTTCTCTGCTTTGTGAAGCAAGGACGAGTCAGGTTGGTGGTTTTGAATTCACGAGTATCAAGTTTCTGCCGCCCTGGCCAGTGAAATTAACGTTTGAATTTGACCTGGGATAAGTTGTCAACAAGAGGCAAACTGGCTGGTGTATGCGTACATTTACATGCATGGGCATACGTATATCTATAAATAGAAGCTCGTGCCTATGTATTAAATCCTGGCCACTCATCTTCATCATTCACCTTCATCATAATCCCAGTGAAACCCACGGGTGTCGCTTTGGCTGTTAGGGTAGGTGTCGCATGGACTGACATGGCCACCGATCTCGCCATGAGCGCAGATTTGCCCAACAGCCCTTTGGCTATTGAATATGTCAACGACTTCGACCTCATGAAGTTTGAGGTCAAGAAAGAGCCCCCGGAGGCCGACCGCTATTGCCACCGCCTGCCCCCCGGCTCGCTGTCCTCCACCCCTATCAGCACGCCCTGCTCCTCGGTGCCTTCCTCGCCCAGCTTCTGTGCCCCCAGTCCCGGATCTCAGCCTGGGCAGAACCTCGTAAATGGTGTTAACAACAACAACAACAGTGGAAACAACAACAACACCCAAGGCTCCTCGGGCAAGCCGCAGCTGGACGATCTATACTGGATTCCCAACTATCAGCATCACATAAGTCCAGAGGCCCTCAACCTGACGCCCGAGGACGCGGTGGAAGCACTCATCGGTAACGCGCACCACCATCATCACCACCACCAGCCCTACGAGGGATTCCGCGGTCAGCAGTACGTCGGAGAAGACCTCTCGGGGCCCACGAACGGTCACCACCACCCGGTGCACCACCACCACCATCATCACCACGGCCACCACGCGCACGCGCGCATCGAGGATCGCTTCTCGGACGAGCAGCTGGTGAGCATGACAGTGCGCGAGCTTAACCGGCAACTGAGAGGCTTCAGCAAAGAAGAGGTGATCCGCCTCAAGCAGAAACGGCGAACCCTGAAGAACCGCGGCTACGCGCAGTCGTGCCGCTACAAGCGCGTGCAGCAGCGTCACATGCTCGAAAGCGAAAAGTGCACGCTCCAGAGCCAGGTGGAGCAACTCAAGCAAGACGTGTCGCGTCTCATGAAAGAGCGGGACCTGTACAAGGAGAAGTACGAGAAGCTCGCGAGCCGAACCTTTAACGGCGGTGGCGGCAACGGAGGCGGCAACACTCGGGACCCGTCCAACGGCACTCACGGCAAAACCACTTCCACGGAATTCTTCATGTGAGAGTGATTCTTGTTAAAGACTTTTTCCCACACCAACGTATTCGTTTTTTAAACCTTACTTTTTTTATGATTTTCAGTGTGAATCTTATTTGCAGTTCTTTTCTTAAATACTCAATGTCCGTTCTAGAACATACACTCATGAAAATAAAGGTTTTACAGTCTGTTGCCATAGGAGAACCTTTTTAAATTCCACAAATACATATTTTATTTAGTGAAACATCTAGCTATGTGCTGGTGCTTTAAAGAACCAAAATCTGGAGATCCCAGAATGTAACATCCAGAACTTTTTCTTCTCCAAAGAACTACTCACTTTTTACAGCCAAAAATGGTTATTGATAAGAAGGTCAAGTCCTTTGCTGAACTTAAAGTGCTGAAAAGAAACACTGAAGAACCTTTATTTTTAAGAGCCTAACATTACAGCGCCGTATTTAAAGTGTTCACCCATTATTTGTGTATAACTGCACCATAAAAGTCTTAAGGTTAGTGTGATGTTAGGATTATCTTCCACAGATACTGCACGGACCCTTCTACGTCATAAAACCTCCGATCTAAACATGGGATCACTCATAACCTCCAAAGACCCATCAGTTTTGGATTCTGTAAATTCGTATTTTTTCTTTGTTTTTTTAGTAATAGGCTAACTGCAAAGTCCGACATGTTTAGAGACATACAGCCGCTTCCTTAATATTATTTTTTCTTGTCTTAACGGATTGACGAGTCTTAATGGCGATGAGAAAATACTGGAAACGAAACTTCAGTTTGTGAAGGAACTTTGGAAGGAACAATAATACTATTAAAACATTTGTAAGCAAGAAAGGGAGATAGCAATACATCCTTGACTTTTCTCAGTCATGAACTGAGGTTGAGGGGGCTTGTGAACTTTGAAGGCCCTCAATCATTGATCATGTCTGCATTACGAATCCTGCATGCGGGACATGTATGGTACTCCAAACGCGTCAGGTCCTTTCTCTCTTTTCCCCATACAGCACTTGGATGAAAAGCATGGCCCTTAACCACTTTCTTCTCTCATTTTTTTCCTTTCGTTTCTTCTGTTCGACACAACCCGTGTGAAAGACCTCATGCGTACCTGCGAAATCACATGAAATCATTTGTTTCTATTGTTTTAAAAGTACAGAATAAGAACAAAGAAACAAAAAAAACGAACTGAGCCAGAGTTATTTATTACCACTTGTACATATGTAGAGGTCGATTGGTGTGTTAATTTAACTTTCTTTTTAAAGTCCTTTTTGCTTGATTATTTAAAACGTCTTAATACGATGTTTGTATGTAGTAGCATGCAAATCACAAAGATATTATCATTCTATTGAATATGTACAATTTCAAAGGAAGCCTACTGCTCTACGATTCAAAGAATTGGGATTTATATAACATTTCTTTTCCTCTGTGTTAATCAAATTGATGTTATGGTGGACGTAGTCGATCGTCGAAAGTGGATAAGGACTTTAATTGCTGCTAATATTCTATGCACCAAATTCGAAAGCAATTAACAGAAGCTCTGATTATGTGAATTTTGTACTTCAAAATGAATGAAGGTATGTTGAAAACTGGTTAGACTTGGATATCAAAAATAACTATCATCTCTCTCTCTCTCCTCTCTCTCTCTCTCTCTCTCTCTCTCTCTCTCTCTCTCTCTCTCTCTCTCTCTCTCTCTCTCTCTCTCTCTCTCTCTCTCTCTCTCTCTCTCTCTCTCTCTCTCTCTCTCTCTCTCACTCTCACTCTCTGAATGGCCGGGATGATAAACGACAAAACTATTAACTTCAAATTGCTATACGACAACCGTCGTTAATAAGGCTAGAAGGGTTGTTTTAACTTTTTATGACATAATAAAACTGTAGCATATGCTGTATAAAACAATTGCCTATTGTTTTGCATTGCAACATTGTGATGATGATGATAATAGGCTTCCGACCCTCATTTACACTGGATCAAATGCTGAAATAATTCAAAAATAACAGAGAGACTTGTGTGCAAACTTGGCTAAAAGTAATCGTGCGCATTTGAAATATAGCCCATCTTGTCCCGGCTAAAGGAACAAAGTTGCCAAAGTGGATGATCTAATGCACGCAAATTATCCGTTTTCAAATTCTTTCCGACCTGTGTATGCTTAGTTCCCTAACAAATCTATCGACCAGACTCCAAAAATAATGTCTTCAAGTATGCTCCTCTACCTGGGTTAGTATCTGCTTGATATTCTCACATGAAAACCACTGTTAACATTGATTTTATTTTGGGGGATGAATTATGAATTATGATGCAGTTCGTTATCAAACAACTTCTTTGTCTATTGGTCTAATTTGAGGCACAGCGGCTTGAGGTTACATAACCACATGTGCTGTCCTGTGTGCTGTCTTATGTAAACAAATAAATAACAAAATGGGAAAAAAAAGAAAAAACTGTACATAGCCTATAATTTCTATATATTTATCGAAAATATAAATGTCCTTACGTGTCAGTAAGTCCAAACCAAAATGTTTCGAAATGGAATGTTGTTCAGAATCTTGTTTTCATAATGTTTAATAAAAACTTCTGTCAAATGCTTCAGCCTGTTTCTCACTTACTCAACAAGTGTCTTTTCAAAGCTAAAATATGTGATCTATACAAGTGTTATAAAGATTTCACAATCTATTAGGCTTGAAAAATATCAGATAAAAAATAACAATAATGCCCGAAATAACTAAACAATTAGACACGTTGAAAAGTCAATTTCAAACGTTACATTATTTTTATTATATTTGCTTACGATAAAAAAACTATTTCATTTATTTATTATAATTATATGAACTATGACGTTTAGTATGGCCTAATACTTTTTATGCGTTATAGAGATTTATTTTAAGTGTACAAATGCTTACAACGTGACATTCGTTCATGACATTAAAACGTTTTTTTACACAAATGTTTAAATAGCCTATTATTTAAAAGATTAAAGGAGAACAAACGAGCACAATTTATTATTATTATTATTATTATTATTATTATTTTGATCGCAAACTTCTTACAATTGAAACAATAAGAAGTAATTAATGTTGGGTGGCACTAAATGTTAATCTTTTAATCGGGGTTAAAAGTTTTTGTGGTATTGGTCGCAATCACTTTTTACTTTACCCCAGTAATAATATTAAGGCGAAAATTATGAAATTATTATTAATCACATTTTTATAATGGCAAACATTATACTCTCATTTTCTGTAGGCTGTAGCCTAATCGTTTGGAGCGCGGTTTGTTTTAGGTTATCCAGTAGCCAAAGTATTCTGATCACAGACAATGCTTCCTATTCATTCATGGTAAACCAAGCTATATTATTATATCAGAATGAACAGCTTTCTAATACTAAATATTTTGAACAAGACTAAACCAGATTAACGTGAGTCTATATTCTTACACCCCCCCCCCCCTTAAGTCTTCTGACCTCTGCACTTGTTGTATCAAAGGCTAAACTGGATGTGTCTTAACCTTTTTTGCTTGTGCCATTTTTTGTTTGTTTGTTTCATCACTGGTTGTGTGTCAGAGGCAACAGAGATGTAGAGGTTCGGATGAGTTCAGATTCGATGAGTGTGATCTTTATATTATTTATATTGGTTCTTTTTTTTACATCATGTGCATGAGAATCTACAAAACACTGTGCCCATCACACTTGTAGGATTTCTGCTCTCCCCTCTTTTAAAGAACCATCAATAGCCCTGATGAAAAGCAAAGCGAATGTTTTAAATGTTTGATCATAATATATATATTTTGAAACCCAGTGGAAGTTCATTAATTATGTTTCAGTGGGTGAAATGTAGCATTACTCTCCATCATACCTGCCTGCCACTTATGAGCTATTTCAACCAGCATTTTAAGATTAATGGAAATCCCAAATGTTCAGATTTTTTAACACTGTGCTGTAACCAAAACGTCAGTATAACTCTCTTTCAGAGTTGCTCTACCCCTTTTCTGTTTTCTGTCCAGTGTCATTTGTCATTTTTACAATAATTCGTCATTTTTACAATAATTCGTCATTTTTTAATCCATCAGGAGAAGGTTATTTTGGAAGTAATGAAACCTGCTTCTTGAATGGTGTGACTTGTTTGGTCTAGTTTGATGCAGTTTTGTGAATTTAAAGTAAACCAAGGGGAAACACTGGGGTCGGCATCTCTCTCTCTCTCTGATACTCAATCACCATCCCGATTGTGCTTTTTTTTTTCTTTTTCTTTTTTTTGCATTTGTATGTCTGTAATAAACAGACAAAATTGTAGCAGATCTATTTGACAGGCCAAAGAAAGCTAAGAGGTTCTCTGAAAGAGGGTTGTCTGGAATATTTGCCCAAATCATACAGGAAGAGTCACTCAGAATTTCAATTGATTGATTAAAGAAAAACATGTCATTTATATTCTTTACTTTTCTAATGACTTTTTTTTTAAAATAATGTGCAAATATAAAACTATGGATGCAGTTTGATATGCCATATTTGAATACAGGAGAGTGTGTCATTTTTTCCCTCAAGCATCCAGAAGTCTCAACATGGTTAGAGACACTTGACTATTTTATACCTTATTTTTTTTCTTTTTTTTTCTTTTTTGACCGTGCAGCCCAGGGGGAGCATTTTTGTTTGCCACTGTCTTTTTGTGAAGGTTTACTGTATAACTGACAATGATACTTTTCTTACTTTTTACTATTAAGAGTAGAAGACAGGAGGGCCTGCATGTATCTTTCTCAAACAGAAATTCAGCCTGGTTGACACACACTGCAAAAACATGACATTTGTCATTTTCCGTGTTATGCACACAACAGGCCATGTTTGGTTGGAGCAAGAGGTGACCACTGAGATGCTGTCTGTCCTTGTTCAGTTCGGCAGCATCCCAGACTGAATCTCAGTCTCAGCGCGCTCTCTCAAACCCATCCCATCCCCCACATTTCCTCTCATTTCTGCTGTGTCAGAGGAGACAATGTGTGTGACAGCCATCACTTCACCCCGACCATCTACCTGACTGACACTCACACTGTTTTTGTTTTAATAGCATGTGTATTTATTTTAATTTATTCATTATAATGCCTTAATGCACAAGTGAATTTAAATAGTGTGAATGATGACAATAGGCCTACCTATTTTTTTGTTTCTTTAATGCCTTTTTCCTCCTTTGTTTTCTCAGCCAGTGCATTCATGATGAATGTATTGTACCAAAAGGCACACATTTGAGCTTGCACGTTGGTAGTCATAGGCCAAGGTGCATTTAATAAAGCGGTGAGAAGAAATGGAGGCAAGTAGGAAGTGAGAGTGAGGAAGGTAGTGAGTTCTTTGGCGTCTGCATTGCCGATGAGATTCCCCTGTAGTCAGCGTCTCTATGGCTCAGCTTACAAGAGAGGCAGACGCACGTTCTCTCTCTCTCTCTCTCTCTCTCTCTCTCTCTCTCTCTCACACACACACACACACACACACACACACACACACACACACACACACACACACACACACACACACACACACACTCTCTCATAAGGGCACTTATTAACGACATTTTATACGTGGGCCTATTGATTATCTAAGCAATCTAGGCCTATGCCATCATACAAAATATTGGTTGTCAAAAAGAAAACTAAATTAACAATTTGATTCATAATGGTCATTTTCGACAGATTGCAATAAAAAGTCTCCTCTCTAGAGGTATGTACGCTGGTCACGTTTATTGGACGTGTTTAAAATCATAGACACAAAATGTCGCAACCCCTAAAATATATCGACAGCTTGATGAATCGCCTATGAAGCTCTATTAACGCTTAGCAGGTATTAATAATTATTTAGAACGCTCTCAGGATTGAATTAGTGACCCAGGGCGTGCACCTTGAGCGATCCCCCAAACGCCGACAAACTCATTATTGCGGAACGGCTCCCTCCACACAGCGAGCGGAGCCACGGCGCTGCACCGACCCGCTGAAAAAAAGCAATTTACAGATGGTGAGTGAGCGACCCTTCGCTGCTGCACAACCGGCTGTCACACACACACAAACGCGCGCTGACACGCTGTGTGCTGAATAGACAAAGCGAAAAAACATGCTATCACAGGGAGAAAATCTGCAACGCAAGCGATTTTTTCCCTCAGTTTTTCGTGCACCCGAAAATAAACAAATAAATAAACAAACAAACAGACAAACAAATGGCCCCTAATGTCGAACCGTGCCTGATTATAAAAACGGAGCGATGAAATGCCAGAAGATTTGAATTTTTCAGACTTTGCCACTCTGCCAATTAATGTGTGGAAAGAGCTCCTGTCAGTCATGTCTCACCTTGACAGCTACAGCTAAACAGTGAGCACGTGGAACTCCCTCTGGTTTTGGGTGAGGTGAACATTGGGGCCCTGCAGAAAAAAAAAAAGTTCTCTCTTGTGAGGCACATGGAAATATGTGGGCTCTGAATGTCTCATTTCATGAAAAAAAAAAAAAAAAAATAGTCCAGCACATGGGCAGAATTATATTTCTCTATAAGTGCTAAATGACAATAATCTGGAAATTTGAGGTGTTGCCCATAAGATGTTTAAATTCAAGAAATGGTTTGAGAAGTAACAGTGGTGCTCATCTGGGGGGTGTGGGCTTATATGCCTATATCCTATAGATCCTAGGGTATACATATTTAGGCCTAATACACTGAACACTACACCTAAACTGAGGAATGTATTGTACTGTCTAAATGTCATCTATTTTGCATTAGCCTACATTACATTTTCACCAAATATTCTAGAAAGTCATATGTTCAAAGCTGCATCAGCTGAATGATCGACACCCTAAACAACAGTGCAACACAGAAAATTATCCATTACGGATAAAATAAATATTTACTGCCCCCTCAATGGTCTCTGTAAATAAAATGTTGCAAAAAAGCAAATAAACTTTTAATATTATGTTGGCTTATGGCTCAAAAAGCCAATATAAATAAAGTAGTAAACTGAAGTCTTGTAGGTAATGGTGTCTTGGTAGCACTTTACAATAAGGTTTTTGTTAACATTAGTCAATAGCTAACATGAAAAATACATATACAACATGTATTAATCTTATAGGTAAACTGTACAAAATTATATGATCAATAAGTTATGACAATGTATGTTTTACATTGCTTTAACTCATTAAAGGAAGTCAAGCATTATTCGTTTTGTTATACAAGATTCAACTAATTTTTTTAAAAGTCTGATTAATGTAATTTAAGTTGAAATTACTCAACATAGTTGATTGTACTTAATATAACAATTTTACAGCAACTTTTTTTATAGTGCAATGTTAATTTATACATTTACTATTAAAATCAAAAGTTAATGTTAATATTAGTTAATGCACTGTGAACTTATATGAACAAACAATGAATAATTGTATTTTTATGAACTAGCACCAACAAAACTTATGTAACTATGAGCAAAATATATTGTTCATGTTAACTAATGCATTAACTTTTATTAACAAATAAGTTTAAAGTGTAACCGATGTCTTTAACAAACATAAAATGTGTCTTATTTTTTCTACATATTTGGAGAGAAAGTGTGGTCAGTCATCAAGTTAGAATGATGAAATGGCTGAGATGAATGTATCTGTCAGCCTGTCCTTCACTGCCCACTCTTTGTTTTGCAGGCGCTCATTGACCTGCAGTGACCTTCAGAAAGAGGTTGTGTTTTCGCTGATTCACTCTGATCCATCCGTTCGGTTCTCCCCACAAGTCTGCTGTGTTTGCACCCTTGATCACATGTGTTTTTCAGTTTTCTCCACTCACTCTATCAGCTAGTTCTTCAGAGCAGGTCAGTTCAAGCCTTTGCTTGTCGGTGACTCTTGCCCTCATAACTTCTGGCTAAAGAGTATGCGATTGTTCTTTCGTCTCACTCTCTTGTCATGCTCCTTTTATACAGTGAGTCACAGTGCGGTTGGTGGTTGCAGGTTTGTGTGGCCATAATAAAAATAAAAGTAATGCAGTGGCTGAACAGGAAGAAGTGTCCTTAGTGACACTAGGGTCAATCAACAAATCAATTGCTCCATTACTCTACTGAACCTGGCCAACAGCCATCACACACTTTGGACTCCTCATCCACAAAAATGTTCCCCTCTGTCTTTCTTTCTTCTAGCTTGTGGCCCATTTCACACTGCGACAACAGATTCACGGTGTTGTTCACACTGAGAGCTTTTCCACAGCCTAACCGATTTGAACGTGGTTTCTGGATACATTAAGTATTTCTTTTGGCTGTGAATTAGAAAATGTTATAGAGAGTTGGCCATTTTGAATTATTACAAACTTGATTGTTGAAAAGTGAATTCAAAACCATAGTGTTGCAACAAGGTTCGTAATTGTCTCAATTTAGTCAGATTCGCTGAACAGACAGTGATATTTGTGTGAAATTTGTTAAATATTGAATTGATAATGCTTTTCTAATTCCAGTTCAGTTCCTCAATTTAAACTAAATTTAAAGTTAGGTATAAACAAGGAGTTTCGAATTTGATTTTAAGTAGAATTAAAATAAATCAATGTAACTGCATAGAATAATAGAAACTCTTTCAAGACAAACTGGCTTATTGAAAAATAATGAAACTTTTCCAGAGTAAAATAACCAAATAGAAATGAATATATACAATAAATTTATAAACACTGCTATTCCGAAGTTTGGGGTCAGTTCAAAAGTGACAGTAAAGACATTTAATAATATTAACAAAAATTCAACGTGCAAATATTCATCAAATAACACTGAAAAAAGTATATCACGATTTTCACAAAAATATTAAGTAACAGTGATAATAATAAGAAATGTTTCTTTAGCACCAAATCAGCATTAGAATGATTTCTGAAGGATTATGTGACACTGAAGACTGTAGGAATGATTCTGAAAATTCAGCTTTGCTATCACAGGAATAAATTGCTTTTTATATGTATATTAAAATAGAAAATGATTATATAAAATTGTTAAAATATTTCACAATATTACCATCCTCACAATATTTTGCTCAAATAAATGCATCCTTGATGAGCATAAGAGACTAAAAGAAACATTAAACAATCTATCAATCACAAAATTCACTTTCATTTAAAGGACTAATATGTAAAACAACACTTCATTCCTCAGAATGCTATCATTATCCATACATTCTGATCAATTGAATTCAAATTCACATTTATGTAAACCAGAACCTGATTTCACCAAGTGCAACATGTTCCTGGATAAACATCTTTGTTTTTCAATTGAGGGACAAGTTATGTCAAGTTTAGGCTTACAACCAGGGTTAGGTTCTACATCAGTGTTATTCACCTATCATTACCCTCTGATTTTAGGGATAATTTAATAAAATAGTTAAATTAAACAAAATATGTTGACCCAGGAATGCGACACAAAATCAGGATGTGCTTTATGCATAATCATCCTAAATATTTTGACAATTGTTTTGTGTTGAACAATTAGAATCCCAATTTAGTTTCACAGTGTAAAAACACCATGAAGAAGGCTTGCAATGAGTTTAGCTAGAAACAGATGAAAGGAGAGATGTATATGGGAAGTAGGGAGCGATAGAATGAAGCCAGCGACCAGCCGAGTCCACTGACACTATCATTACTCGTGTGTGCCAGTAAGTGGGCCAAAAGCGCTTTCCCTGAATGAACACACACAGAGTCAAGGACCAGGATCAGCGCTCATCTGCTAGGAGTCTCCCCCTCTCTCCGCCTGTGTGCGCAGGACAATCATACGCTCCATCTGCACTCCACTGATGCTCCTCTCCATTGGGTGGTGCACTTCAGCAGAGAGATGGAATTCAGCTCTCTGACATCAATGCAATTGTATTTTAATTCATTTCAGACTGCAAACAAATAAATCTTCATTTAAAAAAAAATGGCCTTGGAATGGAGTTGTGCAGGAATGTATGCTATGCAAATGATCTGCAGTTCAAAGAAAGGACATGACAAGGAGCTCATTAACTCTTTACGCGTCCAGGATGCCAGGAAGTGACCGGTACATGGTAACAGAGCTTTTATTTTACATCCATTTAGCATAACAAAGTAAAGATGCTCTGGAATAAACAGTAAAGAGTGTTCTGTTGTGATAGATTTATGTGTTACTGGACAGAAACACACCGTTGGCACATGATAAAGAGTGCTGGTGTCTTCTCTTCCCTTTATCTGCTGTTGCGCTTTCCAGAGGTATCTCAATCTCAAACTACATTCACCCTGTTTTAGTCCATACTGAAGTGAAGGCTGAGCAACTAAACCTCGCTATACTGTGTGACTTCTTGAACACATCTACTTTTTCCTCTTTTTTATTGGCACCTGACCTGGTACAGTATGAAATTGGTATAAGGGTATATTAACAGTATATATTAAGGAGAAAATACATACTATATTTTATGTATTTATTTAAACATTCATACAGTATATGTATATTTAACGTTATTTTATTTGAATATATTTTAAAATGTAATTTATTCCTGTTATGTATGCTGGATTTTCAGCATCATTACTCCAGTCTTCAGTGTCACACGATCCTTCAGAAATCGTTATTAATGTTGAAAACAGTTGTGTTAAAAAAAAAAAATCAGGATTCTTTGATGAATAGAAAAGTCAAATAATCCAGAAATAATTGTACACAACTTTTTTCAACGTCACATTAGGGAAGAAAAAGCTATCGCAATTTCCGTTTCATGCCAACTTTAAAAAAATGAAAAACGAATAAAAAAATGTAAATATCCTTTACCTCATTTTGTTGTACTTATTAATTCAATTACATAAAAAATGCATATGCATTAAATCAAAAGTTCAAAGATTTAGAAGCATTTTCTTGGTGGTCTCAGACTTATTATGTGTGTGTGTGTGTCTAGATAATGCATGTACTGTGTGTGCGGTCCTGGTAAACCAGCAGCGTTATGGGGACAAAATGTCCACACAAAGATGGCAATATCTGAAATCCTTATCATCGTTGAAAACAGCTTATAAATCATACAAAGTGAAGTGTTTTGAAAATGTAGAAATGCAGAAAGTTTTCTGCTTGGGCAGTTTTAGGGTTAGTGTAGGGAATAGAATATAATTTGTACCGTATAAAAATCATTATGTCTACCCTGTGTGTGTGTGTGTGTGTCTAATAGATACCCTACTTAAGTGCCTCCTCTTAATTTGGTAATCTTAGATTTAGTGCACTTGATATCTGCTGACAGACAATGCTCGATATCCATGCTCTTGGATTGATACCCTGTCTTAACATTGGCAGTCTCTGTTGTATACTGCAGCCCTGAGGGTCCTCACTAACCCTGACAAAGTGCCACACGTTATGCACTGCATTATCTGCTTGTGTTTATGTCTCTTTAAGACCCTCAATTGTTTTTGTTTCAGTAATGTTGTTAATGAACCGTGGAAAGTTGTTGGCACTCTCTCCTTCAATCTATTTTTAAGAACCCACTGACAGATTTGATATTGTCGCCAAACTTTGCATAATACAACAAAGTGCCTCTAACAAGCTAAAAAGATGCGTATAATGGAAGAAAATCCAAATCAATTACAATGTTTAGTATAAAAAATGAATAGTCTCTCCTCTCATTTGAAAGGCCTCCAGTTCATGTCCCAGTTTACCCTTGTTCCACTTTATAGGTCCTAATAATACAGAAGGGAGCAAAAGCAGAGCAGAAAGTTTTCTGCTAAAGACTGCAAACTCAGCTTGACTCTCACAGAACGGTTGTAGATGGAGGGAGAAAGAAAACAGAAATTGTGGGAAGAATAGTCACACAAATGACACGAAACTGGCACAGTGACAGAAAGAGGTGTATTAGCACCCGCTGCTGGTTAGCGTGCGGGCGCATGTGTGCGAGAGAGACTGACAAATCATCTCTCTGGTCTAAATAGCGGAGAGTATGTCTTGTGGTGAGACGCATTGGCAGTATGAGGTCATGGTGGAAGAAAGGCTGACTTTCCTGCATATCCTATTCCCACACTGCATTACTGAGCGCGGCTGTGATGAATTATGACACCTCAGTCATCTGCCATTTCCAGTTGTGGTGACCCTATTTTAAACCATTAACATGGGTCTCCCACACAAGAACTCCTCCATCCATCCTCATCCATCCTATTTTCTTTCATAAATCCTACATTTTCCTCTTTTTGTTCGCTCTATCCCCCTTTTGTTCTCTCAATCATCTGAAAGTCAAGCATTTCAGAAGCTGTCAGGTAAGTGAACTTGTCTTTTCGTTTTACAATTGATTTCTTATCCATCGGGGCAGACAATTTACCTACCTGTCTTGTCTGAGGTCATTTTAAATGAGTGAACAGATTCATGGCAACATGACCGAGCATTTAAAGCATGCAAACTATCATTGCACAGTTCCCTTGTGTATGATGCAGGATGACTTGCTGCTCTTGTGGGACTGTGGAGCTCTTTTTTCAATGAAACAAGTCTTTTGTTGCCTTCTCTGAAAGAGAAAATTACCTATTTTCTTATCAAAACTCACGTTCCCGGAGGAATCGCGCATACACACACGAACTCGCCTCGGTAGTGCCGCTGTTTATGTTGTGTGATTGTGTGTTTGAGTAAACTGTGGAGCTGTGAGTGTTGTGCGCCCTTAGCATGCCTCCGGGAGCCAATTGAAGTCAGACATAGACTCCGCTCAGACACCAACACAGTGACACTTGCACCCAAGCTGATATAAACACACATATGCGCAAATACAAACAGGACGGGCCCCTGTAAATCCCACCCTTACAAGATTGGCCCTTATAAATAAATCACTCTTCAGCCCAGCCTCACCTGCTTCTGTTTATATCACTGAAATATGCATGGCACCTTTATTAACATTTAAGGGCGGATGTCAAGCAATTGCAGGAGCTCTCACACAACATGTCACATACATTATTATCTAACTCTTGCACCATCATTTGTATAATCAAATTCTTGCTGTTATGTTATCTAAAAGATTTTGTTACTTGACATACTTGATAATGATTGAACTTTATGACACTGGGCAAATTCAATCTCTTGAAACAGTCCTTTATCAAGTTTGTCACAAACATTTTGGAATCAGTATTATAGCAGAGAGATATTCAAGGTATTGTGTGATGTTGAGGTTTAGAGCTACAACAGGACCCAGTGACTTAACAGATGGAATTTGACTTCATATGTTGGTCAAGCAAAAACAACAAAAAATAGAATAAAATAAATAAAATATACATACAAAATGCTAATTTCCAACATTGTAAAATGTTTGTATTGTAGGTTTCAGGCACGTTCAAGTCTTTCACGCAGAGTCCAAATCAACTCAAACCAACTCAATTCAATTAAACTCAAATCAAATCTGTTCTACTCAACTCAGGTCAACTCAACTCAAGTTCAAGTCTTCACCTTTTGTCACAGGTACAAGTATAGTTAATATTAATATGTATTATTTAAAATGTCTTTGTTGTATTGTATTATTTTGATGAATTTCCACAATGAGTCTAATAATGCTTATCAAGAAAAAATGTCACTTAATATTTGTCATCATTTTCACAACAGGCCATGCACGGACAATGTTGCAAAAAAATTGTTTTACTTGTAGACCGAAATACTTTGCTTGTTGTTCACGTTTTTTTTTTTTCAATTTAATTTGGAGTCCAAGTTACATCTCAAGTCTTTAAAGTTTTCATCTTTAAGTTGCAGGCGGGTAAAAAATAAAATATACAGTATAAATAGGTTTACTGTAGCCTATATTTCTTAGGAACTTTACATATCATTTGGTGTACAGAAGGATGGCTCTAAGCATGCAGCAGCAAGGGAAAAAAAATTAGCCAAGCCAAATAAGAGGGGAAGACAAAGTCATAGAGGTGCCACAGTGTTCTTGAGTACACCTCTTGTATTTCTGCCCAAAGAGACACACTTTGGAGAAACTCCCAGTCTACAATTTGAGGGGGAATACTGATATTCATCAAACCTGTCTGGGGAAATTCACTTGGACCCGATGTATCCCACGCCTGTAGATGGGGAACCGAGCGACTCTGATGAGTCAGATAAATCTTCAGTGTCCCTGTGGAACACTGAGACTTTGGCATGTCAGAACAATAGATACCAATAGGAAATGTGAATTTTAGTGTAGATTTAACAGATATTTCCCCACAAAAACAGACAGCATATGTTTTCGTGTGATCTAAATTATGCATATTCAAAGCGGTGAAAGCAGAGGACGCTAAAGAAGTAATCAGATGATTAGTCGTTAATAGATCAATGGAAAAAAAACAACATATTTAAATGCTTCATGCTAAGGATGATTGATGGCTGGAAGGAGGAAATAATGCATAGATAAAGACAGTAGAATGGTGGTTTGGATAACAGATGCCCACCACACAGTGGACCAATATTGTCCTTGTTCTACCCTGACAACTGTGCCGTACAATGAATGATCTGTGATTCAGAAGCTATCCAGAGGTGATTCCTTCAGGGCAGGGTAAACCACAGCCTCAACACAATGAGATGTTCTGTGTTTAGTATTCATTGATGAGAAAACATAAATTGAAATTATTTGTCAGCTTACAAGTGCATGATTTTGTTAGCTTACAGGGACAGCGTGGCAAGTGAGACCTGTTGTGTATCACTAAGACATGCGTGCCAACCGTCACCAGGGAGTGAGTACTCAGTTGTCACTGTGAGAAAGTGAGAGAGGTGGAAGACCAGCTGTGCTACTGAGTTTGGAACAGATGGACACAGTTTCACACACATCATGCTGCCTAGAAACAACAAATATCAACAACACGGTTGTCGTACACTTGTTCAGTTTGTTATAGACACACTACTGTTCAAAAGTTTGGGTCATTACATTTTTTTTAAGTACAATAAAACAGTAATGTTTTGAAATATTCTTACAGTTTAAAATAACTTTTCTATTTTAATATATTTAAAAAATTATATTGCTATGGCTTTGTCAGAAATCATTGTAAAATGCTGATTTGGTGCTCAAGAATGATTTGGTTTATTATTATTGTTATCAATGTTGAAAACAGCTGAATAATTTTGTAAAAACTGTTATAGTTTTTTTTCAGGATTCATTGATGAATAGAAAGTTCAAAATAACACAATTTATTTGAAATGGAAATCTTTTGTAAATCTTATAAATATTTGTTAAATAAACTGTCACTTTTGATCAGTTTGATGCATCCTTGCTAAATACAAATGTTAAATAAATGTTACTGATCCCAAACTTTTGAATGATTGTGTATATTTCATCATACCTATATATCTCTGTATAGCCATAAATTAAATTTTAATTTGTCACATCTGTTAGATTTTTGTTTTATTTTAATTTAAACAAATTAAGTTCGGAGTTCAAACCAAAATGATTGTATGATTCAATGATTGTAAATCAGTATTTTAACATTATAATCAAGCACAACAAAATAATTTAAATAAGTGTTTTTAATAGTATAAATACAAAATAAATCAATCAATCGATCAATCAATCAATCAATCAATCAATCAATCAATCAATCAATCAATCAATCAATCGATCGATCAATCTGGCTTCCAGGAGGATATAATTTGATCTGGTTGATTTGTATGATGGCATTTTACTATTAGGAATTAAAATTAAGTTGTCAAAGACTGATATGTAAAAGAAGGACTGTCTATAACATCATGTTTCCTCTGACTGGTCTTTCAGTGTGTGTCCATGTATACTGGATGTGTGGGAGGGACTATTCTTTCACTGTGGACTTTTAAATATTTATTCAATGTCCACACATTGAGTGAGCGAGCAGTCTAGCTGTAAGGAGAAAAAGAAAGAAACAAAGGAAGGGAAGTGAGACACACATGCCATGTCAGAGGATCTTTAAGAAGAATGCTTGTTTGGGAACCACAGGAACATGTAGAATGACAGTGACCCCGTTCACACCACAAGTCTTATTGTTCAATTCGGATGTTTTGCTCAGATCCGATTTTTTTGTTTGGCTGTTCACATTACCTTTTAAAATGTGGCCTATATTAGATTCCAGTGTGAACTGTTTGCGGTTTCGAACTGACCTGCATGCGCAAAAGAACAATAATAATGACATCAGCTGAGCACGCTGATTTTATGGAGGAAGTTAGCATTTTCGATTTTATTTCAAAAAGTTTGTGTAATGGCAGCTGTAACATTAATGAGCAGGTGCTGAGGAGGAGAAGAAGGAAGAGAAAGAGAGCAAAATTGGCTATTTTGGCCTTTTGCAGGGTTATGGAAATTATATAATAATATATATAATAAAAATATGCAAATTCACTACAGGGGTCTGTGTGGATGCGGAGACAGTTATTGGAATAATTTGCTTCTTTAAATTTAGCTTTAAGGCTTTTCACCTTCCTTTGGCACTGCAGCCACATTCTCCTGTGTCCCCGTTCTTCCATTTCGTTTGCTGTTTTTTCAAAAACGGAGCGGTTACAGTATGATCCTTCTAGTTTGCTTGAATTGAAGTATCTCCCCATATACTAATTAGGTCTAACACCTCACTCTCCCTATTGACTTGCTCCATCACTGTTCTCCATTTTGTAGGCCTAGTCAAGTTTTTCATTTTACTGTCTGTGTCTAGGGCTAACTTGCCGGCGCATAATTTGTGACAAATGTTGATGTAGATTGACATAAAAGTCGCATCAAATCCGCCTTGGTTGTTCATGCTGCGGCCACAATGAAAAAAATCTGACCTGGGTCTGATTCAGAACCACATATGGAAATGGTCTAAATCTGATTTGAAAAAATCAGATCTGGGCAAGATTTGAGTGTTCACATTACTTCTGAAGAAGTCTGACCTGCTCACTTGACCCCCCAAAAAAATCGGATTTGGGCCACTTTTACCTGATTTACTGTGATTTACTCTGTGAAGCGGTCTATTAAAATTTGATGATTATGTTTCCGCTACGGGGAAAAAAGACAGCCGGACTCCACATCAATATAGGCATTGTGGATTTGTGAAAGAAGAATGAGAGTGAAGCTTAATGGGGATGGAATGGACCCTCATATTTAGGCAAAGTGTGCAAAACAATCAATTATAACAATGGTAATAGACTTAATTCTACCATTTTTATATCTATTATAATTATTATTTAAATAATGATTTAATATAATAATAATAAGCTATTATAACGTAATAATTATTACTATTATAATGTAATTTTACTTTTGCATTCACTCACGATTAAACAGTAGAATCAGTATGTTTTTATATATAAATGTCATGGATTAAATGTGGTGTACGGGACAATAGGTGTATTGCACATGTAAAACCAAAAATGGTGAATACACTCAGCAGTCATCGGGCAGGTCACACAACTAAACAGCATGAAATATTCATGGAGTACATTCTTAAGAATCTATTAGCTACATGTGCATGCATATACATCTCCTCAAGTGTGACGGCAGGTGTAACCTTGTTGTGGGACTCTGTTAGAACACCCTGTTAGGGGTCGAGAGATTCAGGAATGGTGTGCTGTTACCGTGGCAATGTTTCACACCCCTCTGGAGTTGAATGTTACCCCCGTGGCATGGATTCACATGTTTAGGACACTTGGAAAAGGTGTCAACTTGATGTGAGAAGAAATGAGGAAATCATGCGAATGCCCATTAATAATTAGTAAAATAATTATTAAAGTCACCTTGAAGTCCAAAGTGACAATTCTTGTTTTTTTTTTTATGGAATACGGCAGTAATCATAATCTTTTTTTTAATTCATGTTCCCTCGTAATCTTTAATAACTCTTGCAGTGACATCTCTTCTCTCTGTGATGATGTGTGTACTGGTGTGAGGGCGGAACAACCTGTCACTCACATCATCATAGCAATAGCAAAAAACAACAATCCAAACAATTCCTAGAGGACAAAATCAAGTCCCGCCCAACATTTTCGAAAAACTATTGGTATATGCCGACTTTAACTGTAAATGTCCTGAAAAATGGATATCATAATGAATATTTTTATTTATTTTGTATTACTTTGTATTTCTACAGTATATAATGCATGCATTATCATTTAGCATGATACAAAGACAGTATAATTATTTTAAAAAGAGATTTTTTTGTTTGTTTGTTTGTTTTGCCGGCATGACAGAGCAGTTGATAACGCATTGTTCATTTTCAATTATCAGGCACTGGAGTATGAACTCACCAAAAGCCACGGAACAATTAACTTCCTTCCTGCCTCCAATAATGAGCACAACAACATGTCCCTAGTGCACTTGTGAGTACAATTCATTAACATCTCTCTCTCTCTCTCTCTCTCTCTCTCTCTCTCTCTCTCTCTCTCTCTCTCTCTCTCTCTCTCTCTCTCTCTCTCTCTCTCTCTCTCTCTCTCTCTCTCTCTCTCTCTCTCTCTCTCTCTCTCTCTCTCTCTCTCTCTCTCTCTCTCTCTCTCTCTCTCTCTCTCTCTCTCTCTCTCTCTCTCTCTCTGCCAAGAGAATGAAATGGAAAGAGACTGAATCACAGTGGTCGTTTTGTGAATTATTTATTCCTTCCTTTTCTGTACCTGTCATTCATTTCTACCCTCTTTTTCTGCCTGGCTCTCACTCTCTTGTTATAATAAACTTGAATTGACATGTGTACAGTGGGTTTTGTGTGTATTGAAATATTGGCCGTGTTCTCCGGTATTGTGACATAACTGTCTTGTGCTCCGTGTTATGTCTGTTCACTGAGGTGAATGGAAGGTCAGAGGAAATCATGTCACAGGGTCACAGGGTCAAAGGTTGTGCTAGTGCACAGATGATGTATGATGATGATGTATGATGTTCGTAATAATATTTTCATTTTCGAGAGTATTTAAATAATGTGTAAATAAATATGTCTATACGTAGGCAATATATGTATATGTACTGGAATGTTGTTGTTATAAGAAACAAGTTAATTAACTTACTTGAAAAAAAAAATCATAAAAATCAATCAATGTGTTGTTCCACCCTATACAAGCCACCAGGCAGAAGCTGACGCAGCAATTCAACCTTTGTCCTCAAAAATCCATTTGCTCAGTCAGATAATGCCCTGAGGCGAGCATGTGTAAACATATTTAACTCATCATAAAACATTTGATAGAAAAGTGCCTGTCAGCAAGAATAGCTGTCCATTAATATAAAGAGTAACACTCAGAACAATCCACAAGCATTCATTATGCTTATAGGCTATAATTAGCCCTGACAGAAAGTTCACAACCCTTGTTACTATGGATGACAGAGACAATAATAACTATCAACTAATTACTTTAGTTATTTTTGTGATCCATTATTAAAGGGGTTCTAATTTGCTTTTTCACTTGTTCAACTTTAGTTAGGATCCCTATTGGAATTGCTCTGTTTTTAGTGTTTAATGTTGCTGTTTGAGCATATAAAAGATTACAAAGCTCAAAGTCCACTCCAAAAGGAGATTTTATTTACCAGAATCCACTTTCAAGAACTACAATGAACGGCTCGTTTGGACTACAACACACTTTTCTCGGATGTTCCTCATTCAAATAATCCCCGCAAACGGAATACGCAAAAATGTTGGTGAGGTCTTGTTGAGCTGCGCTAGAGAAGACGAAGGGTGTTGTGTCGTTTTTTTCCACCCTGGAAAAAGTTTGTCATAAGGCTGACGAACTTTGAGGGGTTAATTTATTTGTAACACTGTTCCTGAACATTATAACCTCAACGTTTGTCTGTCCGCTGCACATTTTACAGAGAACAGTACAGAGTACAATGCAGGCTATGCACAAAAGCTTCACCTAAAAGACATAGCCATTCCCATTCCCATTAAATCTGTTGTTTATGGATCACAACTTGTATGTCTTATTATTTGTAGTTATGTTTTCTATTAACAGTTTCAATTATAAGTTTAATGTAGTTGCTATGATAGCTATGATGTGACGAAGGGCAAAGCTTTGCCTCAGCTAGCCTGCTAACTAACATTACAGTATAGATGTAGTGTTTACTGAAGCTTTTGTAAGCTCTTGTTTTAAGACCGTTCACCGCCCCTTAGGAAAATTATCCATGATTTTGTGATCGATTACTGTTTGTATTACCATAGTTTTCTGACAAATATGATTAAATGGTGGATAACATTGTATCTATAAGAAAATTACAACAACAAAAAAACACACCACTCTGAAACGTCCAGTGAAATCAGTGCTTGCAAAGTCCTTGCTTAAAGTCCGTTCTGCACGATCCTCTTGTTCGTTAACATTGTCAGGGTCTGAATCAGGCTCAAAATGGTTTGAAATTGTTATCTTTAACATTTAACCATGAAATGAACCAACGTTAATATTTACATATGAGTAGAGCGAAAGAATGAAAGAACATGTGAATTACTTTCAGAGATGCCAGATATTTTTGTCCGAAACTCCTGACACCAGTCAATCTGTCTATTTAGTATCTTTTGAAAGCTCTTGAAGAGACATGCAGTGCTTTATTTCCAAATTACTGCAATACATTCTTTCTATCATGTTTAGCTTTTTAATGTGTGATGGAGTGAGACAACAAAAAAGTCTCCACAAAAACAGGGCACAATATATTTTGTGGAATTTGCTCTATTGATTTTTCACAGGTGTTTTATAGCCTTATTTTGAATTATGCCTTGAATTATGTTGTGTTTTAGGGTTAATGGAAATGTCTGTAAACCTAACGGATAATGTCCTGGCAGAAAAGGACCAGTACCGTTTCCATTTTTCTACAGTTTTTTTTTTCCTCACATTGATTGTCAGTGATAGCATCACAGTGTCATCAGCCATTGCAGTCGTGAGGTGACAAAGAACCCTCAATATATCAGTACTGATAGAAGTTCGTAAATCATGTCAGTATAGAAATGAATATATAAGCCACTTTATGAGTCTGAGGCCAAATATTTCATTCATATCTGTGCACTGAAGGGACCGAGGAGAGGAAAATGCTCCCTAAAATAAGATTCTTCTGTTCTGAATTTCTTTTCTCCACACATATAGGGTACAATGCATGGGCTAAATGCAGCCTGAATTTGATTTTCTCCAAAGCAAGTAAGAACAAACACCACCACAGCCTGTGTGTAAGCGCTGGGGTGGATTAGTTGCAAAGGATGTGCAGAGTTAGCTCACTTTGCCTCGAGATTTGTTTAGGAAAGCAGAATTTGTTCTTTTAAAATACTTAAGACGTTTTGAGATGGCAAAAGTATTTAAAAGTGATTAAAGGTACAATGTGTAAGAGTTTTGAATCAAAGTATCTAAAAACCACTTGCATAGTGTTATATATTTCTTTCAGTTATGTACTTACCTTATCCTAAATGTTTCCACGAATTTGTAAATTCAGAGAAATTCACAATTTTAAATAGTGCTCGTCTCTTGTCGCCTGTCAATGACGTAATATCTGCATTATCCTATGTTTCCGCTTGTACTGCCATAGTAACCATGGCGACAGATGTGGACAACTGTGTAATGCTTAGCAGCATGCTGTTGTTGTTTCGTTCAAACATTATGTATCATGGCAAGCAGACTTTGGGACAAAAGGAGAACTAAAACGAGGATCAATATCGGCATGGCGTTTTCGAGATGCCGAGAGCTTCGCAGCAAACTTTGACTTGACAGAGCTTCACGACATGACAGCTCTTGTACTTTATTAGACATGTGAGCAAATGTACATAAAACAAATCAATGTTATATCTCAACATGATGAAATGTTAGAATATGATCAGTATGTTATTCTAATGTTGATCTAGCTTACTGCTAGTCTCATATAGCCAACAAACTAACACACACAATAACATTATAACTTTCAACACACTCAAATGCTGTTTAATATGATAGTGTAATGTTAGACCAAGTGAAACAGTGCTGCGTTCGTCAAATAAACTGACATGTGTGAGTAGTAATTCAGCACTTGTGGGTAAGTTAGTTCGGTAAAATTAAATGTCTTCATTCCGTTATATCAGTGGCACTGATATCTGTCTCTTATTAGCAATCGCGACCTGCTTCATACCACAGACATGGTGAAAAATATGAAATACAAATTCCATGATTCCACTTATCACTGCGCCATCAATCTATCCCTTTGTTATTGTAAGAAGTTAGCGTCCCCTAGCGGCGAAGAAAATTACATATTGTCCTTTAAATAAAAATGGCTTAAGTAGTTATGAATAATTATATACTTAAATGCTAGTTTTAACATAAAAATATTTGCATGACACATTTTGTCATTTAACATTTCTCTTTACACAAATTATGTCTATCCATCAATATTCAATAAATATCTAAATATTTTTAAATTATATATTTAGGATATTTTTTTAACTACACAATTGCAAAGTATATATATTTATATATATATTTTTTTAAAATGTTAATAAGAAAAATAAATAAATAAATAAACAAATTATATATATATATATATATATATATATATATATATATATATATATATATATATATATATATATATATTATTTTTTCTTTATTTTTTTATTTTTTTAATGTAATTTATTAATTCAATTTATTTATTCCTGTGATGGTAAAGCTGAATTTTCAGCATCAGCATTCAGAAATCATTCTAATATGCTGATCAAGTAACATTTCTTCTTACTGTCAATTTTGAAAACTAGAAAACAAAATTTTGAAAAGTAGAAAATCAAGAGATTTCCACGACGCATGCGCGAGAACTGAACAAGAAGTATTAGAAGAAGAACGTTCTCTTCTCAGTTCTCGCGCATGCGTCGAGGAAATCTCTTGAACTCTGATCTCAGGCCCACAAGGAAGAAAAGGAATAGTCGAATAAAGTCGTTATTTTTGTTTTTTTCCCCGCACAAAAAGTATTCTCGTCGCTTGATAAACTTATAGTTGAGCCACTGTAGTCACATGGAATATTTAAACATTTTCTTCAATGACTTTCTGGGCCGTCAAGTTTCATTCCCTTTAGGCAGCCTATGGAGGAGTGATCCACCTCTCAGATTTAATCAAAAATATCTTCATTTGTGTTCCGAAGATGAACAGAGGTCTTACGGGGTTGGTACAGCATGGGGGTGAGTAATTAATGACTTAATTTTCATTTTTGGGTGAACTAACCCTTTAATATTTTTGTGGTGACTGTGATACTTTTTTCATGATTCCTTGATGAACATAACTTTCAAAAGAACAGTATGTATTTGAAAGAGAAATCATTAAAAGTCTTTAATGTAATTTTTGTTCAGTTTAATGTATCCTTGCTGAAAATTTTGATTACTTTAAATAATAATAATAAATCTTACATTGTATTATACTATGTGACTTTTCACCCCTCTCTTTTTGTCTGTTTGTCACTTCTTGTCATCTCTGTAGAAACAGCCAGAGGACGAGAAGCTCTGGAGCGCCTCGGAGATTCACTGTAAAATTTACTCTTTGTGTGCGTCTGTACGATTACCGGAGTGACACTTGGAATCAGCGTTATGAGGAAACGTAGGTATTTTGATGTAGGTTCTCTAACATATTCAGTTTGGCAAGAAACAGGTGAGAATAGCTGCAAATGGGTAGACTGGGCTGGATGGAGGGGTATGGATCAGGACGTGGTAAGGTGGTAATATTTTAAACTCGATCAATCCTCCGAGTACACCTGTCTCATTAACTGTGGTCTGTGGTTGCCTCTTCTGAATGCATTTCACTCTCTCTGAACAGACCTTGTGTCAGCAAGGTTATTTAGCTGAATACACATCCACTCATCACACTGTAGGAGGGAAACAAACAAGCGCACACACTTATACTCATGTAATCAAAGGTGTAAAGTGCTGAAGTCCATGAATTCTTTGATAACACCTGACAAAAGTAGGGAGATTTCTTTGACTTGTCTAAAGAGAGGATTGTAAAGGAGTAAAGGCAAAGACAAACCAGAAGGCCTGAGGCCAATTAGACGCAAGCAGTTTGTTTGAACTGTGTTGACGGTCTTTCTTCCCTTCATCATACAATCAACAAACCCCCTAGGAGGGAAATACACATCTTCCTTCTTCAGAGGAGCAACACTACTGCAGAGTGACTGATGGACAGGTCAATGATTGCAGGCAGACGCAGTGCAGTTTATGATTTTAAGCAGAGGTTATGCATACAGGAGCTGTCCATGGTGCTGGTGCAAGCAAATCTGCATGACTGGCAGCTGGTTTGATGTATTGGTGCAGTCTGATACAACAAAAATGAGATTTTTTTTTGTCACATTAAGGTTACAATATATAATATAGACCTACTATTAAATACAATACACAATTTGAGATGAGGTAGAAATGTTTTGACTAATGAGACAAATTCTAAGAAGAAATAACAAGAATTCGTTGTGATGCAAATACATACAGTATTGTCCACAATGTACAGTATGGACGTTGTTAGTAGGCAAACTAAATAAAATTTGGAGTGTGAAAAGTATTTTTTAAAGTTATTTTAAGGTGGGGTAAAGGTACCCTGTAAATTACTCTTTTGAGTATGTGAGATTTTATACCAGATTGTAACTAAACTAAACTAAACTAAAAGCAAATGCAGGTACTCCACTACTGTATCTGAACATTTTATTATATTATATTATTTTTTATTATGTTTATTATATTATATTATATTATTTTATGTCATTGTATTATTTCCTTATATCCTTCCTTCAAAATATGATCACAAGTGGCCACATGAGACACATCTGAGATGTTACTACCAGATTTAAATGCTGATGTGCCAGAGCTGATCATAATACCAGGCAAAAACAGTGCCTACAGTGTTGCCATGTGGTTTGCGGTGCCCTGGTCCAGCATACAGGCCGCAGGAGAGGTCCACAGTGCCGGCCAGGTTAGTAGGTCTGGAGCTGCAGTGAAAGCTGCTGATGGCGAAGGCCAACACAGCTCCCTTTGTGCTGAAGCACGGGCCTGAAAGCGCTGCGTCGGGTCTTTACCCACAGCCCACCGAGACATGCCTCCCGATCACCTGAGCCATGAGCTGCCTCCCTCAGCGATTCACACTCACATACACACACACACACCATTTGACCGCACCCCAACCCCCTTCGCACACACACCCGCTGAGACGGTCATCAGCATGGTCATTAATTGTGGAGTTCCCCTGAGGCTGATAGAAAGAGTGAGTGAGGGAGGGGGCCAAAACGAGAGGACTCCTGTTCGATGTTGGCTGAGGGTGCGTCTGCCAGGCCCTTGGGTGGGTTTTGCTCTGTAAGCACTCTTGTGTGTCTTCATGCAGCTGTATTAATCTGCTTAGGTTTCTTTCACACAAATAATTTGGTTTGTGCATTTTTTTTATTTGCATACGGACAGTCTTATCACGTTAACGTCTATTTGTGCATAGTTAATCACAACGCGCAATTCGTATATATATGGGATTGTTTGTTTTTCTGTCCTGCGCGTACAAGAGTTTTCTCATGGCGTGAGCATCCAGCGAGCCATAAATCCCAGCTGTTTGTCTCATTTCCGTCTCATTAGAGAGAGGAGACCAAGCGCACGGCTGTGGACCATGAGATTAGTAATTAACACAAGGCCTAACGAAGGCAAAATTAAAAACAACAGCTCTACAAACTCAACCCATCAAGTCGGACCTGCTGACTAGAGAAACAAAACGCTGAGATGTCCAATGAGGCCTAAGACAAACTAACTTGGAGATCTGACTCCCCATCCTCTTCGTCAAACTCTTCGTTCACTTAAAAAGTGGCCCAATAGGCACTATGAGCACTGGCTGACTGGAATGAACAACAACTTTGGTCAGCTGTTTGTGACGGATTATCTGGGGTCAGGTGATTATGAAAGAACAGGCACACACAAAGAACATATGCATATAAACAATCACATTGGAACGCTGTGAGAATTAAGGTACGCTCATAATGTCACCTCAGGGAGATAAAACGTGTTTAATTATGGTGCATTGAAGCATAGTGTGATGAACGAGAAATAAATCCTACTGCAGGGGATGATGAGGGAGAGGAAGAAGTGGAGAGAATTCCTCTTGACCTTTGACCTGCGAGGAGTGACAGGCTCATTTGCGCGTGGCCGAGTGAGCATGTATTGGCTCTGAGGGTGTGTGTTCATGTCAGAGTGTTTGTGTGACTGTGGGCTAATTCTCTCTGACACCGGGCAGACTCGGAATGCCATCGCTGTCCCTCTACATTAGCTCCTTCTGATCCTCTTGCCACTCACACACTCAGATTGAAGGAGAGGGGAAGAGAACTAGTTGCTGCACACTGTCTGAAATTACCATCTGGTATAAAATCTCACATACTGTCTCTCGAAGAACAAAATCATACTGAACTCTAAAGGCTTTAACCATAGTGTAGTTATTTGTTCTTTGTGGTGGAAATGATGTATAAATAAAATCGTTCTAAAAAAAGAAGAGATATTGAAGTGGCTTATGTTTATTTCACTAATTGTTTAGATAGTTTTAAACATTTCTATGATGGATTTTTATGAAAATTTATGAAAATTTATGAATATTTATGAAAATTTATGAAAACACACACACACACACACACACACACACACACACACACACACACACACACACACACACACACACACACACACAGAGAAAGAGAGAGAGAGAGAGAGAGAGAGAGAGAGAGAGAGAGAGTCATGCAGTATTTTATTTTGATTCCCACATCTGAATGCATAATAGGACTTTAAAATAAGGTTTTTCTGAGGTTTAAAGCACACCCGAATAAATCTTTTTAGATGTCCTGAAATTCAAATTTCACATGATTTCTCAGTTGCCGCTCATGGGCCTAAAAACCTTCAGGAGGAAATATGTACATCACAGGATTAAGCTTTGAGGTCTTCCCCTCCATCATGCTTCTGAACACACACAAACATGCCTGTAGAAGCAGAAGATTATATCCAAATAACAAGAGCATGCTGTCTTGGCTTGCTAAAAGGATTTCAAGCATGTCTGGGATAGAGGGAAAGCTGTGTGGAGTCAGTGACAAGACTTTCTGTTGGAAGTTGCCTCTAATGAATGATTCTGTTTTATTGTTCTGTTTCTCAGCTCGGTCCTTGCATCACGTCCCGTATTGCCTTTCGAATGTATACTGTTCAGAGAATGAGCTACTAGACTTAGTATGGGACACACACACACACACACACACACACACATGGAGGGATTTGAGCTAGACTAAAGTGGACACAGGACAGGATCAGCTGGTGACATTATTAACCAGTAGGGGCTATCATGCTGCTCCACTGGCTTTCTATAAGCCTGAGCGTGTGTGTGTGTGTGTGTATAAGATGTCTCAAAACACATAGGGGAAAAATAGTTGGTTCACTTTTGAAAACAGTTTCAAACAGAGTTATAATAATTTGAATGTAGTTTTCTTTTTCAATGTTTCTGCACAACTGGTATAACTTCTTTGGTTCCTTTTTAGTTTTTATTTTTTTACATTTCTCAGTGTTATTGGTAACTGGTGTTATTTTTCCGTTTTCATTTAAATGTAAAATTTCTGGTAATTTTGTTGTGTTTTTGTCTTTTGATTTCCTCTACTTATGCTATTTTAAATGTCTATATAGTTTTTATTCATATTTATTTAAATTTTAGTTTGAGTTTCTAGTTGAGATAGCACATCAAGTAAATGAAAATGAGAAACAGGCTGAAATAAAATAAGTTTAAATTTTTATATTCTTAAAATATAAAGTTAAAATGTATCTTATTTTAAGCAACAAATATATGTTTTATTATTTATATAGTATAGTTTTAGTTAATAAACCTGCTGTTAGCTTTTTCATGTGAAATACAGGCAGGTTATAAAGTTTTCAAGTTGTATAATATACCATGCGTCAAGAAACTGAAATGTAATAGTCATGAGAATGTATTTTATAAAAAAATTTATTAAAAGTTGTGTTTTTCCTCCTATTTTTTACTTCAGTTTATCAAAAAGGTTTTAATTGTGTCCTCATGTTTTGAAAGGGTACAACATCACAGCGAGGTAACACAAGGTCTTGGAAAATCTCTGTGGAAAATTCATGACCGCTACGAGTGTAGATGAGGAGATGAAGTAAGACGTTCTGGACTTTGACCACTTGCCATGTTTTTAGCATTTGACAGCGTGCCTTTTTTTCTGCAGTAGAGTGGCAGCGAGATGGGTGAATGAAAATGTGGAAGAGAAAGGGGAAGGAGGGGTGACGTTAAGCGAGGTGGCCCTCGACTTGGACGCAATGGCCATCAAAGTCAAAGCCAACCTGGTTATTGAAGAGAGGGAGAGAGTGAGGTTAAATAATTGATAGTAAGTATTTCAATAGGCTGCACCCGTCTTTTCTAATGAAGGAAGTGCCATTCAAGTGGGACCTCGGTGACGTTTGAGGGGGGCCAGGAATGCCATGGAATAGGGGTGTACATTTATGTATGAGCAAATGAGAGGAAAAAATGAGAGCAGAATGTCGGTCCATTATACATGTCGGTGTTAGGTGCATGTAAACACGTTGTGGAAGTGTGTAGCATAATGTGCAGACAGGTCTGTGTCATTCATATGTAAAGAAGCTATATTTCAGATCCACTCTCTGTTCCTTGTCCTTGAAAAACCACCCTTTTAGATTTGTCCCCATAGTAACCAGCATAAATGTGAAAAGTAAAAAAGTAGTAGTTGAAAATGGAGGAAAACACTAAAAAAGTGCAAGAGTGGCAAATCTCAAGGGAACATCGTGTCCAGAACCTTCTTGCAGGACATTCTGCATTCTCCCCACCCCGGTGCTTGTGATAGCGGTCTAATGGCCCAAAGTGGTCGCCCAAGACATTCACAGCCTGTCAGAAGAGGGGGACAGTTGAATTGAGTTCTGACAGGTAGCGTCCTTTAGCTCACTAGCTGTGGCTGATATTAATGACATCTCATGATGTTGCTGCCCATGATGTTAAAAACAGATTTCATCAAAATACTCACATGAACTATAGATTTGAACGGAGCACATGACACATATCCTACAAGAGAAACAAATAAATTGAAAAAACAAGAGAGAAAAAACAAGAGAAACTTGTATTGAAAAAAAGGAGGCAAAAAACACACACATACATAAGAGAAGTGGCCCGCCTGACCGATTAATTTTTCATTGTGGTAAGTGGGAAACCACTAGTGGCATTTCAGAGCTCTCTAAAGCCTCTGGCTATTGCATGTCAACAAATGAAAAATGCACTAACTGCCACCTAGGGAATGGAAAGAAAGATAAAGAAAAGGCCGAAAATATTTTTAATCAGCAAAACATTTCATTTTCTAAATATTTACTAGCACTTAACTAAATGTTTGTTCTTTTGTTTGCATATTAGTGCACGGTGCGATTAATGTAATTTGCCAAATTTACCAGATTTTACAACTTAAAATTACATTTTTAAATAAAATACATTTGCCTGTCTGTCTGTCTGTCTGTCTGTCTGTCTGTCTGTCTGTATGTATGTATGTATGTACAGTATGTATGTATGTATGTATGTATGTACAGTATGTATGTATGTATGTACTGTATGTATGTATGTATGTAGGTCTGTCTGCATGTATGTATGTACAGTATGTATGTATGTATGTACTGTATGTATGTATGTATGTATGTATGTATGTATGTAGGTCTGTCTGCATGTATGTATGTACAGTATGTATGTATGTATGTATGCATGTATGTACGTACGTACATACAGTATGTATGTATGTATGTATGTATGTATGTACAGTATGTATGTATGTATGTATGTATGTATGTATGTATGTATGTATGTATGTACAGTATGTATGTATGTATGTATGTATGTATGTAGGTCTGTCTGCATGTATGTATGTATGTACAGTATGTATGTATGTATGTATGTATGTATGTACGTACGTACGTACGTACGTACAGTATATATGTATGTATGTATGTGTGTACAGTATGTATGTATGTATGCATGTATGTATGTATGTACAGTATGTATGTATGTATGTAGTTCTGTCTGTATTAATATCCAGTTTGTTGTTGTTGTTTACTCAACACATTACAGAAATTTGATAACATTACAATTTTAGTATTCACATAAATTACAGTAAAAATGTAAACCAACATAGACAACATTTGCCAAAGAAAATATGCATTTCTGTAATTGGTCTTTTGACTCAAAACCTTATAGACACTGAAATATAGCCTTTGTAACAACTTCAACCGTTCTGATACAACTACATATACAGTAATTTTAGATTAAAAAAATATGTATAATTAAAAATGTCCAGGTTCAAAAATGTAAAACATTCAGTTGATTCTTGAGATTTTTAATCAAATCTCTCTTTTTGGCTCGCTCTTTCTCTCCCTCCATCTGGTTAGCTTAACACACTGTGTGATTTCTGCCCTTATCATTTATTCACCCTCTTTTCTATCTACACACAGAGATTTGTGTTTCAAACACACAGTGCAGTCACTAAGGCCTTGAGTACTAATAATATGTCCAACTCTCTGGTTTATAGGCCTCTGAGTAACCTCCCACAACATGATTGATTGATTGATTGATTGATTGATTGATTGATTGATTGATTGATTGATTGATTGATTGATTGATTGATTGATTGATTGATTGATTGGTTGATTGATTGGTTGATTGATTGGTTGATTGATTGATTGACTGATTCATAACATGCCTTCTCCATTGACATCTCTAGACTTCCCTATCACTGCAACACAACACGCACACATTTATCATTTCTATAGTGCTTTGAGTGTGATTGACAGGTCTTTTTGGGGGGCTGGGGGTTTGTTGGTTTGAATCCCAAGGCTTTGGTCTTCAGTGGTCCTTACTGATCTGGTTCTCATCCGGTTAGTTTGAGTGGAAGGGATTTCCACTTCTCTTGTCACCCGTGGAGAGACTGGGAGAGTCTTTCTGTCTCTCTCTCCCCCTCTTTTTCCTATCAAGGGATTTACAGCCTCTGAAAGTATACAGAAAGCTGTTGCTGGATCACACCTGTTCCAGACATAAAATCACACATTGGTAGTCACCCTTCCACCTTCACAAATGCAAGAGTTTGTAAACCATCATCTATGACACAAGCTGCTGGTTTGTTATATTTAGGCATTCTCGTTTTCATATTATAAAAGAAGCAAGAACAGATAATAGTTTAAAGTTCACTATATTTCAGCATGCACGCACTCTCACACCATCCCTAATGGACAATGTAGAGATAAGTAATTAATCAAGAAACATTTAGTGATTTATTTAATTGATATGGTTTGTTCTCTCACGGGTCCTTGTTGGCCAAATGGCTTGTCTCAGGTTTGATTCTATATTTTTATTACTATTATAAACCTGCATTAGAATGATTTATTCAGAGACATTGCTGCCAACACAGCACTAAATTCCAGCAATCAGTCCAGCAATTTTTTTTCCTCTCGAAGTGGTACCGATGAAAAAAAAGAAAGAAAACTAAAGAAAAAAGGACCTAGTTGTTCTATATATTTGACTCTGTATATATATGAATATAAATACAAAAACTGCTTGTCATACTGCTTGATATTGCATATTGTTTATGTTAGAATTATAATTATATTATAAATTATAATTTAATCCTTATTTTTTTTAATTAATCTGCATGCTTATTGTACATAAAAATACTTTTTATCCTTTTGTACTTCATAGGAAAATAAGTATGCGAATGGGTCATTGTTTATATATATCCCACACTGTCCTGAACTGAACAAATTCTCATCCCTCCTGTTTTGTCTTTAAGCTCAGGACATTGAATTTCAGGAAGTGACTACAAGAGCGTGAAAATCTAAGAAGTGTGTGTGTGTGTGTGTGTGTGTGTGTGTGTGTGTGTGTGGTGTGTGTGTGTGTGTGTGTGTGTGTGTGTGTGTGTGTGTGTGTGTGTGTGTGTGTGTGTGTGTGTGTGTGTGTGTGTGTGTGTGTGTGTGTGTGTGTGAGAGAGTGAATAACAGGAGTGCTACATCGATAAATGCCTCCTATCTTGACCCTTTGCCTCATTTGGCTTCAGCCATAGAGGAAGCGACAGTATAGATCAGGGCTTGGGACAGGGGCTGTAGTGTGTGTTTGTCTGTGTGTGTGGTGGCAGAGTATAGACTAAAGAGTGGAGCAGGGCCCATCTGTCTTTCCAAGGATTGATCAAGATCAGAATCAATCAGGAAATGATTGAACAAGTGCAGAGGACAAACCGGTTCAGAAATAGATTACTGGTAGAACAGGGGCAGCCATGCACACTTTACCCTGGTCCACCAGTCCCATAACAGGTCAAGTTCCACATCTACATTCCGGCTGGAGGACAATGATCTGAGATGTGAGTAGTTCCCTGTCCACTTAAGAGATTAAAATAGACAGGGCTCTTTTTAAACTCTCTGAAAGCTGCCTTCTTTCATGACCCAATCACCTTTGTTTGACCTTCCAGTTTTAGAACAAACTGTGCCATTGACAAAACAAGCAAACTATCCTTCACCAGTGTCAATGATAGACTGCAGGGCAAGTGAGCAGGCAAACAAATGGATGGACATAAAGAGAGAGAGTGTAGCAGTGAGACTCTGGAGGCCTCGGGACTATTCGTTCCAGTAGGAAGATAAATCGTGCTGTTGAACTCCATGAGGTGCTTATGCACTGCCATGGATCGTCATCTTGACCTTTGAACTATGGGAAGAAATTACAACAATTAAAAGTCCAGTATAGTTTTTGCAGACTGCACAGGTAAATGTGTGTGTTTTATTTATATTGTTTGGGATGGCTATTATTAGTTGGTTACACTGTGCATAAAGGTTGACATTAGCTAACTACACTAGTTAACATGAACTAACATTGAAAAATAATAGGGTTAACTAATGGGACCTTATTGCAAAGTGTTACCTATTCAGCCAGGAAACCACTTTGAGGCTGCAAGAATTGTAAGGTAGAAATTGGTTTGAATCGTTGATCTTAATATTCTTATAATTCAAAAAATATTTTATGATTTGCAGGTTAATCGGGTATAGCAAAAGGAATCATAAGAGTAATATCCAGAACAGTATTCAGCTCAAACAATTGAATTTTTTGGTTTATTTTTTATTTAAGGAATATATTTCTATGAATATACAATTGTTTATAATAATGTTTTATACTATAAAATGTGTATATTTACATAAACACATTTACCTTGTTATAAAGAAGCATATATATACACGTAGGTTTATACATTTATACATTTCTATATTTTTACATTAGTAAATGGATGGAGAGACATGGACTAAAAGCCTCAATGCAATATTATTTTATGGGGCTTTGACAATGACAATGTCTCTAAAAAAAACCTCCCTTGTGAGTGTTGACTAGGTTTTGAGGAAGTATCAAGTTCTTCAGTTGTGGGGCAGTAGGAGAGGCCAGCCTGTGAAAGTCTATCTTCTGCATAAAGACGATAAGTTCCCCTTTAACCTCCTTTTCTCCATCCTCAAGTGCCCGACTCTGTCTCACTCTCACACACTCACACCATCCGGATAATCCAGCAGATAGGGTTAACACAACGTGCTCATCCTATGTGCATATAGTGAGAAGAGACCAACACACACACACACATGCACACAAATTCAGTAATCCAGGAGAATGGGTTTACATATTCCACACACCCCATGTCCATCTTCAGGACACACACACTTTCACACACACAAATTTACATAGATAGCGCTTAATTCGGCACAGGCTGCATCGAAGCAGCCAGGCTGTGGAGAATGGCCCTGACTAAGCTGAGAATTTACATGGCTAAGCAAAGTGGTTAACCCCGGGAAGCAGGTCCAGAAAATAGTGTAATGTGATTTCTCCCTTAATGAAATTTATGAAAGGGAGAAGGGAGAGAGCGAGGGAAGGTGTGCGGGGAGGCATTTCACTTTGCAGCCTGCCAATAAGGGAAGAGTTACAAAACTTTCCACAACTCAGAAGAACTTCATGCTGGAAATCCCTCATTCTCATAATAAAAGCATTTGAATTATCTAAACTTTTTGAGATGCAGACATGTTATGAAAGGTTTTGAATGCACCTACTTTTTGTGTCTGGTAATTTTACAGTTTGTGGAACAATCTATGAGAGTTCCAGTGGCAAATTAACGTGGATTTAATGTTTTTTTTTTGTTTTAATGTTAATGATTTCCTGTTTTTTTTTTTTTTTCATGGAAACCTAGATCTGCCTCAGAGTGGAGGGAAAAAGCACTTTATATCTGACAATGTATCACAATTCCAACTTTTTCCCCAAAATTGTGACTTTATTCCTGTCTTTAGCGTAACTGCAAATTGATTTTTACGCGGCTGCTTTAGTAACAAGGGAGCATGGATACAAACACAGTAGACACATTTATTTAAACAAAACAACAAAAGTAAACCCAGGCAGAGAACAGGGTATTCCAAATAAATTCAGGCAGGGGAAGGATATTCCAGACACAGGAGAAACTAAAACAAACGCCCACGTAACATCCACTGAGGACAACACCAGAACAAAGAACACAAGAAACACAGGGTGTAAATAATGAACAGGTGCAGGTAATGAGTAGCTATGGTAACTAAGGAGGGTAATGGAAACAAACAAGCGGGTGATAGAAACAGAGAAAACAGGAACTAATCACAGAAAATCAAACAGCAAAAACAATAGGAACAAGAATACAAAATAAGAGTCCCTAAACACAAGACGGGGAAAACGAGACCGCAATCATAACAGTCTCACATTTGTTAATTTATATCTCACAATTGCAACTTTATTTCTCTTACTTTATACCAACTTTATCTCGTACCCGGGACGCCATTCACTACCTTCCTTATTATTCATTTTTTTAAAGTTTGACATCAAACTTCTTAGTATTCCTCAATTGATTCATTATAAACCATATAATAATAAAAAGAGTTATAAAAGAACGTCTGTTTTCACATACATTTTTTGTTAAAATGGTATAGGATTGCTAATGACATCATGTATATATTATATATAATATTTTATGTCACAAATCTTTTTTCTCTCTTTTTTTTCCTTTGAGGAAGAAACTACTGAGCTACTAAAGGGACATGGTGATGGAAAAAAAATACATGTCAATGCTTTTGCTTTCGCTCGCAAAACTTTTGAGCCCTCAAATTAGGCCAAAACATAGGGACATAGGCAAACATAGGCAAGGGACAGAACTTTGTGAATGACAAGTGTTTCAATTTAATTGTAAATGATCTATGGAGTTCTGCAGGTGCAGTTTTCGTGTGACTTACTTATTTGTTGTAAATGTAATGTTGTATATGTATTGTAATGTAATGCCTGTAAGTTTTTGCCGTACACACACCTACTTGAGTGTTGAACGTGGAAGTGTTGATTGATTCTTTATGCTATACCATTTATCTGTGGCTTTCAATAACTTCAAACAGTACAAAGAGTCAACTTCAAAATTCGTTCAATGCAAAACTTGCATCCAGCCTGACGACATTTAAAAGCAACCATGAGGTGACAATAAATATCTAAGCATGTGACACTTATTAGTGGACGGAGAGCAGTCCGTTGAGTTATGAGCAACTGTTCAGCTACTCAGCTGTGTTTGTGATGAATATGTAAATATAGCTCTATGTGTGTGTGTGTGTGTGTCAGCATGCTATTGTTTGTTTTTCCTGAATCTGTGCGTGAGAGACAGAAGGTGAATGCTGATCTGAGAGTAAATAGGCCCAGAGTCTGCACATTCGCTCAGGTCCAACTCGCTGTTTTTCGGGGCAGGTGCTGAGGTAGACTTCTTCATGAGCAAGTAGACCTCACCTCCATCTCGCACACACACACATGCGCGTTATCCCCCCTCACCCCCAGACCCCGCAGCACTCATCATCACAGTGGCGACGCCAATCGATGTGCAACGCCCCACTGAGCGTGTCTGCGGCAGGCCGAGCGCAGGGCTCCTCCACAGGGATTGTGGGAAATCTGATTTATGATGCCCGTGGTGCTGCTGACCACAAACTTTAACTCTTACCCCACTGTACTCCCTCTTTGCTTTCCTCTCCCTCCTTTTTTTTGTTTGTTCCTCTTGTGTCTCTTTTACCCTAGGTGTGGGTTTCCTGTGTTTCCACAGTCATCTCAAAGTTCTCAAACCGTTTTTATCAGGCAGAATAGTCGCAAAGACTCAGTGAGCATGCAGGCCTACTTACAAAATCGTGCTCTCGCTTCCCATAGTAACAGGATATAGGGCAGGTGAGCTTCAAAGAAGTAGAGGAGAGATTGAGAAAGCTTTGCTAAGAGGGATAGAGAGCTGTGAGGTGGATGAGGAGAGGGGAGTGATGATACCGTTTCATTGGGATCTGTGGAGGAGATGGAAAAAGAGTTTAAAGAATTGTGGCAGATGTTCATGGACACTTTAATGCTCAGGCTCCTTCATCTGGTGTTCAGCTCTGCCCTGAAGTTTAGCTGAAGCCTAAGAGAGACAAAATGAGACAGATGAAGAAAGAACAAGTGCGGGTAAAAGGTCATTAGTGCGTAAAAAATAAATATATTTCAGATTAAAGGTGATTTGTGTTCAAGTCACCTTTATTTATATAGTGCTTTTTACAGTATAGATTGTTTCAAAACAGCATTACAGTGATAACAGGAAAATAATGCAACAAAGTTTGTAGAAAATAGTGTCAGTACAGCGTTCAGTGATGGTTCATTTTTGTTATAAAAAAGTTATTAATGTAGTTTATTTATGTAGGCCAAAACCCATAAACGAATTAACATTTTAGCACTTCTGGTTCGATCGGCACTGAAGTCAGTGTATTTTATTTGTTGTTGATTTGTTTGTTTTTTAATCGTTTTTTGATTAAACGCCTGATAAGATATGTGGTTAACATGAGCTCAATATATGTTCATGGTTTATTATGACATAAAATACATTAGTAATATCCCCTTGTGATTTATTTTAAAGCTTTCGTTTTGAAATAGACAGTTGGCTAAATGGAACTACAGATTTTGTTGGGAACATTAAACATCATCAGGACGAACAGGTAAACTTACTCACTGGCACTCTAGCAAACTATTCTAACTCAAAATTTTAGGGATATTTTTTAAGAAATAAAGACTGAAAGAGTTGTCGGAAGCTTAATTGTGGTGACGTTTAAGTCATGTCACCGCTGTGTAGTTTGTTTATAGCATTTAGATTTTTATTTATACCGATTGTAATTAGGCTTCAAAATTCATAAAAGCTGCGTTCATTTATGAAGATTAACATGATGAGCAAAATGTGTCTGTCACATAGCTGTTTTGTTGACCCCAAAGCTTATTTTCTGAAATAATCCAAAAGGCAATTGAAAAATCCAATAGTTATTTTGTCAAGGGAACCAGGGTGATGCTAACTTGTGGTCTGGCCTACAAAAATGTGTCATATATATATTATATTATTATTAGTATTATATATATATATATATATATATATATATATATATATATATATATATATATATATATATATATATATATAGCATATTAGATTTCAGAGTGCTGCAGTTTACCAGATTGAAGTATCCATGAGAGCTGTGCAATAATAAACAATAAGAAGCAGACATAAACGAAATGCAAAAACATATACAACATTGTTTAACTTTATATTGATTTATTTGACTGATAAATTGATATTGATAAATAACTGATAATGATATTTTCTACCTCTTCTTCACCTAACAATCAAATAAATCTTTTGGCATTTTTAAGGCATTTTCATGCTTTGGACAATTGGCTGGAATACATATTGTAATGGATTTATTCCCAACAATGTAGACAAAACCTGACCCACACACACATACACACTCTCTCCTCTGAGGGCTTTTGTGGAATAGGTGACTGAGATAAAATAATTGCCATTCCCTTTTGGTTTGTGTATTACAGAACTAAATAATACACCCAGATTTCCACATCTCATCCATAATTACCCTAGGGGCTGATACAATACAAGAGAGACACTGGGAAGAAGAAAGAAAGAGAACAAGGGAGAGAAAATGAGAAACGGAGAGATTATGTGTTTATTGTGATGTGTGTGGAAGATTTAAACTTTCCCACAGAAGGTTTGGATCTGTCCCATTAGGTCATTTTTAAGTATTCAGTGACTCTAAGTGTACGTGTGTATTTGTGCGTTGTCAATGGAGGTACATGCTATTTGTTTTTTTTTTGTTGTTGTTTTTTTTTTTTACACACTTGTACATCTATGACAAACTCTAATCATAACAATTTTGTCTCGTTCACTAAAATACACAATTTCTCATAATGCGGCTGCAGAGATTAATTTGCATTAATGTTGCAAATTAACACGAGTCAGAACAGATTCAGCGTGATACTCAACTCTCTGTTAAGTGTGGTCCATGGGAGAAAAGATCAAAATACCTCTATGATTGAATTCAATTTATTCATAGCTTGAGCCGAGTAAAAATGGAAAAAAGTTTTATGCATATGATAAACAATGATTGCATTATTATATTTAGAACAAGCTAAATGGTAAGATATGTAAAGGTCTGAAGGGACAACATGATAATGCTGGTCTGTATTATGAACAAAACGTAAAACATCAGCACTATAAGACACATTACATTCACTGATAGAGTGAATGATTGCTGTATCTGCAGAACTTTATATATATATATGTGCTTCATTTTTGGTCCCACTTGATATGAATTGTCTTTAAATACTATTTACTAAGATTTAAATTACTCATTTGTTGCAATACATTTATTGTGTACACATGTTCTTGCAATTGTACTTACATTTTAAAAATACCTGCATATTACGGTTACCGAGAGGGAACATGCGTTCGGTTCACTTAGTTTTGTTGTGGCATATAAACTCGTGGGAGAAAACAAGAAAACAACAACAAGAACAACAACTAAACTGACCTCTGTAATAAATTTCTGTAAATACATCATTATTACACTCTTGTCTTGACCCTGCACCTACCCCTTAACCAACCCTTAAACCTAACCATACCATGAAACTTTGAAACTTGAAACTTTACCCGTAAGTAGATTGTACCAAACTTTTTTTATAGATTATTTTTTTTATAACTTTTAAAAAATAACAATACTGGTACAATAATAATAGTAATCACCATTATCATCCATCCATCTAAACAATCAACTATAGAGAGTGACAGTATCAAATAAGATGGGATCAAACAGTAATTCCCTCCTCATTGATCTGATGTGTGTGTATGAAAATGAGTACACTGAAACACTCTATCTCTCCATCTATCTCCTCCTTCCTCTCTCCTTCTCCATGTAATTATATATTCTCTCCTAAGAGGTTTATGTTTAATATCATAAGATGTGCATTTGATGAGATGGCAAGTTTTGAAATGTAGCTTTGATAGCTATATCAATATCTCATCACTTTTTCACATCATTGACAAAACACTGTGTCTGTATCTACCCTGCAGACACATAATTTAAAAAGACCATGGCTCATGTTAGTACATTTATGTCTAGTTGAGATGTTAGTATATTATCATGACATACTTCATGGTTGACTTTCATGGCCCTCTTTGTTTATCTTTGACTTATGATGCAAAAAAAAAAGGAAAGGAAAGACAATTTCATTTTCTTCTCACGTCTACTATTGCTAAAAACACAGTAAGCATTTGCATTCATCTCCAACCAATCTCAGGCATTATAACACAGTACAGCACAGTGCACATGAACACTAAAGCACTCATCCTCATCTTCTTTAACCCATTGGGAATTGTGGGTGATATATTTATACCGCTTTTCACTTTTTCTGGTCTATATGCCTCTCCATTACATTAACATAGTTTACATCAACCTGGCTATGAAAGGACTGAATCCCTGGCCTGGACAAATATAAACAAGGCACAGGTAAGAATTAAACACCCTAAAGATAAAATAAAATAATAATAATAATAATAAAAAAAGAAAAAAAATTATACCAATTATTTATATATTTTATTTTGAGGGTATTTACACGACAATGAAATTCTTAAAACAGAGACGTTTTTATTTTGAATTTTCCGCGTACAGACGACTCCATAGCCAAAAATAATGCATGGAGATATAGTTTAGTTTAATTACAGTTATAACTTATTTGTCATCTTGCTTTAATCCACTATTAGTACAAGCCTGTTGTAGCGAATGATATCCAAAAATTTATTGATGAGTTTTATGAAGTTTATTGTACTTCCCACAAAAGATGAAGCATTTGTTTTGGTCCAGAATATCGCCATAAGAGCTGAATAAAACAGTACAAAAAGTGCGAATTAAAGTCTTATACATAAACTCTCTCTCGCTCCCTGGCATTATCATCAACATACACAGAGAGTTACACAAAAACGTCTCGGTTACGTATGTAACCCTCGTTCCCTGAGTAGGGAACGGAGACGTTACGTCGGATGACGACGAATGGGGTTTCGCTTAGAAAGCCTATCAACTTCGAGTATTAAAAAACGAGCCAATGGCAAAGAAATGCCATGGGTCTGCGGAATTTGCATGACGTAACTCCGCCCCACCTCGTGGCTATAAAAGGAGGACGCCGGCAACATGCAGTTATGTTTCTTCGCTGAGGAGCCAAGACTGAACTCAGGCGATCCCCACGGTACAGCGGAAGTGGCAGGAAGACGTAACGTCTCCGTTCCCTACTCAGGGAACGAGGGTTACATACGTAACCGAGACGTTCCCTTTCGTGGTCACTCCGAGTTACGTCGGATAACGACGAATGGGGTTATCAGTCTAATCACGCCACCTTCACAGCTGTCTTCCAGTGCCCTGCGTAAATCTGAGCCCTTGTGAGACTTGTAAGGACGAAGGACTCCTATTTAACACAGGAATACCAAGGTACACTGGGAAGCATATCCCATAGTTAGAGGAAATATGCAATTAACACCAACCACGAGGGGGGGGGGGGCATTTGGAAATACACATATGACCCGAAGGAAACATACGCACGTATCCAGTCCGTGGAGTGGAATGGCGAGCAAGCGAAGACACCTGAGCGGGTCCAGTACTAGCTAGTTGAAGCGAGTACATGAGAGGACACTGGCTCCACTCGGAGATTGTAGAATCTGGCGAATGTGTTAGGTGTCGCCCAGCCTGCACCTCTGCAGATGTCTGTTAGCGAGGCGCCATGCGCTAGAGCCCAAGAGGATGCCACACTCCGGGTGGAGTGGGCAGTCACACCAAGGGGGCATGGTCGACCTTGCTGCTGGTATGCCAAAGCAATGGTGTCCACTATCCAGTGACACAACCTCTTGGATGAGAGGATTATTTCTTTCTTTAACCACATTAGGGTGCTGCCCACCCGTGGGTGAGCAGAGGGGAGTGGAGAACAAAAGATTCTCCCCCGGCCCTCCACCGGGGAAAGGAGTGGTCCTGCTACCATCTCCTGAGAAACAATCATCATCCCTGAGCAGCCCGTCTCAGGAGCGCCGCTTGGCCCGGCGCTTGGCGGGGGGCGGGGCTGGAGAGGGCTGTGGCGCCTTCCTATGGCTTCCTCCGCGACTGGGCCTGGGTGAAGGCTGCTGCTTTGGCCGAGCGGGAGGGGCGGGAGCCTTAGGAGGGCGCCCTCGGCGGGAAACAGGCTGAGGCGTCTGCCCGGCCGACGTCGAGGCAGCAGCGGGTCGGCGGGGCAGAATATGTTTGATGGCCTCAGTCTGTTTCTGTGCAGTTGTGAACTGTTGGGCGAAATCCTCAACTGCGCCGCCGAAGAGGCCAGCTTGGACATGGGTGCATCGAGCAGACGAGTTCGCTCGGTATCCCGCGTGTCGGCCAGGTTCAGCCAGAGGTGTCGCTCCTGGACCACCGAAGTGGACATCACCAGGCCCAGGGAGGGCGTGGCTACCTTCGTCGCCCGGAGGGCAAGGTCGGTTGCGGCGCGCAGCTCATCAAAGAGCCCTGGGTCTGTCCTGCCCTCGTGCATGTCTCTGAGCATCTGGGCCTGGTAGACCTGCAGAGTGGCCATCGCATGCAGAGAAGCAGCTGCCTGTCCCGCCGCTCTGTAAGACTTCGCCACCGGAGTAGACGAAAATCTACAGGCCTTGGATGGGTGCTTAGGCTCGCCACGAGAAGAAGCACTCTGAGGACACAGTTGCATCGCAACAGAGCGTTCAACCGGGGGAAGCCCAGTGTACCCACGGGCAGCTGCCCCATCGAGGGGAGGAAAGGCGGATGAGACCAGCGAGCGGCCCCGAGAAGACAGGGGGGACTTCCAGGACTTCGAGATCTCATCATGCACGTCCGGGAAGAAAGGTATTGGGGTTTGCCGTGGACGCGGGACGGCGGCCTTACCCAAAAACCAATAGTCCAGCCGCGAGCGCTCAGGACAGGGTGAAGGCCTCCACTCTAGACCGATGCTCGCAGCTGCCCGAGAAAGCATGGCCGTCATCTCCGGATCAGACTCAGGCACAACCGTATGCACACCGGAAGGTGGCAGCTGTGCTGAGTCCTCACTTCCAGAAGATTCGGACCCACCTTGTGATGCTGCTACAGACACAGCATCATCCTCTGTAGCTTCAACCAAAACTCGCGGGCCACCCGAAGGTCGACCCGCGGGAATCGGAGGTTCGCTAGCGGGCACCGTCACAGAGGAGGGGGGCTGGGGTCGCGGACAAATAGTCAGCGCCTTGTTCCAGACCGTAACCCTCAGGTCACCCTGGCCACCAACCGAAGTAGCACCCCGCGAGGGAGCACTAGATCGGGGTGTGGATGAGGGGACTCTCACTCTTGCGAGTTCATTGAGTCTCGACCTAAGTGACGCGATGGTCATGTTCCCGCAGAAAGAACATGAGTCATCCACGAGCGCTGCTCTAGCATGATCCATGCCCAAACATACTAGACAGCGCTCGTGCCCATCAGAGTCAGACACTAATCTGCCGCAACCAGAAGTGCACAGGCGAGGCATCTTTAAAAAGACGTGCCGCGTGCAAGCTCTTTTGTGAGAGAAACACTCTGAGTGTTGAAGCGCCCGGGGAGACACGCACTCACTGGCAAACCACTGCACAGATAAGCAGGAAGCACGCGCTCGCTGGAGATCGGCGTCTGACCAACACTAGAGGAAATCGTTTGTGAAGCTGACAATTCAGAGATGGCTTGTGGAGTGAAGAGAAAATCTTGGCTCCGAAGCGAAAACATAACTGCATGTTGCCGGCGTCCTCCTTTTATACCCATGAGGTGGGACGGAGTTAAGTCATGCAAATTCCGCAGACCCATGCCATTTCTTTGCCATTGGCTTGTTTTTTAATACTCGAAGTTGATAGGCTTTCTAAGCGAAACCCCATTCGTCGTCATCCGACGTAACACGGAGTGACCACGAAAGGGAACAATCATTACAATTAACAAATATATACAGACCTTGTCTGTGGGTGGTTAATAAACTGGTAAACTTGATATCTATAAAACAACTCCTATGAACTGTAATAAAGTGCACCCTCTCCCTTTCATTACTGACGTGATCAGTATCGCTCTGGAGACTGTAAGTTGGATCACGAACACAACAGTTGGCACAGATCCATCCTCGAGTAACAACTTTTTAGCAAGCCTGCTTTGTATGGACCCTCGTTCACAAAGCAGTCTGGTGTAAAACTATTCGCACAAACATAAACTCATTTAGGTAGAGTGGGGGCACATTTTCCTAAAAAACAAAAGTAATCCACTGCGTCTTCAGCATGCTCAGATGTTGTGAGTAAATGAAGACTGCTATGTTCATTCTTACATCCAACAACAAAACACCTGTATCGCTTAGAAGACATTCTTGTCCACAGCTGCTCCGGGGGCGAAACAATGGCGGACTGTGTACACCTCACTCAGGGCGGGTCTATGCTAAAACGGCAGTGTCAATCAACAGTCGTGGGCGGGGCTTGTGCATAAGTAAGTCACATTGCCCCGAATCTTAAAACAGCTTGTTCTGAGAAACTGCTTATGATTTTTGGGATTAACAAAAAAAAGCACTGGGTATATTTCTATCATTATAGGGTGGTTGCGTACACACTGCCAACACACATTTATGTTCAAACCATGTAAAAGTGAATTTTGCATAATAGGTGCCCTTTAATGCATTAACTAACATAAATGAACACTGAGCGATTAAACTTTATTTCAAGGTATCCGTTTTACAGTGTAATTATATATTAAGGGAATGAGTAATAATAATTAACAAAATGTACTTACTTTTGGTTTAGGATAAGTTACATGTAATTATGCATAATTTATATTACTGCAACATGGGTAACAAGTACACTAAAAGAAAGTGTTACCCAATGAGCAATAGATGTTACAGTATTTACTTATCTTTGTTAACATTAGTTAATAATGACTACTATTAACAGATACAACTTATGATTTTAATACTGATTAGTAAATATTGAAATTAACATTAACTAAGATTAGTAAGTGTTAAGATCACACTTTATTTTAAGACGTGGTTACGTTTCATGTACTTAGTAAGACAGTAAATTATTTATAATTACAAGTAACTTACACTAAACCAAGCCATAACCCTAACCTTAACCCTATTGTAAGTACATGTAGGTAATTAATATTTGTAGTAAAGTAATTATTTGTTTAATTATACTGTAATAGCACACCTTAAAATAAAGTGTAACCATATTTTAAAGGTTTATTCATGTTAACTAATCTTATGAAACCCTTAAAAAAATTTTGTAGTAAATGTACTATCACTCTTACTACTATTTCTTGCTTTTTCTCTGTCACAACCCCCAGCCTGCGTCCTCCTTTGCTCCTCTCCTCTCCTCTCCTCCCGCTCTCTCTCTCTCTCTCTCTCTCTCTCTCTCTCTCTCTCTCTCTCTCTCTCTCTCTCTCTCTCTCTCTCTGTCCGTTTCCCGGTGTGTCGGGAGTGTGTAAACGGGTGTCAGTGTGGTTGATTGGGGATTAGAATGGAGGTTTATTCACTGCGGGGAAAGTGATGCGGTGATTAGCGTGCTAGTCTCGGTGCCAGCCGCGTGCTGCTGAATTAGCAGCATGTTTGAATGAGATAAAAGGGCCAGGCTTACCCCCTCCACTCTGACTCCACATAATCCCACTACAGCTGTGAAATGAACAGGCCTCTCCCGGCCAGCCAGACCTCAACCTGCCTCAGAGCGCACTCTTACACACACGTACACACTCACACACAGATATTCCCAGTCGAAAGCTCCCTCTCTACAGCACCCACGGGACCACCATCTATGTGCTATTACCTCAACCGTCCCTTCTACACTGATGGTAAGGTCACCCAGCAGTATACAACATACAACATTCCATCTATTATCAATCATTCCTTTTTATCTTTATTCCTTTATGTAAAAAATTCGCCTCCCAAGTGGGAATACACTAAAAGCATACATAAACATGGCTCACATAAACTCCCTCCATTACCACCAATCAGCTTAGTGACATTTGGACCGGCAAAGATACAGTAGGTATATATTTATCCCTGGACATGAAATACAGAGCAATAGCAAAACTGATGAGTCAAACATTTGAAAGGCAACGATAAATAGATAATCCACACTTCTTTGCCAAAAGCAGTATAAGTCAAATTCTACCTGCATATTTACAAAATGTCAAGAGTAACACATTCAGTACTTTCAGAAAGTGTTTTGTGTACTCGAAATGTTGGTTCAAAACAAGAGTAATTCAGTTCACCGACCTGATGCTAAAGCCTGAAAAACATAATTCAAGATGACTTCAAGTTTCTGCACCATACATTTATTTTGCAAAAAACATCCCCTCCCCCCTTTCTTTCTTTCCCGCTCACTCTCTTTTCCATATTTAGAGACCCACATGTTATTATTTGCCATCTTTATTCTGCTGACTCTGTGGTAAACAAATGAACTGAGATGTACGGTGAACATTATTGGGCAAGATGGCCAATTCTTGCATGGAACCATTAACAAAATGGGCCCCTTCCTTTGTATAATAGTGCTTGCTTTGTCATATGGGAGATTTAATTTTCCACAGTTTAAACATTATTTCCTAAGTTACAAGCAGTTAAAGCAATTAAGAAGAAAAACACACTGATACTTGCATTTGCTTGTGGGAGTCCAAAGCTTCATCTTATATAACTTCTACTTTCATGATGATATAGAACCCTGAGTTACAATTACAAATGTTTAAGAAGCACGCTTTACATAAACATTATTACAACAGTCTCGCAAGATTTAAAGGGACAGTTGACTCAAAAGTAAAATTTCTGTCATAATTTATGTTGTTCCAAATCTTTCTTTCTTCTAAGAAAATATTTTGAAGAATGTTGTTAACCAAACAGTTTGGGTGACCATTGACTTCCATTGTATGGAGAAAAAAAAAACACTGAGACATGTCTCACAGTACCTTGTAAATGCAGGTTTGGAATGACATGAGGGAGAATAAATGATGCCGGAATTGAATTAATAAAGTAATAAAGATACAAATGTCTATTAATGCAGCAGACATGGTGTCAATGCTGAATTCCTATACACTGAACTAATTTAATTTTCTCTCCCTTTTCAGAATGTGTTAGTCCTCTCTCTTCCAAGTCTTCATTTGTTCTTCTTGTTATCCGGGTAGACAGAGGAATAAGCAGTTTTCCCTCTGATTCGTTTAGGGAGCATCTGCTAATATCATATTGATGATAATTTTCCTGTAATGCACCATTTGCACTAATTGTGATGCAGGGAATGAGTAATGTTATCTGACGGCCCCTTGGCTTCCTCACCGCTCCTCACCACTTAATTTCATGATCGGCCCAGAGAAAGGGGATGTGACAAGCTGGTCATAAACAACCATATCCTCCCCTCTTTCCTCCATCTATCAGGACCGCTACTGTTGTGAAAGTGTGCTATTTATTTAGGTGCTTTCATTTTAATTCCAAGTTGCACTTTGACCTCAACATGCACACACACATACAATCTCCCTCTTTATCTTGCTTTATCTTTATTATTACTGCAAAGTTACTTATGCACAGTCAACTGAGGATTGGAGTATTGGTCAGGTACAGGTTCCTCACCATTAGAGCATGCTCATCTGCACCTGTCTCACTGTGGCATGCAGTCAGTTAGGCAAGTCAAGGCAAGTTTATTTATATAGCACATTTCATACACTATGGCAATTCAAAGTGTGTTAAACAGAAAGGAATTACAATAATCACAAAATAAAAGCAAGGGAAATTAAAATAGTTATAAAAGGAATTAAAAGAGATATGTGATACAGTTATAAATTTAATTAAAAGAGTAAAAAGATGATACAGATAAACTTCTCATAAGGCAAAACACCGGTGTATCATATTTTGCACAGCTGCTTGATTTACTGTGAGATTTTCCCATGTGGATTGTACTGTGATTGTACTGGATTGACTACAATTGTAGATTGTTCTTTCAACGCTCCTAAAAAATCTATTGGACGTCTCCAATAGAATCGGACAGGAGGAGCTCTAGGACTGACTCACGGGGTAACCTTGGGTTCACTGCCCCATCAGTCCGCACCCCAAATATTTCTTCGGAAGCTCTAGGAATAGAATCAGTCCAGTCCAGTCCAGTCCAATCCAGAGTTTAATTACACGTCAAACTCACTTCTCCACCACAGACCCAGGTCATCAGCATGCATGGTTCTGTAATTTATGGAAGGTCATTATGGAAGTTATGGAAGGTCTTCCACAAAAGTCTTACCCTTAAAAAGTTTAATTTAAATAAAAAGTTGTATTTGTCTTGCTAATCCCTAAATGAATGAATGAATGAATGAATGAATGAATGAATGAATGAATGAATGAATGAAATAAACAAACAAACAAGCTGTTTTCCGGTACACACTGACATACACTTGTTGTTTTTTCATGTTTTATGGGGACTTTCCATAGACATAATGATTTTATACTGTACAAACTGTATATTATATCCCCAAACCCTACACCTAAACCTACCCATCACAGAAAACTTTCTGCATTTTTACATTTTCAAAAAAAATATCACTCGAGCATGATTTATAAACTCTTTTCCTCATAGGGACCAAAAAAATGTCCCCTCCCCACAAGGATATAGCCATCTATTGATATTGCCATCTTTGTGGGGACATTTTGTTTACCAGGCCACACATACACACATACATAATAATAAAAAAAATCTCTTGAACATTTATGGTAAGTGTACATGTAAGTGTATGGCAAATATACATACATGTTTGAACATAAACACACACACACACACAAAAAAAAAAAACGCTGAAAGATTTTAAAGTAGTTGTAGCTTGTGCTGAAAAAAAAAAAACCTCTTTGATTCCCACAAGATGAACTTCAGCAGACTGAAGATCATTAAACCCCCTGAACATTCTTGGGATCCTTTTTGCTCTCTGATCTGGAGTTGTTGAAGAGAGTAAATTTGTCTTTTGACATACCTTTTTGAGTTTCAAACCATCCCATGTTGGAAAAGAGGATCATCATGAGTGTATGGTGGAGGAGTATGATGGGGTGTATTTATGCAGTTTTCTTTGTTTTCTTCTGGTTCTGCATGAGAAAATTTCCATTGCTGAGAAAGCATGTCTCTACACACAAAGACACACACATGCACAAATGTGTGTACAAGGCTTGAGGGCAGAAATAAACCTCTGGAGGGCCCCATACTTGAGAAATATAACAAGGCTATTGTCACCCTTTGTGGAGGTCACACTTAAACAAGCAGAGGCAAGTCGGCAAAAGCTACACACTTCTTCTATCTCTGCAGATTAAAAGGACAAAGAAATAAATCATATCATCTACAGTGCATCTGTGCAGGAGAAGAAAGAAGAGAAGTTTGAATCATTCAAAAGCAATTTGGCCCTCGTCCTAGACTTTTAATTACCTAATCAGATTTTTTTATCTAGATTGTTCTATGCTTCCTCACGGATCATTGTACTCTAGTCTCTCATAAACCAAAAGTGCCATTCGTTCTAAGGGGACAAAAAGTTTTGTGGAATGAAAAAAAAAAAACAACAACATTAAGATAAGCATAAAAATTGCATACATCTCTCCTATTACACCAAACACCAGGACTGCCATTGGTACCCCTCAACCTCATGTACAGATTTAACTGTCCAATTGAGCCATCGTTATAGTTTGTCTATTTTCAAAGCTTTTCTTCTGATGGGAATAATTCGGATTAATTATATATGTATTAATTCTATTTTACTACTTGTGAAAACAAACATGCACATGAGCAAACACATGTGTCCCTGAATAGGCAGCACCCTGTTAATCAATAGCTCTCATAGATTGTTGCTTACAGCTGCAGCAGAAGAATGAGATGGATTTGCATATATATAGGGCTAAGTGAACCCATGCACTTTAAGGATGATCAAATATGCTGACCTCAGCATCCGATAAACCAATCAAGTGTGTGTGTGTGTGTGTGTGTTACCACTGACCTCAATCCAGACACAGTCTCTGAAGAGATTTCATATTGTACATTACTAAATAATATCTGTTTGTCAATGAGATGAGAAATGGAGAGGTTACATAGGCTGGACTTGCACCAGAGATGAGCGTTAAAAGCCTATGACTGATTCATGTATGAAACATGAAAACATTATGTCAGGCCAGTTCCCTATCGGTCAGTCACTACAACGTAGGTCATCACTGACCAATAGGAATCTCGCTAGAGAGGCCAATCTACTTCGAGTGAAACTAAAACAAGCCAATGCACATTGACGTGCAATCATTTGCATCAGCTGCGCGGCGCTCGTATTTAACGAGCAGCTGAGTGATTGCACACTAGCTTTTTGCTTCGGAGCCAAACGCTTCATGTTTAACTCTACTGAGTGTGACTCTACGAGCCTCTCGTTGGATCTCTCATTATCCAGTGCGGGCGTTACAGCACGGCAGCGCGAGCAGTCTTTTATGTCCTCCCTCTTCTGTCTTTGTCTTTTTGTTTTTGTCTTTGAGCAAAATTCAAAAAGCTGTTTTTACAGCTGGTAAGGTGCGCAGTTGAGCACTCAAAAGCTGTTTTAACAGCCGATAAGACCTGCCAGTGAGAGAGAGAGAGACAGTGCACAGACGGGTGCACATTCCCGTCTGTGTTCGCAGTCACTGTTCCCCTGCGTGTTTCAGCACCAGTGAGAGTAGTCCCTAAAAGAGCTTACTCAGATAGTTTGCGTCTTTTTTAAGATGACATTCTATCTGTGTGTTTCTGGATGTGGTCGTTACCTGGGCTCACAGGATGGTCACAAACGCTGCCTTGTGTGTCTGGGCATTGAACAAGCTGAGGCAGCGTTTGTGGATGAGTCATGTACCCATTGTGGGAAGATGCCATCGCCGAGCTACGGTCGAGACTCTTGTACCTGCAAAGGGTTGGAGTCCCTGTGCCTGCGCCTTGTTCCAACCCCCCTTCGCGGGTTGCTTCGGGCAGTGACATGGGTGACCTGAGGATTACAGTGAGCGCGCTTCCTTCGGGGGAACCAACCCCCTAGGAACCCTCACTCCTCTCATGCTCCGCAACCAGTTGAGCTGCCAACGGAACGTGCTGGACCATCCTCGAGATGTGTACCAGTCGTTTTGTTCTGCGCTCCCTGCGACGACCAGATGTAGATCGCTGCATCGGAGGGTGGGTCAGACCACTCCGCGGACGACAGCTCAGAGCTGCTGCCTCCTTCGGGTGTGCCACCAGTGCCCGAGTCGGACCCGGAGATGATGGCCATGCTTTCCCGGGCCGCCAACAGGATCGGGCTCGTGTGGAACCCTCCACCGTGTCCCGAGCCCTCAAGGTTGGACAATTGGTATCTCGGTGTGGCGCGCGCTGGTTCTCAGCAACCCACCCCAGTGCCTTTCTTCCCGGAGGTGCATGAGGAGCTCACGGGGACGTGGACGGCACCTTTCACTGCCAGAAACCGTTCCAGTGGCTCCTCCTCCCTCACCACCCTTGATGGCGGGGCAGCTACGGGATACACGCGTATCCCGCCAGTGGAACGGGCTGTTGCTATGCAACTGTGCCCTAACTCCACTTGGCGTGGATAACCGTGTCTTCCTTCACGGGCCTGTAAGTACTCGTCGGACTTAACCGACAAGGCTTACAAGGCCTGTGGGGAAGCTGGCTCTGCCATGCACGCTATGGCGTTGCTGCAGGTTCATCAGGCCAAAGCACTGAAGGATCTGCACGAGGGTGGTCATGACCCACAAGTTCTCCAAGAACTTCGCAGCGCGACGGACCTCGCGCTTCATGCGACGAAGGTTACCGCGCGGTCAGTGGGTCGTGCAATGTCCACACTAGTGGTCCAGGAACGCCATCTCTGGCTGTGTCTGGCTGACATGCGGGAGACCGACAAGCTCAGGTTCCTTAACTCCCCCGTGTCCTAGACCGGCCTCTTCGGCGACCGGACTCTTCCTCTTTGCCCAGCAGTTCTCGGCTGTACAGAAGCAGACTGAGGCCATCAAGCACATCCTGCCGCGGCGGTCAGCTGCTGCCTCCACCCCACCGCCCGCGGTTGCTCATTCTGCCCGTCGCCGGGGGTGTCCTCCTGCGTCTGCCCCAGCTCCCGCGCCGCAGCAGCAGCAGCCTCCATCCAAACGGCGCCGTGGAGCCAGTCGCTGGCAGGACCCACTCCGGGTACGCCTACGGTCCCTTTGGTCCTGCTTGCACGGTCTCTGAGAGCCTGGTTAGGGCTCCCCAGTCCGTCTCGCTGGCTCGTTCGGACCATCAGGCTCGGCTATGCAATTCAGTTCGCCCGGCGTCCCCCCAAGTTTCGGGCCATCCACTCCACTACAGTGAGAGCAGCCGATGCCCATGTCTTGCTTGCGGAGGTCACAGTCCTGCTGGTGAAGAATGCGATAGAGCCGGTCCCTCCAGCCGACATGAGGTCAGGGCACTACAGTCCCTACTTCATTGTACCCAAGAAAGGTGGTGGGTTACGACCGATCTTGGATCTCCGAGTTTTGAATCGGAGCCTCCACAAGCTACCATTCAAAATGCTCACGCAAAGACGCATTTTCGAATGCATCCGTCCCCGAGATTGGTTTGCCGCTATCGACCTGAAGGACGCGTACTTTCATGTCTCGATTCTTCCTCAACACAGGCTGTTCCTGCGCTTTGCGTTCGAGGGTCGAGCATATCAGTACAAAGTCTTACCCTTCGGGCTGTCCTTGTCCCCCCGTGTCTTCACGAAAGTCAGGGAGGGGGCCCTTTTTCCCATGAGAGAACAGGGCATTAGCATCCTCAACTATCTCAACGACTGGCTCATACTAGCACACTCTTGAGATCAGCTATGCGAACACAGGGACCTCGTGCTCAGGCACCTCAGCCAGTTGGGTCTTCAGGTCAACTGGGAAAAGAGCAAACTCTCCCCTGTGCAGAGGATCTCTTATCTCGGTATGGAGTTGGATTCGGTCGCTCAGACAGCGCGCCTCATAGAGCAGCGCGCTCAGTCGGTGCTGAACTGCTTGAACACATTCAAAGGCAGGACGACGGTCCCACTGAAATTTTTTCAGAGGCTCCTGGGGCATATGGCAGCGGCAGCAGCGGTAACACCGCTTGGCTTGCTTCATATGAGACCGCTTCAGCACTGGCTTCACGGCCGAGTCCCGAGATGGGCGTGGCATCACGGCACTCACCGGGTGGCAATCACACCGGCCTGCCGCCAGACCTTCAGCCGGTGGTCAGACCTCTCGTTCCTTCGGGCAGGAGTCCCCTTGGAACAGGTCTCCAGGCATGCTGTGGTATTCACACATGCCTCTGGCACTGGCTGGGGTGCCACATACAACGGGCATGCAGTGTCAGGGGTGTGGACGGCTCCCCAACTGCATTGTCACATCAATTGCCTCGAGTTGCTAGCAGTACATCTTGCTCTGAGCCGCTTGAAAAGGCCGCTACAGGGCAGGGACGTACTGGTCTGCACGGACAACACTGCGACCATTGCGTACATCAACCGACAAGGTGGTCTACGCTCCCGTCGCATGTCGCAACTCGCCCGCCATCTCCTCCTCTGGAGTCAGAAGCATCTGAGGTAGCTTCGAGCCATGTATGTCCCCGGTGTGCTCAACCGTGTGGCCGACGAACTATCACAAGCTGTGCTTCCGGGAGAATGACGACTCCACCCCCAGGTGGTTTAGCTGATCTGGAGAGAGTTCGGAGAGGCTCAGGTAGACCTGTTTGCCTCCTCAGAGACCTCCCACTTCCAGCTGTTTTACTCCCTGACCGAGGGAACACTCGGCACGGACGCACTGGCACACAGCTGGCCCCGGGGCCTACACAAATATGCATTTCCCCCAGTGAGCCTTCTTGCACAGACACTGTGCAAAGTTAGTGAGGACGAGGAGCAGGTCCTTCTGGTGGCTCCCTATTGGCCCACCCGGACTTGGTTCCCAGAACTCATGCTCCTCGTGACAGTCCCTCCCTGGCCCATTCCTCTGAGGAAGGATCTTATGACTCAAAGACAGGGCAACCTATGGCACCCGCGCCCAGACCTCTGGAAACTCCATGTATGGTCCCTGGAGGGGACGCGGAGGTTCTAGGTGACTTACCCCCAGAGGTACTTAACACCATCACTTCAGCACGGGCGCCGTCCACGAGACGTGCTTACGCCCTGAAGTGGAACCTGTTCGTCGAGTGATGTTCTTCTCGCCGAGAAGACCCCCGAAGATGTTCGATAGGGTCTGTGCTTTCCTTCTTGCAGCAGGGGTTGGAGCGTAGACTGTCTCCCTCCACCCTCAAAGTACATGCTGCCACTATTTCAGCTTATCACGACCACATAGATGGCAAAACAGTTGGAAAGCACGACCTGGTCGTCAGATTTCTAAGGGGGGCGAGGCGATTAAATCCTCCTCTTGGGATCTTTCCCTGGTGCTTCGAGCACTTCAGGATGTTCCTTTTGAGCCTCTGCTGTCAGTAGACTTAAAGCTTCTTTCCATGAAGACTTTGCTGCTGGTTGCCCTGGCCTCTGTCAAGAGGGTAGGAGACCTGCACGCATTTTCGGTCGATGAATCGTGCCTAGAGTTCGGGCCGGGTGATAGCCACATGGTACTAAGACCCCGGCCTGGCTATGTGCCCAAGGTTCCTACCACTCCCTTCAAGATCAGTTAGTGAACCTGCAAGCGCTGCCTTTGGAGGAGGCAGACCCAGCCCTGGCTTTGCTCTGTCCCGTTCGCGCTCTGCGTATGTACGTGGACAGAACTCAAAGCATCAGGACCTCAGACCAGCTCTTTGTCTGTTACGGAGGCCAGCAGAAGGGAAAGGCTGTCTCCAAGCAGAGGATGGCCCACTAGATAGTGGATACGATCGCCTTGGCTTACCAAGCACAAGGCGTACCCTGCCCGCTCAGGTTGCATGCACACTCCACGAGGGGCGTTGCATCCTCCTGGGCGCTGACACGTGGCTCCTCGCTAACAGATATCTGTAGAGCTGCGGGCTGGGCGACACCTAACACGTTCGCTAGATATTATAGCCTACGTGTAGAGCCGGTCTCCTCCCCTGTTCTCATCCTAGACGGGTAGAAGCACTGAGAGGCCTGGCTCTGTCGGCTTGCTGCACCCTACTATGCACCCTTATTGCTCCAGCGTAAAAATCTGTCGAGTCCTCCCAAACCCCTCGGCCCGGACTTGGCGGAGCGTCCGGCGCCAGGCCCTTATCCGCTGAATCCTTGAGAACCGGATCTGGGCTGGGTTCCATATGTGTGACCCTACTGGGATCCCATATGTGTATATATCCACGGCTGCTCCTATCGGAAGCCTGTGTCTTTCCCTTGGGCTAAGTCACCCATTATTTCATTTGCAGTACAGCCTTCGGGCTAGTCCATATGTATTTCCATATAATTCTTTGAAGAAGTGGCTTCCGCAGCGTTCCTTCCTAAACAGAAAGGGCACGCTTTCCCAGTGTTATCCAATATCTCACTGTATGGGTTATCACGGAACAACAGTGTCAAACTCACTCTGTGTAAGCCTCCTCCTATCGTCCTTCCAGGCAAGAAGGTGTAGAGGCTTGCACGGGGGCGCTGGATGGGGTGCAGCAGCTGTGGCGCTTTGGTAGGGATTCCTATTGGTCAGTCATGACCTATGTTGTAGTGACTGACCGATAGGGAACGTCTCGGTTACATATGGTAACCCTCGTTCCCTGAGGGAGGGAACGGAGACGTAGGTCCCGTCGCCACATCTGCTGCTGCCCGCCAGGGCGGCCAGCTTTTCAGGCTTGGCTCCTCAGCAAAAAAATGGTGTGCAATCACTCAGCTGTTTGTTGAATACTGATGCAAATGATTGCACGCCAATGTGCATTGGCTTGTTTTAGTTTCACTCGAAGTAGATTGGCCTCTCTAGCGAGATTCTTATTGGTCAGTCATGACCTACGTCTCCGTTCCCTCCCTCAGGGAACGAGGGTTACCATATGTAACCGAGACGTTTCTTATGCTCAATTGATGAAACATGTAGAGACTACATTGTAGACTAAAGCCGGTTACACACTGTGCGATTTATTATAGTCTTTAACGACAGTTGCTTGTCAGACTGTATGAACATGATCCCCGCTGTAAGCCATGTCACACTGTAGGATATCAGTTGTCAATAATGTCAGACTATATGGCAGTCAAGCCACGTTAAATACATGCATACATACTCGTCCGTAGTTTTACATGTCCACAACATGTTACTAATTCTTTGGTTCTGTACCAGACAATGACAAAATGTGAAGTTGGTGAACATATAAACTATGTGGATCACAAAAGATAGATTTAGATGTTTAAGTGCGCAGTGCTGAAACCCTATTGTATATGTAAAAATTTCCATGGATCAGCATTCTCCCCTAAAAGTGATCGGGCAGACCAAACCGTAAGTCGTGGAGACTTGAAACTTTGAGGGCTGGTAGTAGTCACACCATCTGCAACGTCACCAAGGCTCACCCCGATCAGCCTAATGGGGGCGCTACATCAGCCATGAAAAGTACACAATCGCTCATAACTCCTAAACCGTAAGGAATGAGCTCAAGTGTATTATATCGTTGAAATCCTTGGCTCAAGATGACAATATCAGGATTGGATTTTTAAAAACCCAGTTTTGAGAACTAGTTCTATAGGTTTTTTGGCCTGATTGGAACCAAACCAGTGCAGCAAAATTCTCTGGAGTCTGATTGTCAATAATTATCCCAAAAAAAGTTAACATTTCGATTCACGGTCACTAAGGGGCGCCAAAATGTTCGAAGTGGGAGCAGACACTTTTACGAAAGTGGCTATAACTTGTGAACGGAATGAGATATTTTCACCAAACTTGAAAATGGTCATACTGTGTCTTCATCCAAAGTGCCATGCCCTTGAGGGCATTTGCATATCTCGAAAAAAACTTGGCCAACAGCAGCCAATGAAGTTTGAGCAGCTATCAGACAAGGTTAACGGAGGCAATAGAGGCCTGTGAGATTTTTGAAAGCAATCGGCCACTGAGGGGCGCCTTTTGTGTTTTTCACGTGTGTAAAAGATTGTATCACATGGTTTTTCGCACAGGCCCACACCATTTATACGACATGGTAGAACTCATCATTCTTAGCAACTTTGCCTCTAGGACCGCCACTGTCAATCAAATCATTCTTTAAATATTGGAGATTATTTCAAAAACCAACTTTGCCGTAGTCCTAGGTTTTTGGCTCAACCTCGTTAAAACCACTACAGCACAATTCCCGGGACTCTCTTGGTCAATTATTATAAACAGGTTTTTTTTTTTTTTGGCCTTTGGATAGCTATAGCTGGGTCATTTAGAAAATAGGCATGGCCAAGTCTACCCAAAAGCTTATCAGTTCCAAATGAAAGCTCAGAACTTTGCATCGTTAAGTAATGCAAACTTTTATGGATATTGGCCCATTGGTGGGGCAATAACTGTTAAAAAGCTTTAAAAAACATATATTTCCTATGGTAAATTGCCTGTATTTGGCTGTAAATGCATCTTTTCCAACAATGATCTAAGTGGTTACATGCTTGCTAAATAAAACATTATATATTTTTATGCATGTACATAAAAGGCCTTAAAGTGCTTGAACCCCAATAATTGCTGCTATATTTTCTCATATAAGTTGGAGGGTTCAGACTGTGAAGATTATTTGCGAGAAATGGAAAGGAAAATAACTAGAGGCACTGCAATGACGTATTACTGTAATTAACAGAGGGACCAATTAACACTTTTCTCAGTTTGAAAATGTTCTCAAGAGACAACTACTTCTTCTTGAGAGAGAGAGAGAGAGAGAGAGAGAGAGAGAGAGAGAGAGACAGAGAGAGAGAGAATGACACAAGGGTGAAAGGATGATTTTTATAGTAAAGATCCACCTTTGAAATACTGAATATGACATTTTAAATAAAATGTGCAATAATTATGTACAAAGGTGTATTTTATACTAATCAATACGTGCATTTTTACAGAAAGCAGTGTTTTACATATATCTGAGAGCTTCTGCTTGTGTTTGTTTTTTATAAGAGAGGAAACAGTGGTAGAGAAGTGGAGAGGTCTACCATGGAGTCTGTGTGAGGGAGGAGACCTTTCATGAGGTTATGTATTTGCTGAATCATCACGTTTCTCTTTGTTGTTTTTTGGCCTTTTTTATCTCAGAAATATAAACTTTGTGAGCTGCTGTGAATTAGAGAAAATGAGGATTTATACGGATGGATGTAAATAGAGCAGAAAAATCTGATCTTCGAGGTTAAGCATGTCATTTCGAGTCATATATCAGCATAAAATGGAATTGTCAAAATAATGATGGTTTCCAAACATGTTTTAAAAACTGATTTAAAAATCTGCCTATGAATATAGTATTTTAACAATGATGCGAATTACTTCGCATTTAAAATGTTCACTCTGTAAAAAAAAAAATGTTTTTGTTGATTATTTGTTTTTTGTTTTTCTTCTGAAAAACATAAATATGCTGTTCTTGGAGATTCAGTGGCATTATAAAGTCTGGAGTTTGTGAGCGTAGCGAGTGGGATCGATGTAGATATTCATTGTTGGCCCCACTGTACTTGCAGTCCATTTAATGTCTCTGTTCCACCACCCTGCGTTCGGCTGATAACACTTACCACACTCGGCTTGTTTCAATACAAAACAACATTAATTAAATCAGGCCATGGCCAAGGTTAGGTTCTCTCACATTCCTCAAAGGTCCCACAGTGTAAAACACTATCCTAATGGAGTCTACAGCATTATTACTCTGGAAGGAAGTGCAGTTCATTTCAAATGTATAATTTATTATCAAACAACATATTGTAAAAATCATACAGCATCATAGAGCACAGTATCTGTATCTTCTATAACCAGCAGACTCATTTGGTAAAACACATTCTGATATAGGACTACCTTATATATTTATATAAAGTGTCAAGGAAAACGAATGACTTGACATGGGATGCAGTGGTGTGTTTTATCATGAAGTCCATGAATGAATTTTAGTTTATTCTCAGTTAAAAATACCACAAACAGACAGTGCTATCTGACACGAGTAGCTAAACTCAGTGTAACTCGAGGCCAGAGAGATCATCCCCACAGCATATCTCCAAAGCTATTATCGCACCCTGACAGCATCAGACTAAATATTGTCACAATGTTGTGGGTTCATCCAATAAATCTACACTGACTGAGCCTCAGGGATCAGAGTCTCTCTCTCTCTCTCTCTCTCTCTCTCTCTCTCTCTCTCTCTCTCTCTCTCTCTCTCTCTCTCTCTCTCTCTCTCTCTCTCTCTCTCTCTCTCTCTCTCTCTCTCTCTCTTTCTCTCTCTCACACACATACACACACACATACCTGCCTCTTTGACTCACACCCTTACAGACATGTTTGATGCACAACAATTCATTTTTTTTTTTTTTACATTCATAGATCCATACAAAGCAAAGTGAAGGAGCTTCCTTGGTGAAAAGCAAAATGTGTATGTTAACAGTTATTCACACTGTTTCACACCCTAGCATTTTTTAATGCTTTATATCTGGGCAATAAGAAATCAGTATGCTGCTCCAATCCACAGCATGCCACACAGCTTTGTTTCAGTATATGGGGAAAGACTGAGTATATTTTGCACTTTATGTGCTGATGTACTATAAATTCTGTGAAGAATCACAAGCTCTGCAGGATTATTCTGGCATCAATATGTGGGAAAGGGCTTTTACTTTTCTCCCTATATTCTGTTCTGACAAACTTTGCTTTTCAAACAGACTGAGCAGTAAAACATAATGGTATGGGGGAAAAAAGAAGAAATATAAATACAAAATGTAATAATAATAAAAATAATAGGTAAAACTTTACAATAAAGTTAATGCAGTTAGTTAATGCATTAATTAAAAATAAATAACAATGAGCAATTCATTTGTAACAATCTTTGTTAACATTAGTTAATAAAAATACAACAATTCAGTGTTAGTGTCAAGGACACATCAGGCTCCACCTTCCCTCCTTCACAATGATCAGCATCACCGGAGTTCTAATCACCGCCACCTGTCAACAATCACCATTACCTTGCATCACCACTCCTTATAAGCCCGCAACACACACACACTTGTCTGGTTTACTATTAGGACTACCCGTTACTGGAAGAGAACCTTATGTGATACTTACCTGTGTGATTGTCTTCCCATCTATTCTCCTTGGATTTCCTCTTCAATTTCTTTCGTGTTCCCACTAAACTTTTTACTCAACTTACTTAACATCTCTCTACAAGTCTGTTCCCTGACAGTTATTACATGTCAGCTCAGATCCATTATATAATATTAAAAGATATAACTTGATTTTAATCATGTATTGGTAAATCCTGAAATCAACATAACTAAAATAAATAAATGCTTTTGAATTATGATTAGTGTTAACTAATGTTAACAAATGGAACGTTGTTGTAAAGTGTTACCAAATATTATAATAACAGTAATGATAATAATAAAATGTTTAAAGTGTTGAATAAAAAAAAAGTAATATAAGATGTAAAACAGTTTGTGTGTGTTCTTGTTTACCCTACATTGAGAGGAAAACCAGTGTCTATGGAGAGTTCCCAGAAAGATATCGAAGCCTAAAGTATTTGTGTGGTCCTGGTAATCCCTGCGTTATGAGGACCAAATATCCCCACAAAGATGGCAGTACCAGTCATTTTTTACCTTGTTGGGACATTGTTTTGGTCCCCATGAGGAAACAAGCTTATAAATAATACAGAATGATCTTTTTTGAAAATCTAAAATATCAGAAAGTTTACTGTGATGGGGGGATAGAATATACAGTATAAAAAAATCATTATACTGTGTGCGTGTGATTTTATTACGTTTGTTTCTGTATGCATTGGCCTTTTGTCTCTATTATATAGGATAGTGAATATTCAACAGGAAAGCGAAGTGGGAGAGAAGAGGATATAACCATGTTTAATTCGAAAAAATGCAACACTGAAACATTTTCCATAGACCCAATGTATTTAAAACATATTTGTTAGTTCTGTCTGTCTCCTTGGTGGCCTCATGGATGTTTAGTCTTTGGTTAGTTCCACCTCATGCTCCTTTTCTCGGATTAATGATGAAATCAATCTGTGCGATAACCATTTAGACAGATGTCACACTAATGATGCCAATAAGAGAAGGACAGAGATGATTGTGATGACATGACCATTGGTGACCACATTGACACGGGCAGTGATAAAGACGTCAAGGATGATGTCTATGGGAATTTACCTCCAATCAATATGTCTAAAGACACAGATCTCAGAACTATTTTCTCCATAAGAGACACTTTATTGTGCGATTACTGGTTTAGATTTGACAGGGTAAGATAAAGGACAAAAGAGATATAAATCTACTAAGTCTAAAGACAAAGAAAAAGGGAAAGATGAATAAAGGATAGATAATTAAAGGATAGATAAAACGAAAGACTTTAAGGTCAGTTAGCTAATGCAACTTAATTAAGAAATGCAACAAAATGCATGGTTTAAGTGAAAATGTAAAACAAAAAAAAAAGAAAAAAAAAAGTAGTGTCCACGACCACTTCAATCAGCCACTGAGCTTTTACTTAAGTCAATGGCTCTACACAGCTATACTAACCCTCGGCTTCACCCATCAGATGTGCCATATTCCACTTTGTTATGCATCGCATGTCAGAGGAATAATTCAATCCATCTCCATCCTTCCATTTTCTCTTCCCCATTCCCTCCCTCATTGCGATCCTCCATCCTGCACTGATTAATGTTAATTTCATCATAAGTCTTTTTCAGCTCAATAAACTCTCCCTCCTTCCCTAAATTAAATTGTTACTGATCATACTTGATTGCTGAGCTACTATCCTGCCCTCCTTGCCATGTCATAACCATGGTCTGTCATACACTGTCCGCATCCCTCCTTTACCATGGCCTTCTATTTCATTAGAAGTCATTCAAATCATTAATTTAATTGAAAAGCAAATTAGTCAATAATAGCATTAAAGGGACAGTTCATCCAAAAATATTTGATTCCAAAAATAATCGCTAGTGTGGTAGCTGCGATATATGTAAACCTACCAACATCCGTCACCATGATTTTTGGAATGACTTGTTGCGAGAGGAAAAAAAAAATGTTTAAGTCACATCGATAATTCCGCAAATGTGTAATGGAAACCTGCCTATTGTTTACTCACTCTCATGACATTCCAACCCCATATAGCTTTCTTCTGTGAAACACAAGAGGAAAAGTCTTTAATAATATTCTGGACTGGAGCTCTCAAACTTAAGCACCATAAAAGTTTCATTTAAGTATCGTTCCATATACGTTTTTCTTTGTTCCTGCTACACTCTCTTTAAGCTTGCTCACTGGGATATTTGCATGCCACTTTTCTTTATGAAGTAATATGTATTCTGAAATGCACTACACATATAAAATGAATTGAAATAAATACTTTGTCATAATTAAGTGCAGTAGCTAATTAATTAACTGGCAGGAATACTGATTGATTAGTGAGGATTTGATGGCAAGCCAGAGTAAATTGCACCCTACTGAGACATCATCAAAACAGAGAAATTTGAAAATTTTAGCTTTGTGTTTTCATTTAACATGATGCTGTTGGCCAAGGTCTGGATATGCTGACACTTTTCTTCTCTCTTTATTTGTCTTTCTCATACACATACACCACCAAAGTGATGGGCTTGAGTACACAGCATTTATTGATTGAGCTACGAGCACTAATGGAAATGATGCAGAGATTGAAAGGCAGTTCATTAGAATTGCTGTTTGATTAAAGAAAAGCTGATCGTGTGTGTGAGGAAAACTGAGAGCATGAAAAGAGTATGTTCAGGGTAGTTTTTTAAAACAAAACAAAAGCTGTTTTAAAATGATTTAACCTTAATAAAAATGGTTCTACATCATTTTAAATGAAAATGTTTTCCATACTAATGACCTGCATCACCTCAAAACAATGTATGAGTAACCTAAAGTTCTACACAAAAATGAAAATTATATTGTACTTTACATAACTCAAAATGTTTCAAAACTGTATGTTGATGTTTGTTTTTTAAATCAAGCCCGGAAAAGGACAAAATCATAAAACTACTTATGGAGCCCAACAATAGCTGAAATTAAATTTGAAAATGAAAGTGGATAAGTATATAACAACTTCAGTTTGGATCTGTTCTTGAAGTTTGTGTATGGCTTCAGAAGTGTCTGGCATCTGCAATTACTATGAACTGAGTACATAATAACATTTTATTTTTATATTTGAGTTAATTACCCCTTTAATTTGTCCGGTAGAGGCACAGCTTGTGCAGTTCCTTTCAGCATTAGAATGGTCATGTTTCCTGTGCGCTTTCTTGGGTCGGAGGAAATCGGTATGATTAGCGATATCTATTCATACCTCCATTCTAACCCATCATTTCCTTCTTCTTTGGCTATAGGGGCATTGGAAAATGCTTGACCACCAGGGTAAGCTGCCTGTCAGAATGGAAACTGCTTGGTGCAGCAAGTCAGTGACTCAGAAAACTTAACTGAGTTTCTCTCCTTCTCCGCTCCATCCCTACCCCCCTCCATTCTCTATCTCTCTCCTCCTCTCTCGCTCTCACACTGCCTCCTTTTCGTCTCCCTTGAAATTTCTTTGAGAAGATTATCCGCAGGTAAGCTTGTTACCGTGGTGATCCTGCGTCAGCAGCTCTTGCTCTCGCACTGACCACTCTAGAAGTGTGTATCTATATGTGTGTGTGTGAGTGTGTGTGTGGTAGGAAGAGCAGGTCAGTAAGGATTGGGGGACAGTGTGTGTGTGTGCGTGCGTGTGTATGAGATGAGGGGAGAAGCAGCTAGCCAGCCTTCACTAACATAGTGTGACGACATCATAAGACAGGGTAAATGACTGTCCGTGTGTTTGAGACAGGGGTTCGGGGGAAGGAGTGAAGAAATAGATGGATGGAGGAATGAAGTGGTGGAGAGATAGAGGGATGAACGGGTGATACAAAGCTGTCCCCCAGAGCTCACAGTCTGTGGCCCGCTTCATTGCAACCTCCTCTGAATGCCTCCACAGCAAGTCTCCCTTACATATAGAAACACTCTGGATGAGCTCAGATTCACACACTCCTCTCAACAATAAATTAATGGAAGACAATAAATAAAAGAGGATATTTACTACCACTGGACTTTTACTCAGCTCACAGAGACCAATCTTTTGATTTGTTTAATGTGCTTTATTTCGGGAGTATGGTGAGGTGAGAGAGAAAGGCAGTGCAGAGATTTTGTGTGGGTGTTGTACAGGTATGTACTGTATGTTAATGTAATGATCATTATTTAAAATTATGTTAAGCACCTTTTGGCACTTTTTTATGAATATGCTAGTGTTTCTAAATAAATGTAAGACATATGTCTAAAAAATGCTTGACTTATATGCATGATTAACAGGATGGAAATAAAATCATTATACAGAGTTAGCATACATGAAGGGACTTTTTTTTATTTCTTTGATAATATTGTTTTTATATTTTCTTATATAGAACAGGATGAACAATTTTAAACAAACCCAGGATTTCATTTAAAAAATTGCTGATATTTACTGATGCTTGTGCTGTTGTTTCCCCACCCTTTCTTACCCTTTTATATATATATATATATATATATATTTCTGGTGGGAAAACAAGAGCACAACCATCAGTAAATATATCAGTCTATATTATATTATTTTATATTTTTAACTATTTCTGTCATTTAAAATTATGAGTTTATTATTTTATGAATTATCTTACATTGATGAATTAGTTATATTTAATTACCCCATAGCAAGTACCATATACAGTACCAATGAGTAATAGTTCAACGTGGTGTTTATTTGTATGTTTGTTTGTGTTTGTGTGTACACATTAAGCAGCCTGTTCGTCAGTCTTCAGATGGAGAGACTTACGAGAGGCTTTCTCTCCTGGCACTCCATTGCAGCTTTGGGATTGCTGCTGCTCTTGGGAAGAGAAGAGAGAGATAAATGGACAGAGAGAAGGATGAAGGGGATCTATTCTTCCTCCGATGGAGAGGAAATCTGCACAAATCTTCCCTTGTTAGAGGAAGAGGTAGAGAAAGAAAGAGACAGATCAGAGCTGAGCTCTCTCAGGAGGACAAACAGCTTTCTCTTCCTGATCCTGACTACACCTGGACAGCCACAGCCTTTCCCTCAAGCTGTATGACATGGTAAAGACAACAGCAAATAAACAACACAGTGGTGTATACTGACTGAGTAATGGATTTAACTTAAAGCAGAGGGAGAGATAAAGAAAAAATTAGGTTTGGGGAAAAGAAAGGTTTTATAGATTTACACCATGGATAAAAAGATGTACCAAGAACAGTTTTATAGCAAACCGAAATAGCTTTCTGCATTAGCTATGCAATTAGCTTTCCCTCTTGTTCACCAGTGTGTATATATATATATATCTGCTTTTGTGAACCTCAGAGGAACCCAGGGGACTCACTGACACACAGGTGAGAAAATAACCGCGGTGGGCTCCTCGCTGCACGTGTAAAGACACATACTGTAACACGGGGGGGGGGGGGGGGGGCAAAAGACTACCGCAGGGGAATTCACCTGTGCACTCCACGAGGTGACGATGCCTCCCTCTTCTTTCAGGGGTGAATATATTAACAGGTGGAGAAGAGCTGATTTGAATAGATTAGCAGATGAGATGCTCTGAAATAAACCGAACATCTGTGTGAGAGTGAACTCTTTTGTCTTCTGGCTAAAATAGGTGTCTTATCGAATTTGGGTTGCTCCATGGTATTTTGGTGTGTGAAATAAAGGCGTGAGAGTTTGCTGTTATATTATGTTGATTTTAAGACTTTCTCTTTTTTTTGCACTATGTTATGCAAAAGTGTTTTAAAATTGAAATGTTATTGATGTTAAGATATGTATAATCTGTCACATTGTTGTTTTTTATTTCACTAACGTAGTAAGTGAAACGTCTCACAAATAAGTAGTAACGTCTCACACAGCGGATGGGAGGTGTGTGTGCGTTTGTAAAAGCAGAATAAAACAAAAGCTTCTTTTGGGGACACCAAAAAATATGGCATGCACATATGAATAATTGTAAAATAATGCATACACTACCATTCAAAAGTTATTTTCTTCTATTTTCTTCAATGTGTCACAATTTCAGTTTAAGCAGGATCTAAGTGCAGCAGTAATATTTAATAAGTAATATTTAGCAGTCTCAAACTAAACAAAATAAACTCAGAACAAAAACCAGAACAATCTACACATGCAACATTAAATAACTGACAAAGAACAAGACAGAACACAGGGTTTAAATACAGGCAAACAAGGTAAACAAGATAACAAGGGGCCGTGGTTAATCAGAGACACCTGGTAATAGACATTACACATAACGGGGAACTGCTAAACATGGGACAAGACTGGGGAACAGGTTGAAAACATCACGCAATGAGGGTGCATTAAATTGTTTGTAAGTGACAATTAAGACATTTGGACGTTTGGTTACAAAAACATCTATTTCAAATAAATGCTGTTCCCTTTCGTTGTCACTCCGAGTTACGTCGGATGACGACGAATGGGGTTTCGCTTAGAAAGCCTATCAGCTTCGAGTATTACAAAACGAGCCAATGGCAAAGAAATGCCATGGGTCTGCGGAATTTGCATGACGTAACTCCGCCCCACCTCGTGGGTATAAAAGGAGGACGCTAGCAACATGCAGTTATGTTTTCGCTTTGGAGCCAAGAGCATCTCTTCACTCCACAAGCCATCTCTGAAATTGTCAGCTTTTTACAAACGAGTTCCTCTGGTGTTGGTGTTTGTGGGCGATTCCAGCGAGCGCGCGCTTCCTGCTGATCTGTGCAGTGGTTTTGCCAGAGTGCGTGTCTCCCCGGGCACCTCGACATCAGAGTGTTTCTCTCTCTCACAAAAGAGCTTGCACGCGGCACGTCTTTTTAAAGATGCCTCGCCCGTGCACTTCTGGTTGCGGCAGATATGTGTCTGACTCTGATGGGCACGAGCGCTGCCTAGTGTGTTTGGGCATGGATCACGCTAGAGCAGCGCTCGTGGATGAGTCATGTTCTCTCTGTGGGAACATGACCATCACGTCACTAAGGTCGAGACTCAATGAACTCGCAAGAGTGAGAGTCCCCTCATCCACACCCCGATCTAATGCTCCCTCGAGGAGTGCTACTTCGGCTGGTGGCCAGGGTGACCTGAGGGTAACGGTCTGGAACCAGGCGCCGACTATGTGTCCGCGACCCCAGCCCCCCTCTTCAGTGACGGTGCCCGCTAGTGAGCCTCCGATTCCCGCGGGTCTACCTTCGGGTGCCCCGCGGGTTTCGGTTGAAGCTACAGAGGAAGATGCCATGTCTGTAGCAGCATCACAAGGTGGGCTTGATTCTTCCGGAAGTGAAGATTCAGCGCAGCTGCCACCTTCCGGTGTGCATACGGCTGTGCCTGAATCGGATCCGGAAATGACGGCCATGCTTTCCCGGGCAGCCGCGAGCATTGGTTTAGAGTGGAGGCCTCCACCCTGTCCCGAGCGCTCCCGGCTGGACGATTGGTTTTTGGGTAAGGCTGCCGACCCCCGTGGTCCACGGCAAACCCCAATACCATTCTTCCCGGATGTGCATGATGAGATCTCGAAGTCCTGGAAGACCCCCCTGTCTTCCCGAGACCGCTCGCTGATCCCATCCGCCTTTCCTCCCCTCGATGAGGCGGCCGCCCGTGGGTACACTGGGCTTCCCTCGGTTGAACGCTCTGTTGCGATGCAACTGTGTCCTCAGAGTGCTTCTTCTCGGGGCGAGCCTAAGCATCCATCCAAGGCCTGTAGATTTTCGTCGTCTATGGCGGCGAAGTCTTACAGAGCGGCGGGACAGGCGGCTACCTCTCTGCATGCTATGGCCACTCTGCAGGTCTACCAGGCCCAGATGCTCAGAAACATGCACGAGGGCAGGACAGACCCAGGGCTCTTCAATGAGCTGCGTGCCGCAACCGACCTCGCTCTCCGGGCGACGAAGGCAGCCGCGCTCTCCCTGGGTTTGGTGATGTCCACCGCGGTGGTCCAGGAGAGACACCTGTGGCTGAACCTGGCTGACATGCGGGATTCCGAGCGGACTCGTCTGCTCGATGCGCCCCTGTCCCAGGCCGGCCTCTTCGGCGGCGCAGTTGAGGATTTTGCCCAACAGTTCTCAACTGCACAGAAACAGACTGAGGCTATCAAACATATTCTGCCCCGCCGACCCGCTGCTGCCTCGTCGTCGGTCGGGCAGACGCCTCAGCCTGTTTCCCGCCGAGGGCGCCCTCCTAAAGCTCCCGCCCCTCCCGCTAGGCCAAAGCAGCAGCCTTCACCCAGGCCGACGCGCGGAGGAAGCCGCAGGAAGGCGCCCCAGCCCTCTCCAGCCCCGCCCCCCGCCAAGCGCCGGGCCAAGCGGCGCTCCTGAGACGGGCTGCTCAGGGATGACGTTTGTTTCTCAGGAGATGGTAGCAGGGCCACTCCTTCCCCCGGTGGAGGGCCGGGGGAGAATCTTTTGTTCTCCACTCCCCGCTGCTCACCCATGGGTGGGCAGCACCCTAATGTGGTTAAAGACAGAAACAAACCTCTCACCCCTGAGCACACAGAGTTCTCGGACGACACAGAGCGCCGCCCACCAGCCGTGCTCTCCTCGTCCCCCTCTGTCCCAGAGTCGGTTGACACGGCGTGCCGCCCACGGGCCGTTTCGTCCCTGTCCCACTCTGTCGCCAGACCCCTGGCAGAGCAGGCCCCCGTGGAACGCTGGTCCTTCCCTGGCCTCCTCTGTCAGGGCGCGGAGCTTAACTGCGCCCCCACTCCGGATCGCTATGCCGTCCACGTCCGGGCCAGTTACTCCGCTTCGCTGCCCCTCCGGTGGGACGCCGGTGGTCCGCATGACCCCGCTGGTGCAGTTCCTAGAAGCCTGGCTAGAGCTTCACCAACTGTCCCGCTGGGTCGCCCGCACCATCCGGTTCGGCTATGCGATTCAGTTCGCACGGTCTCCTCCCCGATACAGGGGAGTCCGCTCCTCTTTGGTCGGTGGCAACGCCCCGGTCATGCGAGCAGAGATTGCCACTCTGCTGGCGAAGGGTGCAATCGAGACTGTCCCTCCAGCCGAGATGAGGTCCGGCTTCTACAGCCCTTACTTCATTGTCCCCAAGAAAACCGGTGGATTACGACCAATCCTGGACCTGCGAGTATTGAATCGCTCCCTTTACAGGATGCCGTTCAAAATGCTCACCGCCAAATGCATTTTCGAGTGTGTGCGGCCCCAGGATTGGTTTGCAGCGATCGACCTGAAGGACGCCTACTTTCATGTCTCCATTCTCCCTCGTCACAGACCGTTCCTCCGGTTTGCTTTCGAGGGACAGGCATATCAGTATGCGGTTCTCCCGTTCGGGCTAGCCCTGTCTCCTCGCGTCTTCACGAAGGTCGTCGAGGCAGCCCTTGTTCCCCTTCGGGTTCACGGGGTTCGCATCCTGAACTATCTCGACGACTGGCTGATTATAGCTCACTCTCGAGACCAGGTTTGCGAACACAGGGACCTTGTGCTCCGGCACCTAGCCCGTCTGGGCCTTCGGGTCAACTGGGAGAAGAGCAAACTTTGCCCCGTGCAGAGGATCTCTTTTCTCGGTATGGACATCGACTCGGTCGCCATGTCCGCGCAGCTTACGAGCGAGCGCGCGCAGTCACTGCTGACTTGTCTGAGACAAATACAGGGCAAGAAAGCGGTTCCACTGAAACTTTTTCAGAGGCTCCTGGGGCATATGGCATCTGCAGCCGCGGTCACGCCGCTCGGATTGCTTCATATGAGACCGCTTCAGCTTTGGCTTCGCGACCGAGTCCCGAGGTGGGCATGGCAACAAGGCAAGCTCCGAGTTCCAGTGACTTCGAGCTGCCGTCAGACCTTCACCCCGTGGTTGAACCTCAGTTTTCTCAGGGCTGGTGTCCCCCTGAGACGAGTGTCGAGGCATGTTGTTGTCTCAACAGATGCCTCCACCACGGGCTGGGGCGCCATGTGCAATGGTCATGCTGCCGCGGGCTCCTGGACAGGACCCCAGCGCCTATGGCATGTCAATTGCCTCGAGTTGCTGGCAGTACGCCTTGCTCTGCACCGCTTCCGAGCGCTGCTCATGGGTCAACACGTACTAGTCCGATCAGACAATACCGCCACAGTAGCGTACATCAACCATCAAGGTGGTCTACGCTCCCGCCGTATGTCGCAACTCGCTCGCCACCTCCTCCTATGGAGTCAGAAGGATCTGAGGTCCCTTCGTGCTATTTACATTCCCGGAGCCCTGAACCGTGCTGCCGACGAGCTGTCACGGCTTCAGCCCCTCCCTGGAGAATGGGGACTCCATCCCCAGTCGCTCCAGCTGATTTGGGACCAGTTTGGCGACGCACAGATATATCTGTTTGCCTCCCGCGACTCATCCCATTGCGCCCAGTTTTATTCTCTGACCGAGGGCACGCTCGGCACGGATGCACTGGCGCACAGCTGGCCGCGGGGCCGCAAGTATGCGTTTCCCCCAGTGAGCCTTCTTGCGCAGCTCCTGCGCAAGGTCAGGGAGGACGAGGAGCAAGTCCTTCTGGTTGCGCCGTACTGGCCCACCCGGACTTGGTTCTCCGAACTAGTGCTCCTCGCGACAGCACCTCCTTGGCCAATTCCTCTGAGGAAGGACCTCCTTTCTCAGGGACGGGGCACTCTATGGCACCCTCGTCCCGATCTCTGGAACCTCCACGTGTGGCTCCTCGACGGGACGAGACAGGTTTGAGTACCCTACCACCTGCGGTGGTGGCTACCATCACTTCCGCTAGAGCGTCGTCCACGAGACATGCCTACGCGTTGAAGTGGAACCTATTCGTCAATTGGTGCTCTTCTCGCCGAGAAGACCCCCGGAGTTGTTCGATCAGTTTCGTGCTTTCCTTCCTTCAAGATGGGTTGGAGCGAAGGCTGTCTCCCTCCACCCTCAAAGTTTATGTTGCCGCTATTGCCGCTCACCACGACTTAGTGGAAGGTAAGTCCATAGGGAAGCACGACCTGATCGTCAGGTTCCTGAGGGGGGCGAGGAGACTGAATCCTCCTCGCTCTCCTCTCGTTCCCTCTTGGGACCTCTCAGTGGTTTTAAGTGCCCTGCGGAGTGCTCCCTTTGAGCCTTTGCAATCAGTGGAGCTTAAGTTCCTGTCAATGAAGACAGCGCTCCTGATTGCATTGGCTTCTCTCAAGAGGGTCGGGGACCTGCACGCATTCTCCGTTGACGAAGCGTGCCTAGAGTTCGGGCCGGCCGGTTCTCACGTGATCCTGAGACCCCGGCCTGGATATGTGCCCAAGGTTCCTACCACTCCCTTCCGGGACCAGGTGGTGAACCTGCAAGCGCTGCCCTCGGAGGAGGCAGACCCAGCCTTGGCACTGCTCTGTCCAGTACGCGCTCTCCGCGCTTATGTAGACAGGACGCAGTGTTTCAGGACCTCAGACCAGCTCTTTGTCTGTTATGGTGGGAAGCTGAAGGGAAAGGCTCTCTCAAAGCAGAGGTTGTCTCACTGGATCGTGGACACCATTGCTTTGGCTTACCAGCAGCAAGGCCGACCGTGCCCCCTTGGTGTGACCGCCCACTCCACCCGGAGTGTGGCATCCTCCTGGGCGCTGGCGCATGGCGCCTCGCTAGCAGACATCTGCAGAGCTGCAGGCTGGGCGACACCTAACACATTCGCCAGATTCTACAATCTCCGAGTGGAGCCAGTGTCCTCTCGTGTTCTCGCTTCAAACAGCTAGTTCCGGACCCGCTCAGGTGTCTTCGCTTGCTCGCCATTCCACTCCGCGGACTGGATACGTGCGATATTCTGCTCAGGTGAGCTTCTCCGAAAGCCCTGAGTTCCTCCAGCACCCCTGATGCTAGCGCCAGTGTCTATTGCCTGGGCTTCGGCTAGGTGCCTCCGTGTGCATGGTCCCTCCCATGAGCTACCCCCACACGTGTATTTCCACTGTAAGCCTCTTTTGAGCATGTGTCTTTCCCTCGGCAAGCCACCTTGCCACCCCTGAGGTTGAAATATTCCACCTGCGGCTGGACACCTCAGAGTTTCTCCATATGTTACTTTCAGGTCATATGTGTATTTCCAAATGCCCCCCCACTGGGTTGGTGATATTTGCATATTTCCCCTTAAAGCTTGGGATATGCTTCCCAGTGTACCTTGGTATTCCTGTGTTAAATGGGAGTCCTTCGTCCTAATATCTCGAGGGCTCAGATTTTCGCAGGGCGCTGGAAGACAGCTGTGAAGGTGGCGTGATTTGACTGGTAACCCCATTCGTCGTCATCCGACGTAACTCGGAGTGACAACGAAAGGGAACGTCTCGGTTACGTATGTAACCCTCGTTCCCTGAGTAGGGAACGGAGACGTTACGTCTTCCTGCCACTTCCGCTGTTTCGCAGGGATCGCCTAGTTCAGTCTTGGCTCCTCAGCGAGAAAACATAACTGCATGTTGCTAGCGTCCTCCTTTTATACCCACGAGGTGGGGCGGAGTTACGTCATGCAAATTCCGCAGACCCATGGCATTTCTTTGCCATTGGCTCGTTTTGTAATACTCGAAGCTGATAGGCTTTCTGAGCGAAACCCCATTCGTCGTCATCCGACGTAACGTCTCCGTTCCCTACTCAGGGAACGAGGGTTACATACGTAACCGAGACGTTATTTTGAATATGTTCTGGTCTCCACAAAAAAAAAAAAGCAGCACACAACTGTTTTCAACATTGATAAAAATATGAAATGTTTCTTGAGCACCAAATGAGTATATTGGAATGATTTCTGAAAGAGGACTGGAGTAATGGCCGCTATATAAATATATCTTTTTAGGCGTGGGTTAACTTAATTAATAAAAATGATATGCTGTAGAAGTAGATATAATGATCAATGTGCATGTTTATATGTGTATGGGAAACTTAGCCTTGTTTCGTTTTTCTCATGATACAACTGTAGAAAAAAGACTGTGACGCATTTATGCTGACCGCTACAAATAGATTAACGAGCTAAAGATCTGGGGAATGTTAATTAATTTGATTATACGCAGTGGGCCACAGGCGTGTGGTGAAAGGAGAGCGAGGAGGGCTTAAGGAGTGGAGGGATGGAGGTATATTCTAATCTGGGATGGATAGGAAGATGTAATGGAGTTTTGGCAGACTGACCACACCACACTTAATTTATAGCGTGCACTGCCACATAGTCAATGCTATTTTAATTCACCCCCCATACTGGAGCGTCCACCCACCCCATCATTATCTCCTCTCATTAATGGAAATCTAATCATCCACTCATGAACACACACACACACACACACACACACACACACACACACACACACACACACACACACACACACACACACACACACACACACACACACACACACACTATTCATTTCATTCAACAAAGCCCATTCCTTATCATTTGTTTATATTTTTATGTATGCACAGTATAGTATTTGTGTGTGCCTTAACATTATTTAGGGGTTGTGGTTCTGAACCTACAGTATTAATGACCATCAAAATAAATTTCACACTGTCCTGTAGAGCACTCCATCTTCATATTAGTCTTTTCTTTTTGTTTCAATAAGTAGAAGGAGATTAAACATATACATTGTTACTTCTAAATAGGCTACAGGATTGTCAGTTTGATTACTCACAGTGCTGGGTATGCTTAGAAATTGTGCATTAAAAATTACATTACAAAAATTGTAGTTTGTAACATGATATATTAGATTACACCTTTTGTAATCTGACTACTTTTTGATTTCTTTTAGATTACTTTTGATCTCATTTATTACAAACACTATTTTTAAGTGCAATTAACTTGGTTGTTTAAGTAATTTCAACTTCAATTATGGTCAACTGACTTAAAAATGAGTTGAATAACTTTTATTTTTATTTTTATTTTTAAGAGTTAAAGCAATAAAACATATGTTGTCATAACGTATTGATCATATAATTTTTTACAATGTACTTTGACTTATTTTGGACCATATTGATCTGAAAATACAAAGAAACATCCCATTCTTTGTTATCAATAATATGAAGGGCATTAAATATCACCATTTTTTTTTCCAAACTGCTGTTGTGAAGAAAATACACAGAGATGATTCACTAAAAGATGAACAGCTGTGGTGATTAGTGTTAGGGTCCATGGTGACTAATGAGTGGCGGGAAAACAAAGACAAAGAAACACATGTGATGAATGAAAACACACTGGAACATAATGGTGATAAATGTCATGTGACCATCAGAGAACGTCTCGGTTACGTGTGTAACCCTTGTTCCCTGAGTAGGGAACGGAGACGTTACGTCGGATGGCGACGAATGGGGTTTCGCTTAGAACAACTATCGACTTCGAGTATACAAAAACGAGCCAATGGCAAAGAAATGCCATGGGTCTGCGGAATTTGCATGACGTAACTCCGCCCCACCTCGTGGGTATAAAAGGAGGACGCCGGCAACATGCAGTTATGTTTCTTCGCTGAGGAGCCAAGACTGAGCTCAGGCGATCCCCGCGGTACAGCGGAAGTGGCAGGCAGACGTAACGTCTCCGTTCCCTACTCAGAGAACGAGGGTTACATACGTAACGAGACGTTCCCTTTCATAGTCACTCCGAGTTACGTCGGATGACGACGAATGGGGTTACCAGTCTAATCACGCCACCTTCACAGCTGTCTTCCAGTGCCCTGCGTAAATCTGAGATCCCTGTCGTGAGACTAGCACGGACGAAGGACTCCTATTTAATACAGGAATACCAAGGTACACTGGGAAGCATATCCCATAGTTTAGAGGAAATATGCAATCAACACCAACCCAGAGGGGGGGGGGGGGGGGCATTAGAAAATACACACATGACCCGAAGGATGCATATGGAGAACACTGGGGTGTCCAGCCACAGGTGGAATATTTCAACCCCAGGGCTGGCAAGGTGACTTGCCGAGGGAAAGACACATGCTCAGAGAGGCTTACAGTGGAAATACACATGTGGGGGTAGCTCCGGAGAGGGACCATGCACACGGGAGGCACCTAGCCGACGCACAGGCAATGGACAGTGGCGCCAGCGTCAGGAGTGCTGGAGCAACTCAGGGCTTGCGGAGAAGCTCACCTGAGGAAAAATCGCACGTATCCACTCCTTGGAGTGGAATGGCGAGCAAGCGAAGACACCTGAGCGGGTCCAATACTAGCTGGTTGAAGCGAGTACATGAGAGGACACTGGCTCCACTCGGAGATAGTAGAATCTGGCGAATGTGTTAGGTGTCGCCCAGCCTGCAGCTCTGCAGATGCCTGTTAGCGAGGCGCCATGCGCTAGAGCCCAAGAGGATGCCACACTCCGGGTGGAGTGGGCAGTCACAGCAAGGGGCCCCAGTCGACCTTGCTGCTGGTATGCCAAAGCAATGGTGTCCACTATCCAGTGGGACAACCTCTGCTTGGAGAGAGCCTTTCCCTTCAGCTTCCCACCATAACAGACAAAGAGCTGGTCTGAGGTCCTGAAACACTGCAATCTGTCTACATAGGCGCGGAGAGCGTGTACTGGACAGAGCAGTGCCAAGGCTGGGTCTGCCTCCTCCAGGGGCAGCGTTTGCAGGTTCACCACCTGGTCCCGGAAGGGAATGGTGGGAACCTTGGGCACATATCCAGGCCGGGGTCTCAGGATCACGTGAGAGTAAGCCGGCCCGAATTCCAGGCACGGTTCGTCAACGGAGAATGCTTGCAGGTCCCCTACCCTCTTGACAGAGGCCAGTGCAACCAGGAGCGCTGTCTTCATTGACAGGTTTTTAACTTAAGCTCCACTGATTGCAAAGGCTCAAAGGGAGCACTCTGCAGGGCAGTTTGAACCACCGCGAGGTCCCAAGAGGGAACGAGAGGAGAGCGAGGAGGATTCAGTCTCCTCGCTCCTCTCAAAAACCTGACGATCAGGTCGTGCTTCCCTAAGAACTTACCTTCTACCAAGTCATGGTGTGCGGCGATAGCGGCAACATAAACTTTAAGGGTGGAGGGAGACAGCCTTCACTCCAACCCATCTTGAAGGAAGGAAAGCACGACACCGACCGAACACCTCCGGGGGTCTTCTCGGCGAGAAGAGCACCAACTGACGAAGAGGTTCCACTTCAACGCATAGGCGTGTCTCGTGGACAACGCTCTAGCGGAAGTGATGGTAGCCACCACCGCTGGTGGTAGGGTACTCAAACCTGCCTCGTCCCGTCCAAGAGCCACACGTGGAGGTTCCAAAGATCGGGACAAGGGTGCCACAGGGTGCCCCGTCCTTGAGAAAGGAAGTCCTTCCTCAGAGGGATTAGCCAAGGAGGTGCTGTCGCGAGAAGCACCAGTTCGGAGAACCAGGTCCGGGTGGGCCAGTACGGCGCAACCAGAAGGACCTGCTCCTCGTCCTCCTTGACCTTACGCAAGACCTGCACTAGAAGGCTCATTGGGGGAAATGCATACTTGCGGCCCCGTGGCCAGCTGTGCGCCAGTGCATCCGAGCCGAGCGTACCCTCGGTCAAGGAAAAATACGGGTCGCAGTGGGTCGAGTCCTGAGAGGCAAACAAATCTATCTGTGTGTCCCCGAACTGGTCCCAAATCAGCTGAACCAACTGGGGGTGGAGTCGCCATTCTCAAGGGAGGGGCTGAAGCCGTGAGAGCTCGTCGGCTGCAAAGTTCAGGACTCCGGCAATATAAATGGCTCAAAGCGACCTCAGATGCTTCTGACTCCATAAGAGGAGGTGGCGGGCGAGTTGCGACATACGGCGGGAGCGTAGACCACCTTGATGGTTGATGTACGCTACAGTGACGGTAATGTCTGACCGGACTAGTACGTGTTGACCCCTGAGCAACGCCCGAAAGCGGTGCAGGGCAAGGCGTACTGCCAGCAACTCGAGGCAATTGACATGCCATAGGCGCTGGGGTCCTGTCCAGGAGCCCGTGGCAGCATGTCCATTGCACATGGCGCCCCAGCCCATGGTGGAGGCATCTGTTGAGACAACAACATGCCGGGAAGCTCGTTCCAGGGGGACACCCGCCCTGAGAAAACTGAGGTTCGACCACGGGGTGAAGGTCTGACGGCAGGTCGGAGTAACTGGTACTCGGAGCGTGCCTTGTTGCCATGCCCACCTCGGGACTCGGTCGCGAAGCCAAAGCTGAAGCGGTCTCATATGAAGCAATCCGAGCGGCGTTACTGCGGCTACAGATGTCATATGCCCCAGGAGCCTCTGAAAATTTTTCATTGGAACCGCACTCTTGCCCCAGAATTGTCTCAGACAAGTCAGCAGTGAATACGCGCGCTCGCTCGTAAGCTGCGCAGACATGGCGACCGAGTCGATGTCCATGCCGAGAAAAGAGATCCTCTGCACGGGGCAAAGTTTGCTCTTCTCCCAGTTGACCCGAAGGCCCAAGCGAGCTAGGTGCCGGAGCACAAGGTCCCTGTGTTCGCAAACTTGGTCTCGAGAGTGAGCTAGGACAGTCAGTCGCCGAGATTGTTCAGGATGCGAACCCCGTGTTCCCATGGAGGAACAAGGGCTGCCTCGACAACCTTTGAGAAGGCGCGAGGAGACAGGGCTAGCTCGAATGGGAGAGCAGCGTACTGATATGCGCGCGCCCTGACAGCAAACCGTAGGTATGGTCTGAGTCGAAGGAGAACGGAGACATAAAAGTAGGTGTCCTTCAGGTCGATCGATGCAAACCAATCCTGTGGCCACACACATCCAGAATGCGTTTGGCCAGGAGCATCTTGAACGGCAGCCTGTAAAGGGGCGGTTCAGATATGTAGGTCCAGGATTGGCCATAACCCACCAGATTTTTCTGGGACAATGAGGTAGGGGCTGAAAACCCGGACCTCATTTTGGCTGGAGGGACAGTCTCAATCGTACCCTTCACCAGTAGGGTAGCAACCTCCGCTCTCATGATAGGGGATTAGCCACCGACCACAGTGAAGCGAACTCCCCTGAAGCGGAGAGGAGACCGTGCGAACTGAACCGCATAGCCGAGCCTGATGGTTCGCACGACCCAGCGGAACAGATAGGGAAGCTCTAGGCAGGCTCCCAAGAACTGTGCCAGCGGAGTCAACGAACCACAGACGTCCCATCGGTGGTGCAGCGAAGCGGAATGACCGGCCCAGACGTGGGCGGCATAGCGGCCCGGGGTGGGGGCACGGTCATAACCGCACCCTGACAGAGGAGGCCATGGAAGGACCAGCGTTCCGCGGGGGCCTGCTCTGCCAGGGGTCTGGCGACAGAGGGGGATGAGAGCGGTACGGTCCAGGGACGGCACACACTGTCATCCGGCTCTGAGACAGAGGGGGACGAGGGGTGCACGGCTCGAGGGCGGCGCACCGTGTCGTCTGTGAACTCGGTATGCTCAGAGACGAGAGGGTGAGTTCTTTCTGAATAAGGATTCTTCCCCAGCCCTCCACCGGGGAAAGGAGTGGCCCTGCTACCAACTCCTGGAAAGAACTGAGTCCCATCTCTGAGCAGCTCATCTCAAAAGTGCAGCTTAACCCGGCGTTTAGCGGGGGCTGGGGCTGGAGAGGGCTGAGGCATCCCCCCACGGTCTTCCAAAGCCAGCCCGGGTGAACGGACGGGGTTGGAACCGTGGGAGGGCGCCTTCGGCGGTTGGCAGACTGAGGGATCTGAGCGGACGGCGGGGCCATCGGCAGAATAACCTCAATCTGCTCACGGGCGGTTGAGAAATGTTGGGCAGAAGCACTCAACCGCACTGCCGAAGAGGCCGACCGGGGATATGGGGGTGTCGAGCAGACGAGTTCGCCCGACATCCTGCACATCAGACCGGTCAGCCCCAGAATGGTGAATATCACCTGACTCCGAGAGCGCACGGCCACCTTCGTCGCTCGGAGAGCAAGGTCAGTGGCGGCGCGCAGCTCATTGAAGAGCCTCGAGTTAGTCCCGCCCTCATGCATATCCGTGAGCATCTGGGTCAGGTAGACCAGCAGAACGGTCATGGGATGAGGCGGCTGCCTGTCCTGTGGCACTATAGGATTTCGCCACAGATTAGTGTAGACAAAAAGAACTACAGGCTTCGGACGGGTGCTTAGGATTGCGCCGGGAAGCACTCTGAGGACACAGTAGCATCGCAACAGAGCGTTCAACCGGGGGGACCCCAGTGTACCCATGGGCAGCGGCCCCGTTGAAGGGAGCGAAGACAGATTAGACCAACGAGCAGTCCTGAGAAGACAAGGGGGTCTTCCAGGACGTCGAGATCTCATCATGCACGTCCGGGAAGAAATATATTGGGGTTTGCCGTGGACGCGGGTCGACGGCCTTACCCAAAAACCAATTGTCCCTGGAAAGCATGGCCGTCATCTCCGGATCAGACTCAGGCACAGCCATATGCACACCGGAAGGTGGCATATTATCTTAAAATTTCAGTTCAGTTAAGCAATTTTCAAATTTGTTATAAAGTTATACAAGATTCAACTAAATTTATAAGTCAGTTATGTTATTTAATGTAATTTAAGTTGAAATGGATTAAACATCCAAGTTGATTTGACTTTTTTTACAAGAATTTGAAGTGAGTATTTTAGGTCAGTGTGGTTCGGCTGACAACAAAGTTTGAGAATAATGAACAAACATTAATAAACATGAAAATGGCATCACACCTCCAAACTTTTCCAGGTTTGAAATATATTTTGGCAAGATTTCCAGAATCAACAATTAATGAAGGTCACATGATGAAGACAGTATTTCCAACGCATTCTCATCCTAGGGCGTCATATTTGACAAATTTTGACATTTCGTCTACATCCAACGCACATGGCACCCTTTAGCGTCAATCTGAGACGCAGATAGATATGGATAGGTTTAGGTCTGGGGTAGGGTTAGGGTTAGACCGCTAGGAGGCGCCTTCTGGCCCATATTTATCTGTTGTGCGATGTGCATTGGATGTAGACGAAATTTCAAAAGCGTCAGTATATGACGCCTTGGGATGAGAACGGGCTGGTATTTCACAGCTATTCATCATCATGTCATCAATAAAAAAGTAACTGTAATCTGTATTTTACTGAGTATTTTAAAACTAATATTATCTAATTACATACTTCATTTTTGGATTATGCATTCAGTCACTACCCAGCACACATTTGCTCCTTTTTGATATTGGCTTAATGCTGTCAGTCCAACATGAAGACAGAGAAATATGGAGTTCAATGGTGCAGTCCGTGTGTATGATGCCAGACTGTGACACACTAGAAGGGTAGACTGTAACCAAGGTGACAAGGCCAGGCAGGGGCAGCACAGCTACTGTCACAGCCCTTACATGTACTGTAGTGGCAGCACCTAAAAAGCTACCAGTCACCACGTATCTCCAAACAACGTCTCCAACAGTCAGGAGCAATCCAGGCCTTGGTCAGGTGGAATAACAGAGTACAAGAGAAGATGATGCGTGGAGGAGAAAACATGTAGTTTGGCTTTCATGAGCAATTACAGCGAGTTCAGCATTGATTTCATTCCTTATCTTCACCAAAAGGATCAACACAGCTTCCTCTGTTGTCTTTGTCAATCTTATTTACTGTTAATTTGTTCATGGTTTTTTTTTCTGTTTTTTTCCCCCCACATTTCTCATGAAGAATTCAATAGGACCTGCATTTTAAAAGGCGCTAAAAACTTTGGAATGCCTCCGTGCCGCAACAGTAAAGAACACTGCTGACAGCTAGCGAATTATTATTTATCTCCTGTCACATCTTAAATGCAGATAAAAGTCAGTTTGAGTTAGAATAATAGCCTGTGTTCATTGTTCCCTCCTTTTGTTTTCCATTTCATCGTATGTATTAAATGCAGACAAAGAGCTCCGCCGCTTCTCTCCAGTCACTTGAAAGGTTGGATTATCATCGTGGCTTTGACAGGAGAAGCGTTCTAATGAAGAGACACTCTGGTGAGGGACTGTAAGTGTGCGAGTGAGGATGAGACGGGCTGCGCGAAGCCCTTCAAATACTGTCTGTCCATTTCATCATGCCTCCTTCTGGTGAGATTCATGAGTCTGAGAGGATTGCCGCTCAAAAAACGGCTCAGTATTAAAACTCCACACTCGAACTAAACCACTGGAAAATGTATCTCCCCGTCAAAGCTGATATTAATTCTCCCCAAAAATCCGTGGGGAAAAAAAAGAGATACAAATCTATACTATAAAAGTGAATTGTGACCAGGGGATTTAAGGCTTCAAAAAACATAATTAAAGCATCATAAAAGTGTTCATTTGACTCTAAGCTATCATTTGAATTCAGAAGATATGGAATATAGAGCATGAGTCATGATGTGGACCACTTTTATGATGCTTTTATTGTGTTTTTGGGGAGCATTTTTTATGTAAACTAATCTTTCAAATCCTGCTGTTTGCTCTGGAAGATTGTGACTGAGTTTGTTTTTAAACAATAAACTTTTATAATTTAATGCTACTTCATTGTATATTATATTATTTTATTATACTCTATTAAGGCTAGGAACACTTTTTTGTTTAGTTCATCTGAATCCAATGAATTTTTATAAATGACTATATTCTATTTCTCAAGTTTTTACACTAGGCAAGCACATGTCTTTGCCATGCTTTCTCGCCCTGTGTGAGCACTGCGCCATCTCTGCACAACTCACAGTAATCGCTCTGTAAGCACTTTATCAAAAACGCTTGTTCTTTTGGTCTTTTTCTGCTTTCTTGTTGTTTTGTTGTTCTGATTCCCCCCCCCCCCCCCACCTCTCCTTTCCTTGTAAAGAAAAAGAACAGTCCTGACACTCATTAAAAAAGAAAAAAAAGGCAAAACATCAAGCAGGGAAAAGCGAGCCCGTCTCTGCTCAACCTGCGGTCACAAAGCCGTCATCCAGAAGGAGACAAGCTTGTTAGCCACCACCCCCCTCCATCAACCTTTCTCGCGCTTTCTTTATACTTTTTTATTCCTCACATATCATCCCACATGAACATAATCAATTATGGATCAAATGTAAGGCAGGCTTTAATTTAGTTTACTGTAACATCTTTCTTTAATTCTTACCCTCTTTACTGGGCTAAAAAGCAAAAAGATCTGAAGCTCAACACTGAGAGATGGTGCACTAAAAAGTACACTACAAAAACATAAAACATAGTTGTGAGTAAAATCAGAGAAAGAGTATTGGATTTAAGGTCATACAATATTCAGAATTAATCTCAGATTATAAAAAATTATATCTCCATAGTTTAACTGTAGACCATGGATTTTGGGGCTATTATCTATTTGTATTTTTCTGGAAGCACAACCAGGGTTTATAAATCCAAAATCATAGTGTGTGTGTGTGTGTGTGTGTGTGTGTGTGTGTGTGTGTGTGTGTGTGTGTGTGTGTGTGTGTGTGTGTGTGTGTGTGTGTGTGTGTGTGTGTGTGTGTGTGTGTGTGTGTGTGTGTGTGTGTGTGTGTGTGTGTGTGTGTGGTACAGTACTTATCTCCCTTTCAGTTCTCCAGCTGTTTTGGTGTAGCCGGAGATAACACCACAACGTCACCCCATCTCATCCTCATGCTTTCCCTCCTCCCTCTTTTCGTTCATCCTCCTATCCCCTCCATCAGTCTCTCATTCATAATTTATCAAGTAGGCTTTTTTTCTGCAGACACAATCAGAGTGTGTGGCAATGCAAACACTCTCTCCTGTTACCCGTTAGCCTCTTCCTACACCAGCAGGAAACAACTATCAATACAGACAGGAAGTGAGAGCAAGCGCTGACCCTTAAATGACACCTTAGCTTCTCTCTCTCTCTCTCTATCTATCTTTCTCTCATCTCTCTCTTTCTGCTTCTCAGAAACACACTTACAGAACGAGGTGAATCTGTCACTGAGGATTTAGTTTATTTGGAAAGCTGAAAACTCTCTCTGTCTCTCTCTTTACGCCCTTCTAAAACACACAAACACACACTCACACACACACACACACACACACACACACACACACACACACACACACACACACACACACACACACACACACAGGTGAGGTTGTCCGGTGTCACATATCCCTGAGCTGGATGGTTCTTCAGGACTGCTGTGTTTCCATTGGCCCTCTGTGCAGCAGCCTTGATGACTAAATAGGATGACAGTCAAGGTACAGTTACAGAGCATTCATATCGAACATTCATATCTTATTAAGTGAGATGGTCAACAGAAAATGACACACTTCGATCACATGGTTTGTTCTATTAGATTGGCGTTTATTAATGTTCTATGCAAGTTATATCTGATTATATTTGTATCATTCAAAATAATATTGATAACATCTCAGGAGTCCTTGTTACACATGTTACATGTACTACTATAGTAATAACATATGCACAATTGCATGCAGCTATTCGTAAACCAAACCATGATCGTAACGCTATAGTAAGCACATGTTGTTAATTAATATTAATCAGAACTTAAAATGTATAATTACACTGTAACAATGACACCTTAAAATCTTTAAGCATAGCGAGGTGATTTTAGTCCTGCGGAACTTTTCATAGAGACATCACATCATTGTTTGCTCTCATGCCGCATTCGTAGGTCCTGCCTGAAAACTTCTACTTGCAGATCAAATATCATGAAATAAAAGACCACTTACAGTAAGTGTACTTATAGAGAGTACACTTTAATGGCTGTTTCTAAACACACACTTTTTAAAGTGTACTTTGTAATATTGTAAAATTAAAAGTTTTCCGTTAAAGTACATTTTAAAGCAATAATAATATTTTGTTATGCTTTAAATAAGTACTCTTATTTTGTTGTATTGACTAACATACTAATGCAAGTACTTGATTATAATTTTGACTATGTGCTACTCCATATTAAATGGAGAATGGTATATATATATATATATATATATAATATATATGGTATATATTGAATACAAGTTAATATATTTTGAAATTACAACTTCATGAAAACAAATAAATAACTATTAAGTACATGTATATACATGTCATACAATTTTTAAATTATATTAAAGTATATATTAGTTTACCTTTTGTGCAATGGAAAGATTCCGTCGATTAAAAGTTCTTATGGAACCTTTATTTTTAAGAGATGATTATAGCTGTACATTATTTAAACCACAGTTAATTTTCTGAACTGCTTGAAGTTTTCAGAAACATGCACAACCACAAGCTAACAAACTGAGACGCACATGGATTCATTGCTCTCTCCCGCTGTGTGTGCATGTTCATAAAGTTTTGTTTTAATTACGTTTAGTGATGTGACACACTAAGATTTTGTAGTGTGTAACCACTTACGGCACAGCTGAGACAACATCCAACTTAAGCACAGCGGGAGCAACAGGCCCTGTTCCCCACTGAAGCTGCTATAGGCTAACAAAGCATCATCACTGTGGGGGTCATTAAAGAACAGCACCAAGGACTGATGCATGTGTGTGTGTGTGTGTGTGTGTGTGTGTGTGTGTGTGTGTGTGTGTGTGTGTGTGTGTGTGTGTGTGTGTGTGTGTGTGTGTGTGTGTGTGTGTGTGTGTGTGTGTGTGTGTGTGTGTGTGAGAGAGAGAGAGAGAGAGAGAGTCTATGGTCTGTGGTGATTACTGCTTTCCGGTGGTTAAAGAGAGAGAGTGAGGGACTAATATTTATTTACCCTGCATGCTCTCAGTCAGTACAGACGGGACCAGGGGGGAAGGGGGGGGGGGGGGTCTCATCAATTAACTCTCATGTCCTGACACAGAACAGTTGCCATAAATATACATACGTATATGTAAATATACATACGTATATATATATATATATATATATATATATATATATATATATATATATATATATATATATATATATATATATATGTATATACGTTCATCAATAGCATATTGTGTGAATGTAGAGAATGTGTAATATGTTTTGACAGTAAAGACATTTTTTTCATCAAAAAAAAATATCAAGCAGATCATAATATTTTTAACATTGATAAAAATAAATGTTTCTTGACCACCAAATTAGCATATTAGAATGATTTCTGAAAGAGCGAAGACTGGAGTAATGACTGCTGAAAATCCAGCTTTGCCATCACATGAATACATTTTTATTTATTTAATAAATTCAAAAAACATTTTATATAATAAAATAGAAAACTGTTATTTTAAATTGCAAAAATATTTCACAGTATTGCTGTTTTTACTGCATTTTTGATCAAATACATGCAGCCTTGTTGATCACAAGATCAACAAAAAATCAAACAGACCCCAAACTTTTGAATTGATATATGTGTCTGTCTCTCTCTTGTTTTTTTCTGTTATCAAAAAGTACCAATTTTTGTTTTATTACTTTAAACATTACTTTTAAATTATTACATTATATGTATCATAAAAATATATATTGTTTATACGTTTATACAGTGGGGGCTCTCTCTGTAAGAGCTGTCATTTGGCCAGAGAAATTGGAAGAGTATCCAAATGGGTTCTTTTAATAACGGAGGGAATCAATCTGTTTTAGTGTAATAATTAATTTTAGGGCAAAACTAGTTCACCAGCTAAATAAGAGTTACACAGAGAGGGTTTGCTTATTGGCAGTGTCTCAATTCACTCGCTTTCTCTGTACTGTCTGTAAGAAGTACCATTTCTCTTTTTTTTTCTGTCTCTCTCACCTAAACTTGCTGTAGCATTCCCAGAGGAGGATTTTCTGGGAGCGAGTTAGATGTCTTTCACCCATAAACGGAGGGCTACAAAGATGCTGTCTCAGCATGGGCTGCCCCACAGCAAAAATCAAAATATCAATAACCTCTTATAGCATTAAGGAAAATGCCTAAATCTTACGTGCTCTTTTTTCTCCTCTGTCTTTTTGCCAATATCACTCAACCACTTACACTTGGCACGAGCCTCGCTGGAGATTTTACGTACACATTAGACAGTCTCTCTCCTCTCTCCTCTCTCTCTCTCTTTCTCTCTCTCTCTCTCTCTCTCTCTCTCTCTCTCTCTCTCTCTCTCTCTCTCTCTCTCTCTCTCTCTCTCTCTCTCTCTCTCTCTCTCTCTCTCTCTCTCTTTCTGTGCAGGTCCATTTATTTGAACATGAAGTGTGGCTGGATAGGCACTGAGATTGCAGCTTTAGTCTTACAGAGGAAATGAAAACATGCCTCTGTCTCGGATTTTTTTTTTCACCACTGAAAAGATTGTTTAAAAATCTTTGGAATTTGAACAGAAAGGTCTGGGTTTAATTGTAACATGTAGGGACAAATTATAGGGACGATCAGTTAAAAACTAAACCCAAATAAAAAAATTTTTACAAATTACAATTTTAAGTTTTTTTTTCTTATTTATAGCTTAAACATTTCCAATGTGCCTAACAATGCAATCACTCCATATATATATTGCAGGTCTATTTGAATGTAGTCTAATTTCATAAAATTATTTTAAATATAAGAGTGAATATCTTGAATATGTAAAATGTAAACTGCAAAAACGCACCTTAGAACACACACTCATACTAGATTCTGTCATGTTTTAATGTTTTATCCCCCACCTGCATATGAACAGTTTAAATTGTACCTAGGTAAGGTGAATTTAAAGCAAACAATACTTCTCATAGTTGCATGGTGCTGATTCAGCTGATATTTCCTCCACACTGGCATCTGTCATTTCAGAGAATAGTACAACAGAGAATGTATAGAGACTGTGAGGTGTCGCAAGGACAGCATCCCTGGTCACTGTATTATTTGATTTATAATATAAACAATAATAACAATAAATATAACAAATGAAAACATGACATACAATTCTTATGTTATATTCAATAATACTTATAGTGCAATCAACCATAACTAAGAAAAATTGGTTTATTGAGTCTATTAGCTTTGGTCTTATCTTTTGTGGTATAAGAGGCGTCAGCGGAAAAAGAAAGTAGTTCAGATTTCTACATTTTGATTATTAAGCCAAATAACATGCAGTGATGAATCGCCGACAATAAGACAGGAACTTACATCAAGAAAGTAAATCTGGTCAGTTATGATTTCATGTTGACTTTAAGAGAAAGGGCACATGTGATCTGAGAAGAAAAACTCAGATGAGATGTATGAGACTGACAAAGAGTAAGAGAAGGAGACCCAGGGTGAATGGTGGTAAAGCTGAATGATTGCTTGGTGAGAATTATTATTGATGATTCAGGCAATGTGAATTATTAACGAGAGAGGAAAAGCATCTCTGAATGTGTCTTTGACATTGGATACTGACAGAGATCGATGCCGGGGCCAAGAGAGAGAGAGCAGAGGAGAGGATGGACAGAACAAAAGTGGTGTGTAAATCTTGAGCCTTGACATCAGAGGCACAGAGAATGAGTCAGAGGTTTACTAATATAATGTTTTATCAACTTCCTAAATATTGTTCTGACTCCTGACCTTTAAAGAGGTAGATAGCTGAAATGTATATTCTGACAGTCTTTACATGTTGTTCCAACCCTTGCTTTCTTCTCCAGAATGGACACCACTGGATAATAATAACTTATATCACAATAATAATAACAACAATAAACCACTGGAGCTTCTAAAAACTTCCAAAAAGTTACCAGGAAGGTAGTAGTTAATACCTTCTATATATCGAAATATTTCAAGACATACAATAGCTCTGGATGATGAACAGACAAAATTTAAGGTAGTGATTACCAATAAGTTTTGAGGGGGAAAAAATAAATTATAAATTTGCGATCAGTACATTAAGAGGACAAAGCAAAGTCACAAATATGTTCTCTCATCTGCGTTTTCAAGACATGAAAAAAAAAATGGGCCTAGTTGTCACAAATTGATTGTGGCAAATTGTCACATGTTTTAAATTGTGTAAATATAACCATTAGAATTATATTTAATAATGATTATTTTTACTCTTTTATTAAGTTTTGTGTTGCATGATTATTTTACTCTTTAATGTAAAACCTGTTTTAACTTGCCGCGTATGACAGCATGTCTTTCTGTTGTGGTCAATATTTTTAATATAGTTTATATTAAATATAGTTTAATAAAGTGTACTTTTTTTCCTGGGCAAAAAGGTGGAAATGTTCAATAGCGTTGTTGTTTTAAGATTGTACGGTACAGAAATTCACTCTCTAAAATAATATTCACAATGGAGTAAATGTGACAGCTAGCAAATCTCCGATAAATATTGGCATTGTTACATTTTCCCACATTTTCCTATTCATTCATGTAGGGGTTTGTACATTTTCAGAATTTAAATAAATAAATACTGCCATAGAATTCATACACATGAGAAATAAAATCTAGTATAATAAAAAGGTCTAGTTACATGACATGTGCACGTTTTTTTTTTTTTTGTGCTGTACTGTATAAATGAATGCAGATCTTAATCTATTTGCACAGAAGATCTATCTGTATCTATTTGTGTGTCTTTGCATGTGTGTCTAAGTTTTTGTTGTCCAGGTGCACATCTGTCCTCGGGGTCAGAGGGTCAAAGTGAAGGGACAGATCCTCTGGGACAATCTGCCACGGCCATTCAGCTATCCTGCCTCTTCTTTCTAACCTTTCCCTCTCTTTTCCGTCCTCTCCATCCCCCGCCTGAGGACTGCTGTCATCCGGCGTGACACTAAGAGGGGACAGGGATCGCTTCCAATCACCCTCCATCAGCTTTTATTGCCATGATGACAGGCCGACAGGCTGATGGCGGTAAGCTGTCACCTCAGATTATCTGCACGCTGGAAACTGATGCTCTTCTAATGTCCAGAGAACATTAGAAATCCCAAATATACGTGTTCTCTCAATGTTCGTGCAAACCACTCACTATACAGGAGTGATGTTGAGGTAGAACTTTTTTTAAGAATTAACGATTTAGAATACTCTTGATAATTGTATTGCATTTTTGTTCATTTAGTTATGTAATATTGCTAAGGTTATATAGTTCACCTGAAAACCTGGCATCGTTTACTTTCTCCATTATGTTTAAAAACACGTATAACTTTATTTTTCAGTGAAACACACACACACAAAAAGTATTTACAGCTGAGTTTTCAAGCTGCTGTTTTCCATACAATAAAAATTGAAGTGTGACCATCTAGCACAAATTTGAATGATTCTGTTTCTCACACAAAGAGTGTTTATTATATGACTTAAGAAGACTTGAAAGAAGACATAAAAAGTACATGGGTTGTATGGACCACTTTCACAGTGCTTTTATGGTGTTATTTTGCCTTTTTTGGAGCTTGATAGCACCTGGTCCCCATCCACTTTCATTGTATGGAACATTCTGCTAAATTTTCATTTTTTGATTTCCACAGAAGACAGAAGGTCATACGTGTTTGGAACAACATGAGAGTGAATAGGCCTATATATGTTGACAGAATCTATCGCTTTAAGTGTCCATTCGGATTGAGTGGGGGTTGGGTAAAAGGCTGGCTTCATACAAGATATGATCCGTTGAGTGGCTGTATGAAAACCATAAAAAAGCCTTTCTGCTGTTGATGTGTCTTAACTGACATGGCCATAAAAATGACCCAATGACATGTTAGGGTTCGACATCCTCCAATAACATGCTCTCACACAAACCCATTGCACAGTGTGTGTGCAGGCCAGGAGGGTTAATAGTCTGTCTTTCTTTACAGCACATTACTGGCTGGACACTCTGTTAGCAGTGATGTGGAGGTCAATCGTACTTGTCCCCTCACATTACAGCCACGGGGTGACAGAGAGAGACAAACACACACTCTCATACTATTAGAGTGGAGAAGCCTGCCCCGTGTCTCCGTCTGATAGGGGAATCACTCACAAGCAATCAGGGGAAACCCTCACTACCAGTTCAGTCACAGGCGTTAGATGTGTGTGTGCTGGATTAGGGGTTACACTGAGAGAGATTGAATTCACAGAAGATATGATCAACAATATTTTTTTTATTTGCTCCTGACATTCCTATTGTATGTAGACAGATACATGTGCAAAGTAACACAAAATATCTATTTTTTACAGCGCTTAATTTTCACACTCTGTATTTTTCTAAAGCAGCTTAAAAGTAGTGCCTTACAAGCCTCTAATGCATGGTCTAATAATTATGACTTTACAATAAGGTCTCATTTGTTAACATTAGTTAATGCATTAAATAACATGAACTAACCATTATTCTTACAGCATTTATTACCTTTGTTAATGTTAGTTAAAAAAAATGCCCATGTTCATGTTAGTTCACAGTGCATTAATGTTAACATAGGGCCTATACAACTTTTGATCTTAAAAATGTATAAGTAAATGTTAAATTAACATTAACTAAGATTAATAAATGCTGTAAAAATATTGTTCATTGTTACTTCATGCTAACTAATGTAGTTATCTAATGTTAACAAATTAAACCTTATTGTAAAGTATTGTCTAATGATCTGATATAGCACGTAATCCAGGATATTTATGAAAAGAAGACAAAACAAAACAAATCAAAACAAAACAGCGGTTGACATAAACCTAAACCTACAAAAGCTTAAATAAAATAAAGAACAATACAAATAAAAAGTTAATCCAGCCACACAATATTGAAAAAAAAATGAAAAAAAAAGAAAAGAAAGAAAGAAAGAAAGAAAGAAAGAAAGAAAGAAAGAAAGAAAGAAAGAAAGAAAGAAAGAAAGAAAGAAAGAAAGAAAGAAAGAAAGAAAGAAAGAAAGAAAGAAAAGAAATGAACAGAAGTGGTTGACAAACTTAAACTTGCAAAAGCTTCCCAAAAAAAAAAAAAAACATTAAAGAAGACCAGAGCAAAAATACTGGAGTAGATACAGTAGTGTATGCTTTGGCCCCCTGACCAACTTTCAGGTGTCAGTCCAGTACAGCTTTTAGTGTGTCCTAATAAGAGCTCTGTCTCTGTCAGTCTGTACACCCAAGGGACTACGAGCATAAAAGAGAGGCATTTGACAGTGTGTGTGTGTGTGTTTGTGGGTGTTTGACTTCATTCTGTTCACTGATGCCAACAGAAGTGACATTGTCAGGCAATGTGACAGCTCTGTTCTTGAGTGTCTGAGTGTAAGTGTTTGTTTACATACGTCACACGGGCAGTATATGTCTTTGTATGAGAGAGTCAAAGAAAAAAATGGAAAGTAGTAAGAGAAAGCAATCTATTCAGTAACCTGATACGTCCAATTCTCCTGTCATTTTCCCCGTGCATTCTGACCTCTGTTTGATTAGAAATCCCTCATTAAGACCCTGATGGATTGTTCCTCGTTTGGAAGCACTTTGCATATGCACCATTTGCCCTGTTTATGATGCATAAAGGCGGGGCTTTCCTCCACTCCCTCCCCAAAATCAGCCATCAAGCCCCGCCCTCAACCATAAAGCCAAGGTTAATCCCTATCCCCCATCTCCCGCCTCCATCCATCACCATGGAAATCTTACCGTGGCAATGGACTGCTCTATTACATTTGACATGGGGAGTGGGATGCTAGGGAAGCGTCGCTCCATTGTCTCCCAAAGCACCCATAAAGGGCATTTAAGGAGCCTGTGCGAGCACATCTCTCACTATGAGTTAAGCAGCACAGACTAAAAATGCATATGGAGCTGTACAGGTGCATGTTTATGGATTGACAGTGGCAAATGGCAGATTGACATCAAGTCGAAAGTTTTGCCACTATAATTTCTGCTCTTGTGACTTTTTTATAATGTCAGGTAAACATTATAGTGAAAATGTTTTATCACAACAACAAACAAAGGTATGTCATTAATTTCTGGCACACCTACCTAGTACATCCATAATTTAAGAAAAGAACTGAATTTTTAACTAAATTGTTATTACTAAATGTTTTGTGTTGTAATAATTTATTAGCTATATTCACTTACTTAATTTTTAATACAATACAAAACATTACGGTTCAGAACATAAGGTCTATGATCTTTCAAGTAGAGAAAACATTATCAAGAATTTTTACATGACATTTGCATATGTGAACATAGGCACTGAAAGGAAGCGTCATTGTAATTATTAAAAAAAATTGTTTAATTTTTAAAACAATAGCTATAAAATATTTCAGTTCAGACCATAAGGTCAATGGCCTTTCAGTATAGAAAATAAAATCAAGAATTTTTACATGACATTTGCAAATATGATACAAACAAAATCCAAACTCTAATCACAAAATGTATGTGGACAATAAATGGTAAATAGTAATCATGGAGTTTATTTGTATGTAAAAATTACCAAAAATTACAAGGGGAAAATAATTGTTAACATTTTTTCACTTATTTGTAAAAAAAATAATGTTTATCATGGCAACACATGAGAAAAATGCCGGAGGAAGAATGCTGTGGAAAAAAGAAGCTCCATTACAACAGAAAACATTTTGTGTTCATTATTTTTTAAATCAATATACACTAAACTTGCCATAATCCACAGAAAATAACTGCATCTATTTCTAATAATTGATTTATATTGATCAATAATAAGGCAAAGAGACATGTGGACAAGTAATATATATATATATATATATATATATATATATATATATATATATAAGAAATCTACAGAAACTTTTTTTCTTCTTCCATGTCACCTCGCTTCTTCATCTCTTTCTCTTTTTCATTCTTTCCCTCTCTCTACTTCTGTATTGACTAGCCATCAAATATCCCATCCTCACAGCAGGCCATTCTCCTTGTCTCAGCAGTCTACACATCCCCCTCCATTACAGCTCATAATCTCATCTGAAAAGGCAAATGACCCTATGAAAGAGAGAGAGTGAGATGGTTACGAACAGGAAGCATGTATGGAAAAAGAGCACATAGCGTGGACGTACAAAATGCGAGTAAAAGGAGCAGCTCCTGAATATGCCTGGCTGTGAAGAGGCGAGCAGATGAGAATAGAGAGTGAAGAATTAGGATGGGGCAGGGAAATTGACCATGATATTATGTAGTAAATGCATTATTTTTGGAAACCACACATAACACTGTTTTATGCACTGAGGAATGAGCAAATATGTGACCTAAAATAACCCTATTTCATGACTATTTGACCTCTTATTGACTATGACTTCCACTTGGTCACTCTTATGCTAATCTCATGTAGCCTTCAAGTTGGTATCATAGTGGGGTAATATGATAATGATAGTCTGACTATAACAAACTCAACTTTTCCGGCTAATTCACACCCATTCTAAAGATTTAGCTAAAAAAAAAGACTTTGAAATAATTAATACTAACAATAAAAACCATGAATCCTGTGTCCATTGTAATGTTTGTTTGGTAAATATTTTATATTTTTGTGTTGTTTAGTTTAGTATCAGAAATGGCCTCTTAATGCTTCAGCATACCAAGACATTTTGGACAATTTAATGCTCCCAACTTTTCGGAACAGTTTGGGGATGGCCCCTTCCTGTTCCAACATGACTGTGCACCAGTGCACAAAGCAAGGTCCATAAAGACATGGATGAGCGAATTTGGTGTGGAGGAACTTGACTGGCCTGCACAGAGTCCTGACCTCAACCCGATAGAACACCTTTGGGATGAATTAGAGCGGAGACTGTGAGCCAGGCCTTCTCAACCAACATCAGTGCCTGACCTCACAAATGCGCTTCTAGAAGAATGGTCAAAAATTCCCATAAACACACTCCTAAACCTTGCGGAGTGCCTTCCCAGAAGAGTTGAAGCTGTTATAGCTGCAAAGGGTGGGCCAACTCCATATTAAACCCTATGGATTAAGAATGGGATGTCATTAAAGTTGCAATTTAGGACATTTAAATGTATTTTACTTTAAATTACATATTGCATAACCCACTACCATTAAAATTTTTAATCAAGTGACTTATGTCAGCCGACAGAAGAAGACAACACAGGTAACTCAACACTAATGGTTTAATTTTAGGAAGCAGAGAGCAAGCAGAAGAAACAGGAAAGCCTTAGTAAAAGGTTAGTTGAACATACTTAACTTCTGTGTAACAGTCTCTGTGTCTTTGCAGGTGCGTGGTGGATCAAGGCTGAAGAGTGATCTGAACTAAAGAAGACGGATGACGATGGAGGAAGTGGTTAATCCAGTGGTGGTTTGACGGAGGGAGTTCTGTGCATACTCTGCGCTCCAGCGTCTCCAGTCGTGCTGGTGACAGTGGCAATAGGACTGCAGGTATCTCCTGATCTCCTGGATCTTGCATTCAATCCATCCGTTGCAACCAGAATGCATGTGTGGGACTCAGAAGGTGGTAAGTCAGTAGCAAAATCAATGCCAATGTGGGACAATGGCCGATTCGGTAAGGGCACCAGCTTGCCTGCAGGTAGATGACGGTGAGTTTGTGAGATTGCACAGACTGAACAGGTCTTGACATATCGGGAGATATCCTGTGTCATATCAGGCCACCAATAAAGAAGCGAGAGGGTGTCCAGAGTCCGAGAGAAATGGACTGAGTCCATGAGGGACGGGCGTAGGGCAGATGGTAAGTAGAACCGCTTGGCTTCACGGATGTATTCAAAATTACGATGATCGGTAATCACTTCAAACTGATGATTGGCTCCCTCCAGCCAGTGTCTCCATTCCTCTATGGCTAATTTGAATGCCAATAGCTCACGGTTACCGATGTCGTAGTTCCGCTATGCCGGGGCCAGTTTTTTGGAGAAGGCACATGGATGAAGGATTAGTGGATCATCCTGCCGCTGCGATAGCACGGCTCCAACCCGTCATAGAAGCATCAACTTCCACAATGAAAGGCAGTTCAGGATCCGGGTGAACCAGGGATGGAGCTGAAAAGAGAGCTTCTTTAAGCTGTTGTACAGCCTTTGTGGCAATGGGACTTCAGGACAGAGACTTGGGCCTGTTTCTTAGGAGGGTAGTGAGTGGAGTACTGATGAGACTAAAGTTGGAAATGAAACGGCGATAGAAGTTACCAAAGCCCAGGAAGAACTGAAGATCCTTGATAGCGGTGGCCACTTCCGAATGGCATCCACCTTCCTCTGGTCCATTAGCTTGCCATGCTCAGTTATGATGGTGGAACTCACATTTCTCCAGTATGCGATAGAGGTGTTGTTCTGGAGGACCTGGGTCACGTGTTCGCGATGTTCGGCCAGGTTCCGGGAATAGATGAGGATGTTATCGATATAGAAGATGACAAATAGGTAGAGGGACTCTTGGAACATCTTGTTCATGAACGCCTGGAATATGGAGTTTGAGTTGGAGAGGCCATAAGGCATAAGAAGATATTAGTGGCCCGCAGGTGTTATGAAGGCAGTTTCCGCAGGTCCAGCTTGGTCAAAATGCGAGCTCCCCTCAACTGCTACAAGGAGGCTGGGACCAGAGGAAGTGGAAACCAGAATTTGATGGTTTGAGCATTTAGAGTGTGACAATCAATACACGGCCTCAAGCCTCAGTCCTTTTTGCCAACGAAGAGGAACCTTGATGAGGCAGAAGAAGTCGATGGTCAGATAAACTTCTGCTTTAGGGCCTCCTCAATGTATTTTTCCATGGCCTTCTGCTCCGGGATGGATAAGGGATACATTTTTACCTTTGGGTAAGGTTGCCCCAGGCAACAGATCAATTGAGCAGTCCCATGGCCAATGAGTTGGTAGTTCCATAGCCAACTGCTTACTGAATACATCTTGGAAAGACAGATCGTGTGAAATTTCAGGTTTGATGGTGGACTCATGGCTCTCAGTGATGGTGGAGTTGAGTACGATTTTCTAGGCAGATGAGGGTTTGGATCGTTATGACTCAAAGAGGGTTTCTTGACGGAAGACAGACAATTGTCAGCACAATACTCTCTCCACCTGGTGATTTCCCTGTATTCCAATTCACCCGCGGGGAATATTTTGTCATCCTCGGGTGTCCCAAGATGATATCCACAGTGGAACCTTCCAGCATTAGAAATGAGATCTGTTCCTGATGCAAACCCCCGATGCTTGTACTTGATGTAGCCATGGCCCAGCGGGGTTCCTAGGATGTCGTGTGTGAGCAGGGTTTTCTTTTCAGTTGGAGATTGTGAAGCAAGTCGAGCTAAATGAAATGTCCAGCAGATCCAGTATCTATGAGGGCTTGCGCTGTTTGGATGTAGTCACTAATACAGTAGTACAAGTTAAGGATGCAATTAAGGGAGATAGCTGAATGGTACACATCGCAGGGCGTGGTGGTCGAACTGGACATATGGGAATTAAATGTCCTTCTGCAGATGTTGACGCTCCGCACAGGAAAGATGGAATGAGTCGATTTGCATCGGTTCTGGTGCTGGAAGGGGACAGATGTTGTGCTGGAAGAAGGAATCGCAGCGGGTGTCCAGCAGGCATGCAGTTAGGCGCTGGGAGATGTGAATCAATCATTGGATAAAACTTTCAAATCCAATGACATCATCATATATTGCCATATGCTGTCGGATGTTTGTATTCAAACCTCTTCAATAAGCTGTGAGTAAAGCTGTCTCGTTCCAGCCGCTGATGGCGGCCAATGTATGTAATCTGAGGGCGTAATCACTCAGAGGTATACCTTGGCATACATGAAAAAGTTCATCATGCACTGATAATGAGGAAGCTGTAGGACTGAAAACCTCTTTTAAATGATTGGTGAAGGCCGTCAGCGAATTGGTTGCTGGCTTCTTCGCCAGAGAAGAACGCTGGACGGACCATGGGACTCGCAGAGGCAGATGAAGAAGTCACAATGGAGGATGGCAGCGATGACTGATGAACAGCGTTCACCAGTTCAGCAAATTGGGTCCTGCCCTTCGGTGAAAGTTTAGTTGAACAGACTTATCTGTGTAACAATCTCTGTGTCTTTGCAGGTGCATGGCGGATCAAGGCTGAAGAGTGAACGGTGGATCTGAACTGAAGAAGACGGATGGCGATGGAGGAAGACGGACCGGAATCTCAGCAGGTGAGTGGATCAGGTAGCCAGGTAAGTTCATCAGTAGTGAACCAGACAGAAATGGCATGGCTGGTGACTAGTTATATACTGTGATTGTGACAGGTGTGTTGAATTAGAACTCATGTGAGGCTGATCGAGTGGGTAAAGCTGAAGGGTCTGGTGTTGATGATGGTGCTGACTCTTTGACACTTTGTGCTAGTCAACACATCAAAATTATGCGAGTTCCAGCGGAAGAGTAAACTCTGACACGGCGCATGACGTATTGACAAAGGCAGAAGCAAAGAGGATAGAGCAAAAGAAAACTGATCATGAATTAGAAGTCTAAAACAAGAATTTTTACAGAGAAACGTCTACTCTCACCTAAGCTACTCTCACCTATGTCGGGTCATAGGTCACTCTTCTGCCAGAACTACTCACGTATGGGCATTACCGGAAGCCAATGATTATAGTTTATGAAGTTATTATTTTTTTTTTACAAAAAAGCATTGCTTCATTTCAGAAGGCCTTTATTAACCTCCTGGAGCCGTATGGATTACTTTTATGATGGATGGATGCGCTTTTTGGAGCTTTAAAAAGGCTCTATTCACTCCCATTATAAAGCCTGGAAGAGCCAGAATATTTTTGAATATAACTCAGATTGTGTTTAGCTGAAAGAAGAAAGTCATATACACCTAGGATGGCTTGAGGGTGAGAAAATGATGGGACAATTATTATTTTTTTTAATTTCATTAATATTATATTATCTGCGAATATATATTTTTAAATATTGTTGTTGCTGCCAAGGATACATGCAGTGTAATCTTAAAATGTGGCTAAAATGAGAGAGCAGAATTATAATAGCTACTTTTGGAACAGACTTTAAATCGATAATGCATATAAGATGCCTGCATAGGCAGCTCACTATACAGAGCAATTGAACGTGTGTGTGCAGTTGAGAGAGAAAAAGAGAGGGGGATAGGAACATTACACAGATATTACCTACTCTTTAGTCTCTTGTCCCTTCGTCCCCTGACAGTCAGATCAGCCTGATGTTTGACAGCCCACCAGAGATCACATTGCTCCAATAACAGCGTAATTAATCCTGATGCTCCAACACACACATCCCTGCATACTATGTGACAGTCCACTTGAGATTACACAGCTTGAATAACAGAGTAATTAATTTTGACCCAAAACACACACACCCACACCCACACTCACACAAGCATGCATGCGTACACCCATGCAAAACACTTGCTCACTGTTTGGCAGCCCACTTGAGATCCCACGGCTTCAATATCATAGTAATTAATCCATCGACCGGAGACACAGTGGGGTGATCAACTGGAATCAAAGATTGTCTTAACCTTTGACCCCCGCACTTCAGTCGCCATCGACAGGGAGGTGGGTGTGCCTGTGGTCCGACCTTCCTCCTTCATGGCCCGCTCTCTTCATCTCTCTCCTACTCTTGCTGCCTGTGACACTCTGATCAATTCCCCATCAAATCTTAATGCAGCGGTTTAACTCAAGTGTGGCATCTTAATTAGGGCGATAACTGCGCACTGTCAGGGTCATTGACTGCGCCTGCCGCCGACCAATGACTCTCATCGACAGGCTGCTAGCCCACAGAACGAGAGCAAGAGAGAGACAGGGCCAGGAATGATGAGACAAGGAGACACAAGAGACAAAGAAGAAGAAAGCAGAGAAAGAGGGATGTAGGATCCACGAGACAGGCTTTAGAAAAGCAGAAAATTGTAGATATGTATACATGCTGGCAGTATAAGGAGAAAAAATTATGTTTTTGTAAGGCAAAATGCATTGAGTTATAAAACACAATGATAAACCAAATTGTCTATTACTTAAAGGGATAGGTTGACCAAAAAGTATGCATTTATTTACCTTCATGTCGCTCAAAACTTTATTTTATTTATTTTAACTCTTTGAATTATTTTTTTTCTCTGGAACACAAAAGAACAAATTTTGCAGAATTGTCACATCACAATGAATTTAAACAGAGGCCTTTTTAAACGATGTTTTATTGACAACGTTTGGGAGGTGCACGTTCAGATAATCTACCCATCAGCGTGACTCACCTCTGTCCCACAACAGTTTTCTAGCATCCCTCCCCCACGCATATTCATGCTCTTTGCTCTATTCAATTGTATGTAAGTGTGAACTTGTGAACTTCAAAAATGATAAAAAAGCACTACACTAAAAGCACTAAGTATCATAAAAGTAGTCTAAATGACTTGTGCACTTTGTCTTCAGGGTTCTGAAGCCATATATAGCTTTGTGTGAGGAACAGTCTGACATTTTCACTACCATTCAAAACTTATGTTTTTGAAAGTCTATTATGTCCACCAAGGCTAAATTTATTTAAATACAAAATACAAAATAAATTTTAAATACAATGAAAAATAATGAAATATAATCACAATTTAAAATAACATTTTTTAAGGTCTTTATTGTCAATATAATTGCCAAATATCAATTTAAGTCACTTTGCTAAATAAAAGTATACATTTCTTTAATAATAAAAAAAAGATCTTACTGACCCCAACCTTTTGAAGGGTGCTGTAACCCGGTCCAAGACTTTTTTTTTGTGCTTTTCTTTTAGAATGACAAATCTTTACAAATAAATAAATAAATAAAATAAAATGCAATGTACCTCCATAATGTGACATAGCTGTTCTGGAACATAGTTTGATTATATGTGACAGTCATAATGATGAAACATCATGTCGTTTATGGTGCATATTAACTTTAACGGCCCATGAGCTCATCTTGTGGCTTGTGACATCAAATCCAATCATTTTTTCCCCTATCAAAACGAATAGACAACTGAATCGATATAATGAGTTACGTCCATTGACATAATACATGTGATAAAGTGCATAAGTAAGCAAATATTACAAGAAATAAGGAAAATGTCTAAAGAAACAGGGATCAAAAAAAGAGACACAGTATGTGATAAAGAGGACAAAGTGAACCATTTTATTTTGAGTCTATCTTGCTGTCCTCCGCAATGGATCAAGAGAGGAATTCTCTTTTTCACATCAAGCAGCAATTTGCTCACTGCTGGTTTGTGTTAGTGAACTGGCAGAGAGAGAGAGAGAGTGAAGGATGGACTGAGAGGAAGAGTTCTCTTCTTTTTATGTGACAAATAAAGAAATCCATAAATCATTGCTGGCTTTGACAGGTGGTGGCAAGGCGGGCCATTTATCATTGAGTATTTATGAAGTTGTCGCCAGTACCCCCGTCCCCCTCCTCCATCTGAAATATTTAAACATGTGCGTGTGTGGAGAGCACCGGTCTACTGGGCTGCAGCGAGAAGAGCGATAGAGAGAGAGAATCAAAGAGAGAGATGGTAGATATTCAAGCGTGTTGAACAGCCTGCGGCTTTTTCCTCCAGGGCTCCCTAACACACATTACACACTTCACACACATGGGCCGCTGCCGTCTGAATGCCCCCTTGAGTAGTGCTCAGGTCTTTAAAGGGTGTGGAACGTATTGCTGTGATCCCTCACTCTGTATTTGACCCCAGGGAGGAGGAGAAAAACCACATAGTCAAGAGTGTCAAGTTGAATTCCTGGAGGGATGTGTGTGGTCATCCCTCACTGAAGCCTCTCACTATGTGGCAGAGGGTTTTTTAAATTACTTTCTGAAAAAAATTTATCAATTACAGTTTTTTTTCTTAATTTCTTAATCCTTAGGTCACTTTTTCAAAACACTTCACACTGTGAGCATAGCATCAGTCTAGGTCGACTAAACTGGGTCGTTTTTCATCAGTTTTGAAATGTATTACTGTTTATTACGCTTTATATTATTTTGAAATATATTCTGAAACTAAAAAATCAAATAGCATCAAGACAATGAGATGATTTAGAAGAATAATGATAAATACATAGTTCTAAAAATCGTTCTAAATATAAAATCAAAGTACAATTTTAATGAGAACGGCACAGAGAAACAATATCACTGGAATCAATTTCAGATTTTTTCCAACTGATGAATGATATTCTGAAATATTATTACAATTTAAAATAAATATTTTCTGTATTAAAATGTAATTTAGTCCTGAATTAAAGCTGCATTTTCAGCCATTATTCCAGTCTTCATGATTCTTCAGAAATCATAATATGCTGATTTAGTACTCATTAAATATTTATTATTTATATCAAGACTGTTTCTTTTTTTTCTTTTTCTTTTTTTTTTGTGGAAACCATGATACTATTTTTCAAGATTATTGATGAATAAAAATTTCCCTAGAACAACATTTATTTGAAAAAATATATATACATTATAAACTTTACATTGCAAACTCTTGAACGGCCATGTTTACAAACTTCATTTAAGCATCGTCTCCACTGCGGTTAATACCATTAATGCACTGCTGCAAATATTGACCTACTAAGGAAATATGAAAACAATGCACAACATAATATTTTGAATAAAACAGGGGTTAAATGGCCCACTAAGGATGAGACTATATTTAAGGTTTGCTCAAATATAGTGTAAATCAATGAGTACTCAAAAAGCAAACATTGAAAATTGAATGCATGCTCACATTTAGTACTACAATGACCATCATGTTTTCACAGCACTTACTCCAGGATTTCTCTCAACATGAGGAGAGATGTCAGTCAATAAATGGGAAAACAAAGTAACTTGCATTACTTATTTGAAAAAGTAACTCAGATATTTCATTGTAAATTTAAGAGTATATGTTACTTTAGTTACAAGAAAAAAAGTTATCAATGAGTACTCAAAATGCAAACATTAAAAAGTGATTTCCAATTATGAATTATGAATTCCAATTATGGATATTATGAATATGACGGTGTAGTATATTACATATGCATAGTTAAACGCATTGTAATGATCTGGATTTGAAACATTGGTGGATTGGTGATAGTGGTTTGATGATTCAGGAAATAATTTATTAATTGGTGGTTAGATAGAGGCTTATTTTATTATTGATTTGCCTTACTTAAGGTGGATGATGATGCAATTTTCTTCTAGAAACAAACTTTGATGTATTATTTTCTTGTTTTCACTGTGAAGCTGCTTTGATACAACCTGTATTGTAAAAAGCGCTATGTAAATAAAGGTGACTTGACTTAACATGGGAAAATCCCCATCCATTCGGATTAGTTGTAGCTAATCCTTATTATCCTACTCAAATTATGATTTAAAGGTCTTTAAACAGATTAGTGTGTCTGGGTTTCTTATTTTATTGCAGTCATGACCATAAATAGAAGTTGTCTGTGACATAAAGTTTAAATGTCTGTGATCGTCTTCGGAAACAATATATGCTTCACTTTCTATCACTGTAACGTTATCTTGTAACATTAATAAGTACATTTCGAATAGATATTACATTCAACATTAATATTGGTTAATATTCAGTAGCCTACATGTCAAACTTTTGGCATGCAACTGCACTTTTCCAGTATGTCATATAAAGACTGGAGGGCATTTAAAAGCCTCAGATGTTGTTTAAAATTGAAATGAAAAATAACAAAACAGCAATAAAAGAGAACTTTCTATAATCCGTGAGCATATGGGAAATGTTAGCTCAGGGCCTCCAAAAAAGACCTTTAAAGCAGAGCAGAAGCAAAGTGATCATGGGTGGTGCTGCAGGGCCCCTGAAACCAGCAAGGTGGAGGTGTGGTGAGCAGGGCGGGTGGTGATAAAAGATTTCACAAGAACAAAAAAGAACAGACGATGGAGAGAAAAACAAAGACTTAAGAGATGCAGGAAAACAAACTAGGTAAGAGGATGAAATAGGAAGAGTGAGGGCTGGAGGCAATGCTGAGATTTAAACCCATTCTGTCTGAGGCTCCATCGGATAATGAGCTGACTAAGCAGAGAGAGAAAGAAAGAAAGAAAGAGAGAGCACTCGCTGTTGCAGATAGAAGAGTAAATGTATATTTGCTTGCATTAACATTCAGTTTGTTTATTTATATAATTATTTTTGCTTATCTCTTAATAAATGTTTTTCTTTATTCGTTGTAGAGATCTACTGAATCCCTAATTTTGTTCTGCTTTGTCCGGTGTTTTTCTGATTCCTCAAGTTGCTCATATCAATTTCCCAGTCCCGTGTTCCCTTCTCACAGCACTGCTGGCCCCATGACCCCTTTTATATCCGGGCCCTTATCTCGCCACTTCCATCCGGCCCCAGCTGCCAGACCCTTGACTCTTTAAGTCCCATGCACTCTCACTTTCTCTGTACGTACATAAATCATTTGGAAAACTGTAAAATATCATATAAATTCTATAGGAAGATATCAATAAGTTCTACTGCATTGAGACCAGGGTTGGAAATTATACGTTTAAAAATGTGGTTGTTTTTTATCTGTTAGGCTATCAGTTGTAATAATATTATCTAGTATTCTTAAAGTATTTTTAAGTATTTTTAAGTATTATATATATATATATATATATATATATATATATATATATATATATATATATATATATATATATATAATATGAATAACACAACAGTCAGGGATTGACTGTCAATTTTCATGACAAAAACTTTTTTGTGCTAATCAAGGACCAACAGAAAATAAATTAAAAGTTGATGTATAAATGTTTAATAGCAAATAGGCTTGTGTCAATTCGCTGCAAATATGCGACTTTCAATCCAAGTCTTTTTTTTTTCAGCCACACTAAGAAGCTGAGGGAAGCCTCGCTGTTTAAGAGCAGGAGGCTGGAGCCGGGACCTGTCCCATTTCATCTCCGGTTAGACCACAGCATCATCACGAACCACAGTGACGGCTGACAGCGCGTGCCTGTATACCTTGTGCATCATGTCTCGAGGCAAGAGCGTTTGGGACAGGAGGAGAAGAAAGTCAACTCCTGAGACATAGCCTATGCGCGAAGATATTTGCATGAACATCCTTGAGTATTTAAAATTCATGTCTAGTGCGTTTATTAGATTGTTTGCATATTATTTATCAAGTTTGTTCGCATGGAATGAAATAAATAAAAATATTCGGCAATAGGCTATAGTCTTCATAAAAAAATCACCATGTTAACGATAATTAATAGGCCTGTTTGCTACTGTATAGCCTACTGTAAAACAAAATAAACATAAGTGTTTGAAATATGTATTCATATTTTATATAGCTATTATTTTCTATCAATATTTTGTTCACTCTTTTCTTCTCTTTTCTAGATGATAGTGGTTTTAACAACGTTGAACTTTAACATTACGTTTACAACTTTTTAACATTAGGCTTAGCCTACACCTCATAACCTTTTCATTTGTCGACCATGATGGGTTCGATGTCCTTAATAATGTGTTTTATAAAGCTTGTAAAAGAACGAAAGAATTAAGAATAAACATTTTAAATATTAGGTTTAAAAAAACGGAAGGTGTTAAGAGAATTATTACTTTTTTTGTCTCTGTGCATTTGTCTAATTCTTGGCTATGACTGACTCACTGACTGTTGATGTACGTGTTTTTTCCTGGTACCATTTAACTGTTGGTTTCGTTTGGGAACAGCTCCCTCATGTGGCCAAGAGCTGGATTATGGAGACAGGCGGGATTGATCAATAGTAGGCTATATGTCTCGGTTTGATAGTTACAGGGTGTTTTTTTATTATTATTATTATTATTATTTATTTTTATTTTTTTTACAAACACTAAGTCCAATTTATCAATACACTTTTTCAACTGAGCAAAACACCAATCTTTGTGGGCTAAACGATGTATTATATCATTGCTTTTATTCCTTTGGTGCTAAATGATCAAATTATATTAATTCTTTTCTCAGACACAACCACAAAAGACATACTTAAATGTAAGTTTGCACATATGTACATACTCTTTTAAAAACTGTTAAAATTAAATTAATAAGAAAACTGAATTATACTGCAATTTAAATTGAAATATTATATCTAAAAATGAAGGTGTTAGTTTCTGTTTCATTACCATCTATAAAAAATGATAATAATACGAATAAGTTATACTGTAATGTAAACATGGAACATCTAACAATTGTAATAGAGAGCTGTTTTCCTTGTTTTGTACAGAAATGTAATAAATGAAACCATTGTATTATCCTTCCTGTTGTTAGTGCTTTTTAAATAATTTTTTTATGAGTATACTTGTGCTTAGGTATTACTTTACAAATGTTTTGGAAGAATGAGTCCATTTGAGACATGAAATGTTTTGGTAGTTTTAGTGCATGTGAATGTTCAATTTGAAAAAATGAGTATTCAGAAATTATATACAAAAAAATGTAGCCTATAAGAGATTTGTCCAATCAAATCACATTTCCTAAAATTTTAATAGCATTTAAATTTAAAGGTACACTGCGTGCCTTTTGGCCCTGTAGGGTTAAAAAAACGAAACCCCATGCATTTTGCAGAAGAACATTGTTTCGCTTGTGCCTCGGCTCTGTGCGACTGTGAAGATTAATATTAGCCTACCCTTTCCAATAGGTAATGCTTTACAATGAACACTGTTAGAGCTACAGTACATAGCTATGGCAATTTATCTGTACAATAAAATAGCCAACCTTTCTGACCTGTTGAGAAATAAAAACTGCAACTCTGCATCTCTTTTATCTCAAATCCCACAGTTTGCACCATCTCTGAGAAGCCAAGACAGTGTTGATTCTTGTTTTATTACAAACTCTGTTACGTCGAAAATGCAAATGTTTCTTGTCTCGTCACATTCAGTTATGAAGGAATCATGATCGCATATTCAAAACGGTGAAATTTCATAAAAAGGAAAAGTAATTTGCATCATAGGCTATAACGGTTGGTTGATGAAGATTTTTATCGTAAAACAGCTGTCTAATACTTAAATCGACTTACATTTTTCTGTCCATGAACTCTCGTTGCGTTGTGACGGTGACAGAAATAGAGTAAAGGTTGATTGGCCATCTCAATCATTTCGACATTGACGGGCACATTTATGAGAGAGAGAGGGAGAGAGAGAGAGAGAGAGAGAGAGAGAGAGAGAGAGAGAGAGAGAGAGAGAGGCTCTATATTTAGCATGAACAGAAATTATAATTTTGTTCAAAATATCTGCCATTACATTTTTTTTTCAAAGAGAACGTTACATCTAAACATCTGTTCATCCTGTTACCTTTCTTCCTCCTAGTCATACCCCTCCGAGCCCTGACACACACACACACACACACACACACACACACACACACACACACACACACACACACACACACACACACACACACACACACACACACACACACACATATATCTCTCTTCTGTTCGTCTTCATCCGTGGTATGACAGATTGCCAGATGACCTAGTGTCTAAATATTCCCATCATGAATAAATGAGAGAGAGGCGCACACACACAGTCTAAAGGCATCCTCATTATCAGGGGGAGGGAGACACTTGGTGTCTTTATTCGTTGACAGTCACATTCATGCACATTTTATGGGACTGCTATGTAAAAACCTGGGAAATCCACTGTGCACTGATATAGTGAGCATAGCTTTCCGCATTTTCCCACCACAGGGTGAAGCGAGCAAGTTTTGCCAACGCTAACCACAAAGGTCCAGGTACATCTCAGACTGTACTCACTATACTGTTGAATGTTGTTGATTATTTCAATGTGCTTTTTTCATTCACATATATGGAGATGTTATCTAACTACCATCCTGTATAACTTGATTTTTGGAAACATTTATTCAATTGTGCATATGCCCATGATATCATACCATGCTTTATATATGTCTATCTATTCATGTGTCTTTTTACATTCATGCTCAGGAGACAGTGTGTGCGTGTGTGTGTGTGTGTGTGTGTGTGTGTGTGTGTGTGTGTGTGTGCGTGCGTGCGTGCGTGCGTGCGTGCGTGCGTGCGTGCGTGCGTGCGTGCGTGCGTGTGCGTGTGTGCGGCCTGGTAAACCCTACGTTATGGGGACAAAATGTCCCCGCAAGGATGGCAATATCCAAAATCCTTGTTCGTGTGGGGACATTTTTTGGTCCCCATGAGGAAATCAGCTTATAAATCATAGTGATGTTGTTTGAAAATGTAAAATTGCAGAATGTTTCCTGTGATGGGTAGGTTTAGGGATAGGGTTAGTGTAAGGGAATTGAATATACAGTCTTTACAGTATAAAAATCATTATGTCTATGGAAAGTCCCCATAAAACATGAAAACACAACATGTGTGTGTGTGTGTGTGTGTGAACTGATTTTTGGTTTGTTTGTATGTTTATTTGTTATTTATTTATTCTTGAGACTGGACAGCGTGACCTCTAAATTATGAAGCAGGCCCCATTCTTTCTCTCAGTGAAAAATAACATCTGTCCTGCAAATGGAGAGCTTAGTGTGTCTGTATAATTTATGGTAAAAGCCTCCAGAGTATGACATAAAATATTTATTGGAAAGTCCGACTCCTCCGTAACAAATAAAAATAAAGCAAGAGATTGGGGCATGAAAGACATGAAAGATCTTGAGCGTGTAGTGAACAGCAGGCAAACAGGATGGCAACACCTTTTCACACCACGTTTGGAAAAGTTTCACTAGAATTGGATCAGGTTTCTGTGGACAACAAACAGATGACTTTTGCCTTCATTTAAGAAAAATACCTGTATACACTTTATGAGTGCTTTTTGTGACCCAACAATTAAGGTATACATGCAATCATGCGTTGCCAATCACAATGCTGAATCAGAAAGGCAGCCATTTGCAAATCCCTCCTGCTCAGAAAGCATTAAAAGGTTCTCTCTGAAGGCCATGACACACCAAGTCGATGTCAAAAAACTGGCGACAGAACCCGACTGTTGTTGCCTCTTGTTGGCTGCATCTGGGCCAAAAAACTGTGCTTGAACCCACCAAAAGGACTACAGGCGACTGCCAACTAGCATGTGCGTTCTGCGCCTGCGTGTAAGGAAATAACTGTCTATATCAGCAGGTCTCTAATAGCTTATATTTATCATTCAAAAGGACTAGGAATGCAGGTAAACAAACTGTAAACACCGTTTGCTTAACATTTTGAATATCAACCAAACTGATCACTTTCTTCATTGCAGGCAGCTCATGTTTAAAATATTGGAGTATTGGACAGCTCAGATTAGATGACGTAAAAAACAGCCTTCTGTCTGTGCCGTCTTGACTTCTTTGCTCGTTTTCATCACTTTTGATTTTATTGTCATACACTGACTCGTTCGCTAAACTGAAGAGCCTATCAGCGTGATCTCTCTCACTGATTGCCCCTACGCCGGCCGATTCAACATGCGGAATCGGGCAAACTGCCACCGACGTCACGGGACGTGAGTCCGACTAGAGCTGATGAGTGGAACACACAGCGACACCAGCCCGACAGATGCTCACTGACAGCTGATGCTCTGCAAGAAGGGAATTTCGGGGAGTTCGGAAACAGCATCAACGACCAAGCTTGTGTCCATCATTTTCAGGACCTTCTACTCCAACTTCAAAACCTTCTCTTCAGAAATCTTCCGTCTGCTTGTTCCAGATTGTCCAGATCTTCTGCACAGACTTCAGAACATTCACCTTCAAGTATCTTTCCTCTTCAATGTTCTGAAGACAAGGACCTCATCAGCGTCCACTATGGAATGTCACATCTGACATAATAATAAATAAATAAATACATACATAAATATAAGAAGAAATGTAAAAAAAAAAAAAACGAAAATGATTAACTAAAATAAATGAGTAGTCTATTTCCTTATTTATGTAGCCTATTGTATTTTTCCCACATTTATTTCTTTTTCCCCCACATTTATTTATTTATTTCCACTTTTATTTTTCACATTTATTTATGTATGTATTTATGTCTACATTTATTTATTTCCACATTTATTTATTTCTACATTTCTTCCTCTGTAATGAGACAATCTAAAACATAAATTAGAGTGGAAGTGCTGAAGCTTTGAGGCAATACAAAAGAGGTTAGCAAGAGGATACGCAGGAAATGAATGAGATGGGCAACATGGCCAAAATCATATACCACGGTTTATGCCCTTTAATATCACCCTGACTGTATGTATAAAGGTTTACCATACTACATCCGGACATGGCCTTAAAACATCAGCCGGTAGGAATTACTAAAATGTCTTTGCACACAAGAACAGAAGTCGCTGATAAAAGACACTTTGACACGGAAACGTGTGAAATTTTCCACTAATAATCAGATTTCATGTAAATGTGCTGGATGAGGCTGATAAGAGCTTGTGTCAGTTTATTGTCTATGAGACTCGCTCACCAGCTCAGGGGTGCATTTCCCGTACAACGATGTAACTCGTTGTTTCACTACCATATTACAATGCAACTTTAGAGAAATCAACTAGCTAGTCACGATTGTTACCCAAAACCCACCGTCGCAAAGCATCGTTCAAGCAAGATGGTTTCGCACGTGGTGGAATAAAACTACTTTCAATGAAACTGTTTGAGATCCAGTTAATGCTAGATTTGTTAATATAAATTACAGACATGTCATCTGAGGACTATTTCTAATTGTTCTCAGTTGTTTTGCTTTATTACCAGACTCAATATTTGGCTCGTTCTTACATTAAGCACGTTCGCACATGCGCACTCTTCAAACACGTTACTTTAAATCTTTTGACAAACTAAAAGACGTAAATTAAATTTGTATATATTCTAAATAAAAGGCACAAGTTGTACTGAATGTCAGCTTGCTTATTTTGCTCAAGATAAGGATTTATTACCTCCAAATGTGCTGCAACATAGAGACGATGCCTTTAACCACAGGTCGAGAGCTGTCGTTTAAACCACACAACTTTGCGATGCTGTTTGCGAATGTTCGCTTGAACGATGGTTTCGGGAAACACAGACTCGTTGAACTATGCTGATAACGACGGAACTTGCGACCATAGTTGGCTAACGATGCTTTCGGGAAACGCACCCCAGAACGAGAAGAGAAACCAGTTCAAGGCTGTTTAAATGGAATCCAATGCATTTCTTCCCACTGCAAAATGACCCAGCACAACCAGTGGACGACGTCTCAGTCACCGACTCATCACGTGTCCAAGCAGAATGTAAATATCAGTTTACCACACCTCCTTCCAGAGACTTTGGCATTATAGACCATCTCAACGGTTATTCGTCATTTTAAGGAAGTGACGTTTGTAGAGTTGTGAAGCTTTTTCAAATCATCGGTGGATGGTGGTTGATGCATAGTGGGATTGCAATAATTTATAATCTTGCTATTCAAAATGTCAAAATTAAAATTAGGTCCATGTTGCTCATTGGTTGGATGCTCCCTCGGGCCCGGAACTTACTTATATTCCGAAATTTAAGCGTTTAGATTTCCGAAAAATGATGTGACGCGGGATAGCAGCAGTGGGGCGAGAAGGCTGAATACCAACTAGCAGCTAGCACCTCTATGATATGCAGCACACATTTTTATTCTGGTAAGTGAATGACATTTTTTTCTATTGAATTTATTTTTGTTTCTTTACGTTAACTGTTTAAGTATGATGCAGCATAATTTGAACTGTCTTTGTGGCTTTGTGCAAGGAAAATTTAACGGTCTTAAGTGTCTTATTATTGACACTGCAGTTTTATTCGCATGCCACCTGCTGCAAGTCTATTGCATGTATTATCATGGCATGTAAGTTATTGGAAATGTTAATGTCTGTGTGTTACATTGCCTATCTGTATGTGACTATACTTGAAAACATATTTTGCATTGTCATTTAAATTCTTTTTCACACTGTTCCACAGCAACAAGGATTGCAGCAATATGCCTACAAACCTAAGCACACACATTTTGAAATGTTTAAAGTAATAATGGCACATAGAAATTAGTTTACTAACATACAGTGTGCACTGTAATTTATTATTTGCATATACAGACTGAACCAAACAGCTATGCAAGTGCAATGTCTATCTTAGCAACGTTTTTTGACCGTTTGACTAGCTGAAGCCTCACCAAACACAAGACAATTGTTGTCCACATTGTACTAACAAAAATTCCCAGCCTTTCTGCTAAAAAAATTGTAGAATTGTAAGCATCCAGACTGTGATATTCTTTTAGTGCATTTAATGTAGACGCACACAATAATGATATATACGTCTGGATACAATACTTAAAGAGAAACTTAGTATGCAAGTATTATACCACAAACATGTTCTATGATTTAAGTGACATTTGAATAAACAGCTTACATAATATATCCTCCGCTATTCTTTTTTCAGATAATAGCTCAGATCCAAACTATTCCCATAGCCTACTACTTTCAGTTCAGAAGTTTGGGGTTGGTAATATCTTTGTTTAAAAAAAAAAAAAAAAGTGCCTTGCACACTAAGCCAACAAATTATTTGATCAAAAATGCAAAAAACGGCAGTATCGTGAAATATTACCATTTAAAATATTTATTTTCTTTTTAATATATTTTAAATGTTATTTATTCCTGTGATAGCAAAACTGAATTTTAGGCAGCAGTCTTCATGTCACATGATCCTTCAGAAATCATTTGAATATGCTAATTTGCTGCTCAAGAAAAATGTCTTATGAATGTTGAAAACAATTGTGCTGCATATTTTTGGGGAAACCGTGATTAAAAAACAATGTCTGGATTTTTTTAATGAACAAAGTTAGAAATTATATTTTTAAAATAGAAATATTATAAACATTATAATTATCTTCTGTCACTTTTGATAAATTTCATGCATTCTTGCTGAGTAATATATATATATATATATATATATATATATATATATATATATATATATATTATTATTTTTTAATCTTACTGATTACCAAACTTTTGAATCATAGTGTAAGTAACAAAAGCTAAAGTAACAAAAGCTGAAATGGATAGCAAGTTAAAATCTAACTATATGAAGCCAAGTATTTTTATATGATATTTTGGGTATTTAAGTTATCCTACAGCAACAAAACAATGGTAATAAAGCTCAGAAGTGGGAGACTGAAGTTGATATTACTCAACCAAATGACACCATTGTTGTAGAAACTTCCTTCATAGCATGTCACATTTCCTAAGTTTGAAGGCTGACACAGAGTTCTTGAGATACAACCGTTCAAGGTGTTGTTTCCAAAGTCATAATCATAAGGCAACGAAGAAGCTGAGACATACAAGAAAAATCAAAATAAAATAACACTGGTGATTAGGATCAGTTCCAGATAAATATTTTGACATTTTCAGATATTTTAAATGCTGTCGTTTCTCAAAACACTCTTAATTTATTATTGATATTACTGATATATCTGTCTCACCTGTGTCGTTAAGGCAGCGGTCCTGATTATCCACACAGACCATATCAGAATCACACTGTGTATCATAAAAGCTGCGGCATGATTTACACTTCAGTCCATTTGGGGTTTTGGTTGGTGCTAAAAATCAGAGTTGCACTAAAGGGTTAATAATTTTTAAATAGTATGTACAGACATAGAAAGTCATCCAAACCTTTAAAAAGTACCTTGTTAATTATCAGCAAATAGACCATTAAGCAAATCAGATATACAGGTCCAAAAACTGTTCTTTTCTGATTGTAATAATAATGTTTTGATCAAAACACTGAATTAAATGCATTAAAAAATTATCTTACCATCAAAATTGTTCTTGTTACATCCATTAGTGTTGCAGCAGGAGAGGGTTGAAGTTACACTTGTCTGACCAACAGCAACTGAAGCAATGAATTTTGTGCCATTTGCATTCAGCGTTGCACAAAAAGTATTCAATAGGCAAAACCTCTCTACTACTGTAAAATTCAAACCTAATCCAGAAAATCGATACAACACAAATGTAAGAGAACTGTGCATGTTTTCCATAACATTACTCTTTTTAACAGGAATAAAGAGTGGGTTTTTTTTTTGTAATCAAATTGTATATTTTTTAAAATATTAGAATATTAAATAAAGAAAGAAAATTAGACGTGTCTAAAACTAACCTGAAAAAGTTCCATCAGTCCTCAGGGTGGCACAATACTGATTTGAGTGACAGTTTGTTAAAAATGGTTTCTCACAGAATGAAGTATCACACGAAAAACACTGCAGCATGCGAACTGTTCAACAAAAACAAAACAAAAAAATTAGTGTGACATTTAAAGAAGAAATAGTAAATAAATAGAAGTATTCAAATTCATTAAAACAAAACTTTTAATTATATTCAGTAAAGCAAATGTACACCTGTTACTGGAGCATACCTGAGTGGAGGAATGGAGAGGTGAGAAGGAGTCCTAAGAAAAACTTCATGTTGAAAGGCCTGTGGAGTGAAGTAAATGTCTTGTAGTCTGAACATCTAACTGCAACTCTTATAAAGGGAGTTGGTTGGCGGTGGTTGCAGGGGTGTTTTTAATTAATATGCATTATTTTGGTGAAGTACGCAAAAAGAGAAGCTTGATATCGTTTGCGATATTGTCGCATTTATTCGGTTTCATAAAGGTATCATACTTTAAAATCATTTTCAAAATATTTTTATTACAGTATGGTCTTGTAGCTTGAGGATGACCTTAAGAACAATGTTTTGTTTTGACCACTATTTTATATCCTTCACAAGAACCTGTTGCATTAGCTTCAATTTTGCATTACATACTGCTCTTGTGAGCTACAGCTCAAGCATCCTTACAGTTACAGTAAACTGCTGTAAGCATTGTGTTCATATTTTTGAACTACTGTGTGGAGTTTTTACTAATCATTGGATTAATAGTTTAATCTGTGTCGTCAAATTATCATAGTGTGTGAAAGATGACAGAAACAAAAATCAAGATATACGAAGAAAGTAGAAACATGATATTATATTAAAACCTCCTGGGACCCAGGAATAGACTTTTGTCCACTGTTAGTGGACATTATATTTTAGTGTATTTCTCTGACACCATGCATGTCACAGTTTTATTCTGGGTGTCCTGTAAAGAGCACATTCAGGGATTTACAGAGATACCAAATGTTTGGAGGTTTCACCATGAAAACAACTTCTCCTTGGTCTTTAAAAATGTCCGACATTAATTTAGTGATCAAATGTAGCACTCTTATGGAAATGTGATAATATATTGTAATTAAAATTTAAATTGAAATGCTTTTCAAATTGTATTTCCTCAACCAACATCTCAGGAAAACGTTATGGGGTTTCAAATCCAACAATGACTTTCTGTTACAGAACAGGGCATTGATTTCATTAACACCAAGACTTAAATCATGTTTATCAGGCATTTTGGGAGACACAACAAGTTAATATGTAAATAAATTATACATCAATATTCCTATGAAATATTAGATATTATTATTAAAATGTTGCTAATCATTACTCGAATTCTTACACTTCTTTTTTCATTAAATATTGCTCCAAGAAACATTAATGTGTAAATTAGATACAGTGTATAGATACATTGCATCGAATGGGAATATTAATGTATGCCCATTTTACCCACATATTGCATAAAGTAAAATGGTGTATCAATTAATTCCGTTATATCTTTCATAACATAGTTGAGAATCATCTTTATTTAAATTTTGGTTTAAAAAAAATCCTGAAACTCCTAAATGTATTGGTGATTGAAAAAAGAAATCCCATACACATTTAATTTTATGTCATTTCATTTGTTTAACAACTGAATCCTGGTGTCCACTACTGAGGACATAGCATATTATGAATAAAACATAACTTTGTATAAATAAAATTGATAGTCTGTCAACTCAGCTCACTGTTTTACTGTTCCCTACATCTTAAATTCATTCTAAAGTTCCTCTGCTTTAAAATATTTTTATAAACTATGGACAACCTTGAAAAATTATTACTATGATCAAAATCCAAATTCCTACATCAAAAATCAACATTTTAGGGAGAAAAAAGTTGTTTGTCTGTTAGTTTTAGAAATTGATACATACATATAAAGAGTCTTCCAAAGAAAACAATCACATTAAAATGTGAGGAATAAAATTACAATGGTTCTGAATGTTTTGTGATAGTTGGGATTTCACCACATAAAGAGTTCCAAAACATAAAGCTTCACGAGAGGAACAAAATTACAATGGTTCTGAATGTTTTGTGATAGTTGGGATTTCACCACATAAAGAGTCTTCTAGAACATAAAGCTTCACGAGAGGAACAAAATTACAATGGTTCTGAATGTTTTGTGATAGTTGGCATTTCACCACATATAGAGTCTTCCAAAGAAAAACATAAAGCTTCACATGAGGAACAAAATTACAATGGGTCTGAACGTTTTGTGATGGTTGATATTTCCTCACAGACAGGGCACCAAGAGACTAGCTTGAATATGATATTCTGGTACATGGGTGAGTGATACAAAGATCTGTTGTCATGCAAAGTGCAAAGGGAAACAGCTAAATAATTGTTTCTGTCACGCGATCTGTGTGTTTGGGTGTGGAGCATGCACATTCAGTTCTCAAGGCAGCTGAATATATCTATTGTGAGAAATTCACAATGAGGAAGCTCCGTTCATCCTTCACCGTATATTTTTGAGGGATGTGGAACAAGCGTGTGCGCTGCACGGCTCAGGCCCCGATGTAGCAGATTCACGACAGAGACTGAAGTCGTGGGGATCGCAGGTCAAGCTAGCTGAAGAGTTCAATAAATATGGCTATTTTCGAATGTGGAGGGATTGGGTTTGAGGATGCATCCCGCTGAAGAGATGAATCCTCTCTCAGGGTAAATCTTCTGCTCTGAAGGCTCCGACCCTGCCAGCCATTTCAGACCACCTCACGCTTGAATGTCAGGGCGTATGTGGCAGCATGTTAGCCCAGTGGTGCCTTGCACACAATGGCCGTGTTGCAGGCATACCAGGCAGATCTGCTAAGATATTTAGATCGGAGGCAGGGAATGTCTCCTGAGGCTGGTCAGGTCAATTGGTTTATTAAATATGATACACAAAGCAATTTGCAGTTGGAAGTAAATCACAAATGGCCTGAGAAGTTTTGAGGCCTGCATCTGAAGCATTTTCAAACATATTTAAAAAAATATATTAAAATTTAATTTGAAATAGTTTATAAGTTTAGTGAAAAGCAGATTTAAGGGATGTAAAATGTACTGGTTTTCAATTGATATGGGATATTTTCTATAGAATATTTCACATCATGTTTTTTCCTGTATTTTTGATCAAATAAATGCAGCTTTGGTGATATATATATTGAGTGTATGTATATATATATATATCATGCATGTGTCCACAGTACAATTTAGTATGTATATACCTATACTGTATATACTCAATAATTGCCCATTTAATCATTTTTAGATGGCTCACTGAAAGTTGAACTTTTAAAAACGAATAATTAAATAACATTGTTGAATACAATCTTTAGCAAATCTCATAATAAATATACATTTTTCATGTTGTGATGCTTAAATTGACTTGCTTAATTTGCCTACAAGTACTTATAAAAATAATTTCTCTAGCAAGGACCACGCCGCATCTACAGAATTAGCTTTATGGAATGAAGACGGGTCGAAAGGGATGGGGGAAAGGATGTTATGATTCTTTGTCTGGCTGATCAGGGAGTCTAGTCCACTCCAGGGAGACTCAGAGTGGGGGCTTCGTCTCGGTAGGTAATAAGCTGAGTTACTTGAAGACCCCCCTGGATGCAGCCTGTGGAAGTAAAATGGAGGATGTTAGATATTGAGGGATTGGGGATTGGGATATAGGATTGGGGTTGGGGGGAAGTGGGATGGATGGATGGATGAGTTGGAAGGGGAGGGGTCGATGGGGTCGAGAAACTGAGACGGACGGTGCAGTGAAGGTGGGTTTGTGTAAATATGCAGACGGGGAACGAGCTGATTAGTTGAGGCGTGGCCTTTCTCCCGAACTTCAGTTAACTTCAGTCAGCTAACTACATTTCAATAATATATATATATATATATATATATATATATATATTATTGAAATGTAGTATATATATATATATATTTCTTTCATATATATATATGAAAGAAAGAGAAAGAAAGAAAGAAAGAAAGAAAGAAAGAAAGAAAGAAAGAAAGAAAGAAAGAAAGAAAGAAAGAGCAGATCACAGAATGGCAAATATCACAAGCAGTTAAACTTTTAGTGCCAGTAAAGAATCAAATCACCTTAAAGCAGGGGCAAACAATCTTAAACGCATCTAAATCTCGATAGAAATAATACTTGCATAGATCTTTGGTGCCGAGCAAGAATGGTGGGTGAACTGACCAATAACACTCATAAAACTTTTAGCGGGAGAGAGTATCTTTGTCCCCTTCTGACAGCCTAATTTGCATGGTTTATGATGGTGTCAGAATTCTCATTTCTGCTTCAAAGGATGGTAAACATAGTATAATATATTTTCGCGTAACCTACTTTAAATATTTTGCTAAGGCAAACAGAGAGGTTTAATTCAGTACCAAGAAAGTCCGGTACCATATTATGAGTTAAATGAAAGAATGTTTGTGTATGTGTATTGGGGGAATCTCTCAGAGATCCATGGATGCCACCTGGCCTTTTTGCCGGCCGTGGGAGTGGAGCTGAGTTGATTAAGATCTTTTTGAAGCTTTTAAAGGAGTTTGGAAGTGTTTCTGTTTAACTTCTACTATGCCACTAAAGTGTCAATGGGACAATTTGATCCAAACTCTTTGGTGCTAAGCGTGTGATTTACATGAATGAGTCCAGTAGGTTAAAAGCTTTCTGAAGCTTAGAATGAATCAGTCATCGTGATTTCGTCCACACGCTACATGATAAAAATTAAACTTTCCTATATTTTAGATTCATTGCACACCAACTGAAATATTTCAGGTCTTTTATTGTTTTAATACTGATGATTTTGGCATACAGCTCATGAAAACCCCAAATTCCTGTCTCAAAAAATTAGCATATTTCATCCGACCAATAAAAGAAGTGTTTTTAATACAAAAAAAGAGTCAACCTTCAAATAATTATGTTCAGTTATGCACTCAATACTTGGTCGGGAATCCTTTTGCAGAAATGACTGCTTCAATGCGGCGTGGCATGGAGGCAATCAGCCTGTGGCACTGCTGAAGTGTTATGGAGGCCCAGGATGCTTCGATAGCGGCCTTAAGCTCATCCAGAGTGTTGGGTCTTGCGTCTCTCAACTTTGTCTTCACAATATCCCACAGATTCTCTATGGGGTTCAGGTCCAGTGGTTTTGGCACTGTGAGCAGGTGCCAGGTCGTGCTTAAAAATGAAATCGTCATCTCCATAAAGCTTTTTAGCAGATGGAAGCATGAAGTGCTCCAAAATCTCCTGATAGCTAGCTGCATTGACCCTGCCCTTGATAAAACACAGTGGACCAACACCAGCAGCTGACATGGCACCCCAGACCATCACTGACTGTGGGTACTTGACACTTGGCTTCAGGCATTTTGGCATTTCCTTCTCCCCAGTCTTCCTCCAGACTCTGGCACCTTGATTTCCGAGTGACATACAACCACTGAGCAACAGTCCAGTGCTGCTTCTCTGTAGCCCAGGTCAGGCGCTTCTGCCGCTGTTTCTGGTTCAAAAGTGGCTTGACCTGGGGAATGCGGCACCTGTAGCCCATTTCCTGCACACGCCTGTGCACGGTGGCTCTGGATGTTTCTACAACCCATTTTGGGTTTTCATGAGCTGTATGCCAAAATCATCAATATTAAAACAATAAAAGAACTGAAATATTTCAGTTGGTGTGCAATGAATCTAAAACATATGAAAGTTTAATTTTTATCATTACATTATGGAAAATGATGAACTTTATCACAATATGCAAATTTTTTTAGAAGGACCTGTATACAGTGGGTATTTGTTCCCCATAGCGTTAATTCAAGATGCAGTGTTGAGTTCCACTTCGAAAGGGACCCATCTCAGGTTAGTACTGTATCCAGAGGAAAGAAAAATCAAAATACGATCTCTTTAACATCTCAATGTTTCTCCTAGACAAAAATGAGGTTACTTTAAGATCAAATGGAGACTTTTGCTTGAGTCTCCTGCTTCTCACACTTATCCACTGAGACAAAAACTCTAAAGGTGATGATACACAAGGCAACTTTTTGAGCAATGTTGCTGGGTAATGTCGCCGTCAACGGGCACACAGATGAGACACAGGGACCACGGCCGGTCTAAATGATCCAGATAGATATTTATTGCCTATTTTCAATGGGAAAGTACCTAAGCAACAATCGCTCGGCAAGATTACCCAGCAACATTGCTCAAAAAAGTTGCCCTCTCTATATTTTTAACCTTAACTCTCTCAACATTGTATTTTTAAAAGTTTTAGAAGAGATCTCATCATCATTACACACTGTGCTCATATTTTTCTCCTTAGAGACACTGGATAGCTCATCTTTGTCTCCTCTAAAGTTTAGAAGCATCAATCCAAGATGCAGTGTCTCGTTCCCATTTTTATGGAACCATGGAACGTTCTTCCAACGTCAAGAAAATAAGTTTTCTTACAGTAGGCATTCAATTATAGAAATCTTTTTAAAGCTGCTGCTAAGTGTTTTTAAAACAGCTCAGGGAGTGAAAGCAAATTTTACATATTTTTCTCTTCTGACCAACATAATCAATCTCTCAATATTTTTTTTGTCTTTTTTAAAAATGATAGAAATGCTGTCATGGATTTTTTTTTTCTTTTGCTACTACTGGGGAAAATGGGAATGCAAAAAATATATTTGTTGTACTAGTTTCCGTACACCACTATACCCAACTGTGATCACTTACGTTTTTGAGAACACCAGAAATGTGAAAAGGGTCTAATGTTACACTAAACTACAGTGTAACTGTTAAATTATAGCCTACGTGATATTCATTTTTAGACATGTATTGTTTTTATAATTGTTGATCACTAATGTTTACAAAATCATAAATAAAACACTTCAACCATTACATCAAGCTATAAAAAAAGTTTTAATTAAACACCCTCATCTTCAAATTTAAAAAAAAAAAAAAAATCAAAAAAAAAAAAAAAAAACGAAATACCAGAATACCTAAACAACAATTACATTGAAATTACAAGAAATTAGCAGCAATAAAGCCCATCAGAAGAACGGTCTGTATTTGTCTGTATTTGGGATGTCTGGGTACACTGAATTGCTTATGCAGTTGAACTTGGTGATAGATGAAGGTCCACAAAGATTTCTTGAGACACAACCCTTGAGTGTAGCATGTTGAAGGGAAGGGAAAAGGATTGGTATGATGTTTCCCGCATTACCTGATGAAAAATATTTAAATGTTTAAATATAAATATTATCGAAAGGTGCATCTAATGGAATAATACACAATAATGTACCTTTCATTCATAACATTGTATTCACATCAGAATATTAAAAAAAGAAAAGAGAAAGAATAAGAAAACAGATCCAAACCAACATAAAACAAGTGTAAAAAAAAAAAAAAGGAAATCATTTAGGACGTGTCATTAGGATGTCAATATAAGTGTCATTACCACAAAAAATTACGTTACACTTTACTACCATTCTCACTATTAACTAAATATTAACTACGACTTTTGCTTAGAAATATGGGCTTTATAAGTACTAATTGTTACGGCGTCTAGTGAGATTCCCAGGACTCAGTCTCGAGCACCTTCACCTGAATACTAATTATGCACACTTCCCCTAGTATGCATTATTGACGCTCTGATTACTCTCCACCTGTTAGTGATTTACTCGGAGTTCAAACATATATCTAGCTTGTCATCTCGACGTCCATTGCGAAGTATTGTCTCACTTCAGTGTTACATGTCTGAGCGTCTTTCTAAACTACCCTGCCTGTTACCTTGTTATATTGAACCTTGCTTCTACCACCTCCCTCTGATTGTATGCAGCCTGCCTTGTGATTTCTGCCTGTGACCTGACTTTGATTCTCGCCGCCAGCCCCGAACCTCTGCCTGTGACCTGACTTTGATTCTCGCCGCCAGCCCCGAACTTCTGCCTGTCTCTGACTTTGATACTCGCCGCCAGCCCCGAACTTCTGCCTGGTGTACTTCGATTCAACCTGCTGCCTTTACTACTTGCACTATATTAATAAATTGTTGCACATGGATCTGTCTCCGTCTCCTGAGTCGCAACAGAATACTTCGCCCAACGAAGATCCAGCAACAATGTCTGCCTGGTCAGCCGCTTTCTCCGCACAAGCCTCACAACTTACTTCACATCATCATCAGTTGTCTCGTCTAACTGCGGTGACGGAGGAATTAGTGAAAGCAGTTCAGAGTATGCAAAAGCCCACGGCGGAATCATCAGCGCACGCCGTGCCTACACCAGCACCTGTTCTGCCGTCCGAATCCTCAAGCTTCGTCACTCGCCTCTCACTCCCAGAAAAGTATGAAGGGGACCCAGGTAAATGCAAAGGTTTTTTACTTCAATGTTCTTTGTATCTCGCTCGGCAGGCCGCTCAGCACGCTTCAGACATGGATAATATCACATTCATCTGTTCATTACTCACCGGACGTGCGCTGGAATGGATCACCTCGGTCTGGAGAACGGATGGATCAGCTTTCGCTTCGTACGATGAGTTCCTGGAACGTTTTAAAGCCGTATTCGAGCACGCAGTAGAGGGAAAAGGAGCGGAGGATCGTTTACTGGAGCTCACTCAGGGACGGATTCGCGCTTCGGAGTACGCACTCAAGTTTCGTACACTCGCAGCGCAGACCGACTGGACAGATAATGCTCTTAAGGTGGTCTATCGATGGGGTCTCAACCACGAGCTTCAAGCTGAACTGGCCTGTCGCGATGAGGGAAGGAATCTGGACCAGTTTATTCATCTCTCCATACAGATTGATAATCTCATTCGCTCTCGCCGAGCCAGCATCCGATCCTCGACGCTCTCACGCAATATATTCACTCCAACGTCTCCGAGTCCCGTGGTCACGGAAGCCGGTGAACCTATGCAAATTCACACTTCCCGGTTAACAGAGGAGGAACGTGAACGTCGGAGGACCTTGAAACTGTGCATGTGTTGTGGAGGAACTGGTCATTTTCGACTACATTGGCTCTCAACTATCTACACGCAAAGAAAAGGCAACGGTGAGTTTAACTCTTGATAGTCTGAATCCTCTCTCTTGTGTCTCTGTACCTCTGGAATTTACTAAGAATGATCAGTCTTTCTCTACGTCGGCATTAATTGATTCTGGGGCGGCTGGAAATTTTATGTCACAAGATTTCGCTAAACGGCACAAGATAGCTCTAATCCCCTGCACTTCTCCTCTCACAGTCGAAGCGGTTGACGGACGACCCCTAGGCACGGGGCGAATTGCTCACATAACGCAAGAGCTACAGATGCGCACAGGACTGTTACATCGTGAGAATATTCACTTCTACATTCTGTCCGCTCCCCACACTCCTGTCATACTGGGTCTACCCTGGCTAAGAAGACATAATCCTCACCTGCAATGGTCTACGGGTCAAATTATCCGCTGGGGTGAAGATTGCTTTTCTAAGTGCCTAAGCCCCATTAAACCGCTGCCAGTTCGAAACATCTCAGAGCCCAATGAGAATTCCGCTCTCTCCAGTCTACCTGCTGAATATCGTGACCTGGCTGAAGCCTTCAGTAAAGCTAAAGCTAGCCAATTACCTCCTCATCGGGAATACGACTGTGCCATCGATCTCATTCCAGGTTCCATACCGACCAGGGGACGCATTTTCCCCCTTTCTCAGCTCGAGACAGAGACTATGAAGAAATACATAGAGGAAGAACTGGCCAAAGGATTCATTCGTCCATCCACCTCTCTGTGGCGAACAGGACGGCCGAGGGACGTGAGAGAACGGCGCGAGGCCGGTGGTGCGATTGCTAATGAGCAACACCTGTGAAGCACACCGGTCTCGCATCTCTCACGGAGGAGCGGAAGCATAAAGGGGGAGCGACGACGTTGATGATCGAGAGAGGAACAGGCCTGTATTTTAGTTGTGTTTTGTTTTTGTATTTTACTTTAGCCAGCAGTCGTCCGCGAGGGGCTGCTGGCGGTATTTTCGTTTGTTTGTTTTATTTAAATAAATTATATTTTGATTGTTCGCCGGTTCCCGCCTCCTTCTTCCCTGAACATTGCTACACTGGTGCCGAAACCCGGGAAGAGGGAGGAACGCGCTGTCAGAGAGTCCTCGCCGGTGTGGGGAATCCGCGGTGCCATCGAGCATGGTGCGCGAGTCGCCGCCGCTCGCCGTGGGCCGGAGCCTGCTGCCATCCGCCGAGCGAGGGGAGGAGCAGGGAGCGGGGGACTCGCGGCCACGGACGCTCGAGGCGGGGCGCTGGAGTGAGTTGCCGGTGGGACGGTCGAGCTCGCTGCCGGCCGCCTGGGTATTGGAGGGGCGGCTGCCATCCGGGAGGGAGAGGAGGAGTCGCCGCCGCTCGCCGTGGGCCGGAGCCTGCTGCCGTCCACCAGTGAAGGGGAGGAGCAGGGAGCGGGGGACTCCTACCGTCTGCCCAAGGCACCCGAGGAGCTGTCGCCGTCCACCAGGCGGCGGAGGAGCGTCGAGCCGTCCACCGAGGGCTACCCAGCGTCACCGCCAGGCACCGCGGAGGAGATCGCCTAGCTGGTGGGGGACCAGATGGCAGCGCGTTGTGGGAACCGGACCAATTTTTTTTTCCTCTCTCCCCTCTCTCGATCTGTCGCTCCTCATGCTTCCGTCTCCGTTTCCCTCGGTTTGTCTGTCCATACTCCCCAGGGATCGCCGCCGCCGGGGGGGGAGTAGGCACAGGCTCGTGGGTACCCCCCGGCCTGTGAGGGGCGATGGGGGTATGTGGCGAACAGGACGGCCGAGGGACGTGAGAGAACGGCGCGAGGCCGGTGGTGCGATTGCTAATGAGCAACACCTGTGAAGCACACCGGTCTCGCATCTCTCACGGAGGAGCGGAAGCATAAAGGAGGAGCGACGACGTTGATGATCGAGAGAGGAACAGGCCTGTGTTTTAGTTGTTTTGTTTATGTATTTTATTTTAGCCAGCAGTCGTCCGCGAGGGGCTGCTGGCGGTATTTTGGTTGTTTGTTTTATTTTAATTAAATTATATTTTGATTGTTCGTTGGTTCCCGCCTCCTTCTTCCCTGAACATTGCTACACTCTCCTATGTCAGCCGGCTTCTTCTTCGTCAAGAAAAAGGATGGTGGGTTACGTCCATGTATCGATTACAGAGCCCTCAATGACTGCACAGTGAAATTTCGTTATCCCCTGCCACTGGTTCCTGCCGCTCTTGAGCTTCTACGCACAGCAAAATTCTACACCAAACTGGACCTACGCTCCGCTTATAACCTGGTTCGTATACGAGAGGGAGATGAGTGGAAGACGGCTTTCTCTACAAGCACAGGCCACTATGAATATCTGGTTATGCCCTTCGGGCTTTCTAATAGTCCAGCTGTTTTCCAATCCTTTATCAACGACGTATTTCGAGGCATGCTTCAGCGCTGCGTGATCGTCTACATCGATGATATACTGGTTTACTCGGATACCTTTGAGGACCATGTACAGCACGTACGAGCCGTGCTTCAAAGACTCATTCAGTTCCAGCTCTATGCCAAGTTTGAAAAATGTGACTTCCGTCAAACCGCAACTGCTTTCCTGGGCTACGTGATCAGCCCCGAGGGCGTGGCCATGAATGAGGGCAAAGTCAGGGCGGTGGTGGACTGGCCCCAAACGACTACTCTCAAGGAACTGCAGCGCTTCCTGGGGTTTGCTAACTTTTACCGGCGGTTCATTCGGGGATTCAGCTCTGTGGCAGGACCTCTAACAGCTCTGGTGCGGAAAGGAACCACTTGGCTCCCCTGGAACGAGAACGCTACGCAAGCCTTTTGCCAACTCAAGCGTCACTTCACCACAGCTCCGATCCTGCATCATCCCAACCCTGACCTGCCATTCGTGGTCGAAGTAGACGCCTCCAATACGGGCTTGGGCGCCGTTCTCTCTCAGCGTCAAGGTAATCCTGCCAAGTTGTTTCCCTGTGCATTCTACTCCAGGAAGTTGAACTCTGCGGAACGGAATTACGACGTCGGAGACCGTGAGCTACTGGCAATGAAGTCAGCATTTGAGGAGTGGCGTCATTGGCTTGAGGGAGCTTCCCAACCGTTTGTTGTCTACACTGATCACAGGAACCTTGAGTATCTTCGCACGGCTAAGAGATTGAACCCACGCCAGGCCAGATGGTCATTGTTCTTCTCGCGTTTCCAGTTTACTGTAACCTACCGCCCTGGGTCTAAGAATACTAAGGCAGACTCCCTGTCCCGTCAGTACGACTCTGAGGTCTCCAGTCAAGCTCCTGAGAACATTCTCTCCCCCATCTGGTCCTTGGTCCCATTCAGTCGGACATCGAGACTGAGCTAGAGCAGGCCAACACCAACGCTGAGATTCCATCAAATTGTCCTACTGAGAAAATATAAGTACCAGAGGCACTCCGTGAAGAGGTGTTGAAACACGTTCATGCTCTGCCCAGCTCCGGGCACCCAGGTATCACTGCCACTGTTCATCTCCTCCAGAACCGCTACTGGTGGCCCAAGCTACTCCAGAACACCACAAAATTCATTCAGCAATGCCACAACTGCAATACACAGAAATCATCGCGTCTCTTACCTGCCGGCCTCCTTCAACCCTTACCAGTACCTCAACGTCCATGGTCACATATTGCGATTGACTTCGTCACGGATCTGCCACGCTCTGATGGTCACACGACTATTCTCACTGTAATCGATCGATTCTCCAAAGCCTGCCGACTGATTCCCCTCCCTAAACTGCCAACCGCTTTGCAAACCGCGGAACACCTCTGCAATCTGGTTTTTCGGTTCTATGGTCTACCGGATGATATTGTTTCCGACAGGGGACCACAGTTTACCTCTCGTGTCTGGGCAGCCTTTTTCCGGATGCTACAAGTGAATGTCAGCCTCACGTCTGGGTACCATCCTCAGGCCAACGGCCAAGCTGAGCGGCTGAATCAGGAGATCATCCGTTTTCTGCGGTCATACTGTCACCTTCATCAGGAGGATTGGAGCCGGTATCTGATGTGGGCTGAATATGCTCAGAATTCTATTCGCAAACACTCCACGGGTCTCACCCCTTTCAAATGTATTCTGGGCTTCCAACCACCCTTGTTCCCCTGGTCCGGCGAGCCATCTAATGTACCTGCTGTGGATGACTGGCTGAAACGCAGTGAGGAAACTTGGAACCTGGCACACACACACTTTCAACGTGCTGTGAACCGCAGTAAGAGGCAGGCTGATCGCCACCGCCGCACCGGTCCCATCTATCAACCAGGCCAGTGGGTGTGGCTTTCCACCCGGGACCTCCGGCTCAAGCTGCCATGCTAGAAGCTCAGTCCCAAGTATATAGGTCCCTACAAGATAATTCGTCAAATCACTCCAGTGTCCTTCCGCCTTGCCCTGCCCAATCACCTCCGTATCTCTCCCACGTTCCACGTCTCATTGTTGAAACCGGCCACTGCTCCCTCTGAAACCAGGAATGTGGAGTCTGAAGGTCTTGCTTCTCAACCCATCCTTGTAGAGGACGAAGAAGTGTACCGCGTGCGCCACCTGCTGGACTCTAGACGTCGTGGAGGACGTTTGCAGTATCTTGTAGACTGGGAGGGCTGTGGTCCTGAGGAACGTTCTTGGGTGAACACGAGAGACATTCTGGACCCCCTTCTAGTTCAAGACTTCCATCGTGAACACCCGGACAAACCTGCTCCCCGTCCCCGTGGCAGACCCCTCCGCCGTCAGTTTTCTCGCGCCAGGAGTCGCGCCCAGGGGGGGGGGGGGGGGTATTGGGGGGCTCTGTTACGGCGTCTAGTGAGATTCCCAGGACTCAGTCTCGAGCACCTTCACCTGAATACTAATTATGCACACTTCCCCTAGTATGCATTATTGACGCTCTGATTACTCTCCACCTGTTAGTGATTTACTCGGAGTTCAAACGTATATCTAGCTTGTCATCTCGACGTCCATTGCGAAGTATTGTCTCACTTCAGTGTTACATGTCTGAGCGTCTTTCTAAACTACCCTGCCTGTTACCTTGTTATATTGAACCTTGCTTCTACCACCTCCCTCTGATTGTGTGCAGCCTGCCTTGTGAACTCTGCCTGTGACCTGACTTTGATTCTCGCCGCCAGCCCCGAACCTCTGCCTGTGACCTGACTTTGATTCTCGCCGCCAGCCCCGAACTTCTGCCTGGTGTACTTCGATTCAACCTGCTGCCTTTACTACTTGCACTATATTAATAAATTGTTGCACATGGATCTGTCTCCGTCTCCTGAGTCGCAACACTAATAAACAGCCAATATCCTAGTACCATGTATGCTAATATGCAACTAATTAATAGTGAGAATTGGACCCTAAACTAAGGTGTTACCGAAATTAATATAATATTGATTAATAATGTGACGGTATTGTTTTGCTAATGTACAGTCACCTAGGCTAACAAAGAATTACCATGCAGAAAGGTAACTTGTAAACCAATTTAAAAAATTGCCTGAAAGGTCAATGCACTTATATAAGTTGTTCACAAGTGACATAATCTAACCATAAAACACAGCAGTTAAACAGGAAAATGTCTCAGTTACTGATGTAACCCTCATTCCCTGATGGAGGGAATGGAGACTTTGTGTCAAAATGGCAACAGTAGTATACTCTGAAGTATATTCCCATTCATATTTGGTTTTTTTTTTTAGCACACCAGGGGGACTAGGAACATGAAATTGTCCAGACATTACTTCCTCTTCTACCACAGGAGTATAAATATGAGGAAGCACAAAGGCCATATTCCCTTAATCATTCAATGAATAAAACCACAGAATATGGTTCTGATGTGCAGCAAAAGATTGTTGAGCTTCATAAAAATGTGAAAGTGGCTGTAAGAAAATATAGCTAAAGCATTGAAAATCCCAATTTCTACAATCAGGGCAATATTTAATAATTTCCAATCAACTAAAGATGTTACAAATGGAAGAGGACATGTGTGTATATCATACCATCACAGTGATTTCCCTGAACCTGCAGACAGAACTGCTTCAGGGCAAAAATGACTGTGACTGAGTCCAACTCCACAATGAGATGATCTGCACGGGGAGAGCTTGCTCTTATCTCAGTTAATCCAAAGTCGCAATCGGGCTAGGTGTCTAAGGACCAGGTCCCTGTGTTCGCATAACAACTTCCACGAGTGAGCTACAATCAGCCAGTCATGAAGGTAGTTGAGTATGTGAACGCCCACTTCCCTGAGAGGGGCCAGGGAAAACGCGAGGAGACGGGACAAAAAGCAGAAAGGGAGGACCTGTTACTGATATTCATTCATTCCACTAATATGTTCAAAATGGCTGATTTATTCAAAGATAGATGGATAGGGTAACACTTTACTTGAAGGAGTGTGCATAAGACTGACATGACACCTTCATAATCATGACATTGCAGATGTTATAAATATGAAGGAGGTTTTATGCATGTTTATGACAACTGTCATTAAGTGTAATTCGCTCAATTATGACATTTTTAATGCAAATATGACATTGTTTGAGATGTCTTTGTTATGACAACTTGACATAAATCAATACATCATAACCTGACAGTGTCTTTGTCATGACAACTTGACATTACCAAGACAACAAAAATTGTCATAAATGTGTCATAAACATGACATAGCAGAATAATTATCAAACTTAAGAAACCTCTTAGCTTTATGGGTTAACATTTCATTAAATTGTCAGGTAGTTGGTTTTGACATTGGCTGTCATGAGTCCATAAGAGTTATAGGCTGTCTTATATTGCATTACCTGAGAGGATGAGTGAAGAGGTTTGGAAGAGTCCCAATATCAGCCACATCACGAGTAAGAGGTTGAGTAAGAAGAAAATGTGTGGCAGCAGACACTATGAGATTACACTCAACTGTATATGTAGTCGACAACAAAATAAAGTGTATATGAGAGGGCTGAAAGCTTATTTGCCTAGAACAGTAAGCTTTTTTTCTTTCTTTTTTTAACTGTCTTTTAAAATGAAGGTAAATTTAAATAATATTTTTGCATAACAGATTTTAGCACACCTTTAAATGGATCCTATAATGTAATATAACTCACTAAACCTCCTATGGATTTAACACATATAGGATCAAATTGTTTACTGGGTGAACAAGTGATGTGTGATATGTTTTGAACTTATTTAAATATGTCATAGTTTCTTTGTGCTACATGATGTTTCAAGTACAAGGTGGCTCTGTATTATATTTTTGTGAATCTCTAATTTACATAACTACATAGACCTTTTTGTTGATGTTTTTGACTTCCTTTAAACTGAGAATAACTTTCCAAATATATGTCAGTAGATAAGCAAAGTCATTAAAGGCTTCTGTGACTCTTGTAAAATCCCCTTGGAAATGTATTCCTTTAAAATACACTGCAGTTTGAAATGAAGATTTATTGTTTATTTTTAATGTGAAAGAAGTCTCTTCACTAAGGCTGCATATATTTGATCAAAAAAGCAGTGAAAACCGCAATATAGTCATTTATTTCTGTGATGACAAAGCTTATTTTTCAGCATCATTACTCCATCTTCAGTCACATGATCCTTCAGAAACCATTCTAATACGCTGATTTGGTGCTCAAGAAACATTTAGTATTATTTTATTATCAATGTTGAAAACAGTTGTGCGGCTTAAAACATTTGTGGAAAAGTTTTTTTTTTTCAGAATTCCTTGAATAGAAAGTTCAAAAGAACAACATTTATTTGAAATAGAATCTTAGATTTCACTGGATATCTGCTCTAGATATTTCAGCACTTTCAAGGATTTCATTTGTGATAAACTGTATTCGGTAAGTAAGGTAAGTATTTTTTCAAACCACAGAAAAGACAAATACAAAATGCATGTTTTTATTAAGTCAATATTTTATCCATGCATATACTAGTATATACTCAAAAATATAGAATTAGAAATAAATAGTCATTACATTCCAGGGTATTCATTCCCAGCACCTTTCACAATATACTGTTGCACAGTATACATATATAGATTCATACTTTGTCCAGCTAGGTTACTGATTTGTCATTAAACATATCTCTTCATCTCAATCTTTGATGTCTTAATTTTAAGCAGGCACAATGTACAGATAATACAACCATAGCCCAGTCCATTATAATGTGCTGCTTAAATCTGTCTGCAGGGGAACTTTTAAAACTTTTAAATCTTTGTTAAATATACACTTTTAAAATAAGTTGTAAAGTTAATGTTGCAGAAGGTTAGAGTATATGGTAAACTTTGACAGTGAATAAATCATAATGGACTGATTATAATATGGGACTGTTTTTTGTAATTACTTGTCATTGAAGTTATGATATATTGCACACCCTTATTTTTTCTTTGGGTGAGGAGAACAATAGGACAAAAACAAGATTTTAAACCATTCAGATAAATCATATATTACCAAAAAATAATTAATAATGAAAGCAAGGCTTTTAACTCATTTTTTGGTGATTGGCTCTCTTTCTTGATTTAAGAAACTATGATGGGAGACAAACTGGCAACACAAATGTTTGACTGTAAAACTCCTTTCAATGTTCCCTCTGGAAAGGCAAGGAATGGTTCGGTACTGGGCCTGACCAAAAAAACCCTCATATATATATAGGAAGACACATCAAGTTATACTAAGACAGGCCTTGGATACTTCTGGGGGGAAATATTACAGAAAAGTGCAATAAAAAATAAATATAGTGTGTATCTGATCACTTCTTTAATAACATTCGTAGATTACTCTTCATCGCCTGACAAAAATATAGTCACATAACCTGAAAATAGAAGGCTAAAACATGTAACAATGTACCATGCCTGATAAATAGCTACAGTAGCTGTGCTTCAGGACAAATAGGGACCTTCTGGGGAGTTTAGGGAAGCCGTCCCTCCATGGCATCTTTGATTGGCGTACGAAGTACATTTCTGATTGGTCGTTTCTCAAACAGAGAATCTGCGAATTATTGGTAATTGCTGTCTCTCTATAGTTGACTGTTGGCCTGGCCAGTGAGTCAGGTTGAGGCAGAAGAAAAACAATTCTGGCAGAGCCAGTTGGACATGAAGAAGAGTCCACTGGACTCAGAGTGGAGCTGTAGGATCTGTAACTGTGGCTGGATCCACACGAGCTTTCAGAAGATCAACAATCTCAGAGTGGGACGCCTTCATGGCTACTGACAAAGCTGTGTGTCCATCCTAGTAGAGGGATAGAGGGAAAGAAATGACATGTAAATGATTTAGAAAGGCATTTTTGTGGTTTTTGAGGATGACGGCATGCCATGCAACCTGCCCACGTTAGTATCTGTCTAATTTGTGTAGATCCTAAAAGTGATTAAAGAGTTTAAAATGGACACACAGACTTTGATGTGAATATTTTGATGAAATTATAAAATATAATTTATGGCTCCATCAGACACTCCAAAGCCTGTTGGATGGATTAAAGTTTCGGAGAGATTGATACATAAAGTCATGAATCTATTTAAAAAGGCAAACAATATAAGGATAAGTATGAAGCAGGAAGTATTAAGTAGTTTGATATTCAGATTATTATTATTATTATTATTATTGCTTAATTACCTTGTTGCATTTATGTTATAAAAATAAATACAATACCATTCAAAAGTTTGGGTTTGGTAAGATTTTTTAATTGTGTTTTGAAAAAAGTGTCTTATGTCCACCAAGGCTGCATGTATTTAATCAAAACAAAAATGAACTAAATAAATAAATAAATACAGTAATATTGTGACATTTTATTACAATTTAACACTAGAACGGCCATGACGGATTTTGAATTTTATATCTGCAATAACTTTGTTGAAAAAATAAATAAAATCCTGCTGGTACCTGACTTATCCTAAAAGTGTCTGTATTTTCATTTAAAATGTTTTTCATATAAATTACACAAGGCAAAAAAACTAATGAACATATATACCTATTTCGGCAATAGACGGTCATATTCACCGCACTGAATTTTGCGGTATTCTTTTGTTACATTTTCCGCCGTTGATCTTTGTCTCTCTCACTGTCAACAGAATATCTAAATAAGATACTTTTAGTTGTTATTATCTTGTTCTGCGTTATGTTGAATGGATATGGAAATATAGCCTATCTGTTGTGAATATGCGATAATTACGGTAGGCTACTAATTATATTATTATTTATAAATGTATGATTAAACTTGTTTAAATGTAGTTTGGTGTTGTTTTGTTTTTAAAATATTTCCTAATACAATAAATGCATTCATCTCTCAATTGGGTATTTATCATTAAAGATATAGAGTTTGGAATCTAGCGGTCAAAATGACAGCTTGTGGCAGTTCTAGTAGTTATGGAATTCTGGCACTTCTAGTGTTAAAAGAACTGTTTTCCATTTTAATTTTTTTTTTTTTAATGTCATTTATTCCTGTGACGGCAAAGCTGAATTTTCAGCATAATTTTTCCAATCTTCAGTGTCACATGTTCCTTCAGAAATCATTTTAATATGCTGATTTGGTTCTCAAGAAACATTTCTTATAACTATTAATGTTGAAAACAGTTGTGCTGCTTAATATTTGTCTGTGATTTTTTTTCAGGCTTCTTTAATGAATATAAAGCTCAAAAGAATAGCATTTGTAATATAAATCTTTGTAACGCTATGAATGTTTTTGCTGTCAATGTAATGTGTCCTTGCTGAATAAAAGTATTTAGAAATTCATTAAAAAATCTTACTGACCCCAAACTTTTGGATGAAAATGAGTGTATAATTTATTATTATTGCTTAATTATCTCACTACATATGTCAAAATATGTTTCCTACTAATAATATAAGAAAACATTTTTCCTAATAATAATAAATGTAAAATCTAGACCAATGAATAGTAATGAACTAACTTTACCAAAAAAGTAACTACTTTTTACCACTAAGTGGCAGTATCGCTTCATGAAGGCTTCACATAGCTCTATTATGACAGCACTGAGGATCAAAGTTTCCTGTTTTCCCCACAGTGTTCTTTCAAATGTTTTCAAATTTGTCAGAATTTATTTTAGGTCACTAAAATAAATTGCACACTTGTCAAAACAACTATTTTGCTAACATGCATATGGAAAAAAAAAGAAGCAGAGAAATTAAAATGAGTACATATCACATTTCTAGTTAGGAGTAAAAAAAATTATTTCATTTTTCATGAATAGCTTTGAAATGTGGTGGCCTAAAATGTTGGTTTTTGTTTGTAGATGTCTTGATTTTAAATAGCAACTGAATTAGTGTAAGGTTACTCACCTTATCTATGAGTGACATGTCACACTCTGGTCTCTCCAGCAGCATTTTGGCTATCTCAGTATGACCGTGCTCACAGGCACACATAAGAGCAGTGGAGCCATCCCGGTCCTGTATGTTCACATCAGCCCCGCAGTCCAGAAGAACCTGCACCATCATTGTCCGCCCATGACTAACTGCAAGCATCAGTGCTGTTTGCCCTGACTAGTGAGGAGTAATGAAAAAGAGTCTTTATCATACCCTATAATCAAAGAAATGATGTGCTAAATAACTAATTGCTGCACTCATAGAGAATTTGTACAAGCTAAACCATTGAGAATTGTCTGTCTGGTATAACAAGTGGCCTACATAAGTAACAAATCGTATGTGTGTTCTTGCAGAACCGGATGTTGTGGCGTCTCGCTGTGTGTACCTGGCTGGCTTGTGCATTGATTTTGCCCATTCTCAGTAGCTGCTGAGCCACCTCCATGTCCTCAGGGCTTTCTGCCGCAGTAAGAGCTGCCAACATTATAGCAGTGTAGCCGGCCTTGTTCTGGTGATCCACCTCACACAGTCCTGATGGACATACAATTAAAGAAAATGTTATATTCAAAGGTTTGAAGTTAAAGAGAGAGTGAGAAATAGAACTTGAGATTTAAACTGTATTTATGCCAAAATATAAATTTATTGATACACATGACAAAAGTGGAAACTGCAGCCAGAAATTTAAATCATAGTTAAAATCTCAGTTGCTTTGATACATTTCTCGAATCATCCTTAATATTTGCAAACCAGAAAGTGCATTTCTCAAAACAATCCGTACAAACAGCACCACACAATGGATTACCTGCAAAAGCCTGTAACTTGCTCAAAATCTTTAGTTCATCTCTCAAAAGTAAATATATGTGTATGAACATAGCAGTGCCATCAGAATGACAAGTCCTTGTGTCATTGTTCACAAACAATATAGTCAAAATGCTTAGTCATGTTACACAATGCTTAGTGTACTCTGTCAGTATTTTCAGATGTAAACTATGGATACGATTTGGATGACAATGATTGAAAATGCACAAGACTGCACTTTATCTGGCATATATAAATTTCAACATTACAAATTTACACACTGCTCTATTTGGGATATTGATTGACAGGATACACAGTTTCACAGATTCATAGTTACACTTTTACTGTTGGTCTGTCATCGAATTACAGTAAAATTGCGATATAAAGAAAAAAGACAAGACTATATACAGTATATGTATATATAGAGACTAGATAGATAGATAGATAGATAGATAGATAGATAGATAGATAGATAGATAGATAGATAGATAGATAGATAGATAGATTTTGGCATCTGCTATAAAAAAAACATATTTCCCGACCACTTCTTCAAACACCACTTTAAATTCTCAATAATAATAATAATAAAATGCTCAGGTTCATCTTGCCTCAGGTCTAAACAGCCTCTTACCTGTGTCTAGTAACAGCTTGACCACAGAGAAGTTGGAATGGGACACACTGTAGTGCAGTGCCATGTTCCCATTACCATCAGCCAGGTTCACTATATAGCGCAGCAGAGTGGGAGTGTGGAAGCCCACCTCTCTCAGGTGGAGCGTGACTGTTTCAGCCTGTGACTCCTTCTGACTGGACACACGGAACCACTCCTGATATAACACCATCAGAACCTGCCTCTGAGATTCACACAGTCAAGAGTCAGATTAAACGTACATCTATATTAAAGTATGTTCATTTTTGTGTAAAAAAAAAAAAAAAAAAAAAAAAATATATATATATATATATATATATATATATATATATATATACACACACACACACACACACACATAAATTCATAAAAGCATGAATTGCTTACCATGTCTTTATTTGGGGTAGCAACCTCAGCCATGCGATCCTTCAGGAAATGACAAGCAGCCATGAAGTTCTTATCAACTAACTCACTGCAACGACACAGATTGAGCTGTAATTTAAATCAAAGGGGCATATTAAACTCATGAACAAGATATAACATTGGTTCTTTTCAGTTTAAGAAAATGTTTAACTGTTTACAGAGAGACAATCAGAACCTAAAATATAAAAAAAAAAATTAAATCATGCAGTCGTTTTTCAAGTTCATACAGTAAATGTATGTGAAATCATTTTCAAATACAGATTGGCTGCACACCTGAGCCTCAACAGAAATCTGTATTTGATACATATTATGAAATACAATGCATTTTGGATACAATACAATACAATACAATTTGAATCTTGGTAACATTAGTTGAGAGTGGCTCATATTGGACTGGCCTCTCAAGCAAATGGTTACCAATATCTGAATGCCTCAAACATCTTCATAACAACTTTTGACACATGCAGTTTCTGGAAAAGTTCTGTCCCTTGAGGAGTATGAATTGTGTTTATATTTCTACAGATTTATGTATGTGTTTCAGACCCTTGTGTACTAGTGGTGGGACTATCTACACTAACATTCAAAAGTTTAGGGTGAGTTAGATTTGAATATTTTTGTTCTTATCTCACAAAGTCTCTTATACTCACCAAGGCTGCATTTATTTGGTCAAAAATAAAGTAAAACCAGTAATATTGTGGAATATTATTACATTTTAAAATAACAGTTTTATATTTTAATATATTTTACAATGTAATGCATTCCATCAGTCTTCAGTGTCACATGATCCTTCAAAAAAATCATATTTAGCTGTTGTGTCTGGTGTGTGAGGATGCATTCAGAAGAATTTCAACATCATCAGCCATTTATTTGTCTGCCAACTCACCCAAAAAAAATCTGAAATAATTTTGGGAATGTATATAATTATAACATTTCCCTACTCCAAAATGAAATTTATTCTAATGAAATAGTGTTTAGATAATCATAAAAGAAGACCATACCCTTTGCTTTCGCCATATGTTCATGTGGTTTATGGTTCAGCCTTTTGTTGTGACGCAGTTCTTTAAGTGGACCGTGGCCACTGGGCATATTAAACCTGTCACTCAATGCTTGTACTTTCCTGCCAGATGAAGGGCAGAACAAAAGGCAGGATTGTGTCCTATTCATAACAGAGGCACCTGCCTTGGGAAACATGGTCACTGCACACTTTCATGAGTTAAGCCAGCTCATATTATGACCCAATGAGCTTTTTAAAACAGGTTGAAAAAGTAAAGGGGACTAGCACAGAATAAAAGTCATGTGGATCATCCTAAACTACTCTTTGAAGGTTGTGTTGATTGCATAATATATAACTCCCATAAAACTCCCAACTGACGACTTAAGCCATAGGGACTTAGAAAAAACCTATATTGCAGTTGTAACTCTTTTGACCACGGCCCTCCATCTCACCTGACAGGCTGCTCCTCCTGGGGACTCATGGCGGCCTGGCCTGCATCAGGCTCTTCAGAGCCCTCTGCCACCTCTGCCTGAACCCCATCACCTTGCTCCCCAGTAGCAGCAGCCTCCTCCTGGGCCGTTCCACTCTCCTCTCCCTGCTCCACCTCAGGCTCCGAGCTATCCACCTCCTCAACCTCGTCCTGATCCTCCTCCCCACTGGAGTCCTCACTGGAGGTGGTCTCATAGCTGGACACACAGATCATTTAAATCAAGGGGGTTCTTTTGATTGTAACCCATTTTGCATTTGCAAACTTTCTATTATCAGGATTTGAAATCAGAAAAAGAGCCTGTGTTTAGTTACGACAAATACCACCTGACCGAGTGTGCTTCAAAATATATAATAATAATAATAATAATAATAATGTTTGCCATTTTAATTCGTTCTTTTTTCTGTTAATTCGTTTTTCTTTTCTGTCCTTTTATTGTATTTTATTTAATTATCTATGACCATAGTGTTTGTAATAATAATAATAATACACTGTGATCAGTGAGGAAAAAGTGAGGAAACCCGTTGCCTTAAAATTATGAAGTAAATTAAAGTAAATTAAGTTATGTGGAATCGTCAAGTTCACATAACTTATTTTTTTCAATTACGCATGAAGTGTATTACTAAATTTTAAGGCAATGGATTTCCTAACTTTTTTAAGTGCCAACTGATCACTTTTTACAGTGTAATAATAATATTTTGCCATTTTGTTTTACCATTTTATTTTCATTTATTTTATTTGATGTGTAAGCACCATATATTTTTGAATGCTCTGGTTTATATTAAAAAAGGTCTTTAAATCTATTTTTGATTTTGACAGTCCTTACAGCTAATGGCAAACTAATGTAATCTGTATGTTGTGAATGGACATGCACAGTGTTTATACAAAGTGTTTATTAAGTGTTTATACAAGCTGTTCAAATGAGAGAGACCTCTGTGGGGTCTGAGGGGTTCTTATGTGTTGAGCCTGTCTGAAGAATGCTGCTCCTTCATGGATGTTTTCAGATAGGCAAGAGGAATGGCATTCCCACAAGGACATGGGTGAATGGAAGCCTATAGCAGCAGGTCAGGGGACTACACATTTATTAGGGTGTTGAGTGTGAGGGCCTCTTTTGAGTACTTCATTAGAGACAAGAGGGCCATGCATCGGTTTATTATGCTGCTAACATCTTAGTCATTAAGATTTCCAAATGTGATTAATGCAATAGCTTTGTCTACGGCTGGACAGAAGCTTGGGCAGAAAATTGGACAGGAAATGAATATGCTGGTCAGCCAAAGGCAGGATTCAGTGACTTTGATACTGCTGTTTGCGCTTGGCTGACAGAGCTAAATAACAGAATGAAATTATTTTATGGTGGTTTAGGTCAAAACTGTCTGCAAATTCTAAAATGACCAGCTGTCATCGAACAACAGCAGTGCAAGGCCTCTCTCAGGATAATCACAGTCTATCAGACTAAGACACAAATCTGCCAACACTCCCACACGGTCTGAGTCTTCTCAAAGAATATTTCAAAACAGCAATATAAATTTAAGATCACACATGTATGTCACTTGATATAATTCACGATATAGCTATTCCAGCATGTTTTGACATACTGATAAGATAAGAAACTAACTTGTGTTTTGGTCATCAGTAATGCAAATGAATTCATTATGAAACCTTTCTGCTCAAGGGTCTAAAGATGACTGTCCAAATTAAGCAGATAAAGTGACTCTTTTGCATTCCTTGAGCTCATTGCTCTTATACTTATATTACATTTAAATTAATATAAAACTATTTTAACACTGTTAATAGTTTAAAGTAACCAGTGTTATATGCCCAGAAAACATCAACTGAAACTGAATTTACATTTGACTAAAAAAACCAAACACATAGCGAGGATGTTGCCACCTCATTTCAGAGGTCCACCACACCCCACTGGATTACTTACAGCTCTTCAACTTTCAAATACTCTCTCAGGGCTAAAGAAAGAGATCGGTTTAGCTGATATAGAATTATTCCTTTCTGATCAGGCATACGAAAGGCCAGCTGTTTGCCCAAGTCTATCTGGATAATTATCTTATTGTTGATGGCTGGTCAAATACAGCTGAGACAGAACCATCTCTACTGCCAAGCATTACAAATAATTCACCGCACACAGTGACAGGCAGACAGAAAAAGACAGAGCAAGAGAGAGAGGGACAGAGAGAGGACTTTGTTTTTCGTGTCATCGCACTAGGTCTCACTCATCATGCAACAGATCTCACAGAAAACAATACAGACACCTCATGGCCCATTTCTAACAGAGCACCTTGATGAAGGATGAAACAGATTAAGGGATGCAAAAGGACAGGCCAGACATCTGATGTCATGGATGTTGATGAAATAGACTCATCCAACATCAACACTTCACATAAAAACACCAGCAACTGTGATTCTTGGGCAATTGGTAAATGTAAGGCATAACCTTCATTTAGGTTACCCTTTAGATTTTTAGGAGTTTCTTCACTTCCCTTTAAACAATCTTGTATAACTTCTACACAGATGGCAGGTGACTTTATGAAAAGCATTACCATCCATATAAACTGTATTGCTGCATGCAGATAAATATGCCAAAAAAGTCTGATATGGACATTAAAAAAAAAACATACCCCCCATTTACGCCAACAAACTTCAAGTTCTTCTTCGCTCCCCCATTGCCCTGCTTGTCAGGACAGTCATTCTTCTTCATGATGGATTTGAGGCCTAATATGGGATAGATGGTCAGAGAGGTGAAAACAAAAGCCAAGTCTGCACCTGTACTTCATCCCTAGCAATAAGTTGAATCTATGCACTATTTAGTCCATTTGTCCAACCTAAAAAAAAAATGAACCATTGTATATGAGATAGTGCTTTTGAATCTCTCAAAATTCCTTTACCAGAAGTAATATGACCAACAAAATGCTGAACTGTACACTTGCTGTGGGTAGGTCAGTTGTACTCATACATAGTACACATTCATAATGCAGCACACCAAATTGTCAAAACAACTGTTACAGTCACAAAGGAACTGATATTTTAAATGAAATGCTCTAAAAAGAGAAAACCATTCTCACCTGCCATAAAAATTCTAATCAGTCATGTGATTTTAAAGGAGATTATACCACACACATTTACAGAGATTTGTTCCCCGGTGTTTGTTTGATTGTTGCGAAGAACAGAGGTGAATGACAACTAAAGGAGCCAGTGTATGCAATTACAACAAAACACAACACATCAAAGAGATTGGAATGCTTCCAGGAACTAGGAAAAAGCTCAAAAAGTCCCATAAAGACTGTGTGCATTTCCAGGGACACAACAAGATAAGTCTGAATAAAAAATAACCAGGAAATTCTTATTTTTGTAAAACAGTTAACTTTTAAATGACCATAATATTATATAATATTCAGTGGAAATAGAAGAACATAATTAGCACAGAAAATAATAATTAACTGTGGCTACACAAATAACAATAGATGCCAGAATGTATGAGACCGCATAATTTTGCAAGCACTGTAATATAGCCAGATGCTTTTAAACTGTCAACACAAAATCCTAAATTATCTTGGTGTACACCTAGGAACTTCAAAATGAAAGTGCATTGGCACTGGGTCTCTGCATTGCAACAGACGGCTTTCTGTGCCACACGCATTTATAATAGGCATAAATATGCATATCAGAACGTCTTATTTCACGTTGACTTTTACGTTTGTTTCAGCTCATTAAGTTGTCATCTCTGGCTCTCAAAACCTTCACTTCAAACTCAGTGAGGCCTGTTTCACACATTGCACATATGAAGCTTGTAAGCGGTGTGTATGGCGGTGTGATGTCATTAGTATTTGCAAGTAATGTGTATGTAAAGTGTATTTATAGCATGTCCATTTTGGACATGTTGCATTTAGACAATATTATTGTATTGACAGCATCTAAAAATCGTAAACCTTTTTATTTTGTAACTATACAAATATTTATAAATCCTTTGAGGTTTGTAGAATAACAAATGCATGAGGTTCATTGAATACTGATTTTTTTTTTTTCCTCAATAGTGATACTATTGTGAAACAGGCCTAATACAAGTAATCAACACCAATACCAAAGATTGCTGCACCTGACTCAAAGAGACTGTACATTTAATGAGCTTGCTAAGAAGGCGCTTGACTATACTGAATAGGAACCTACCTGATTGTCGTGTAGCTCCTCCTTTCTGAACAGGTGAGTAAAAGGCAGACAGGGCACTGAGGGACCCTCTCAGGTGGCTTTGAATAGAGCTCATTTTAGAAGAATGAGGTTTCTGGGAGCTCTCTCCTTTTGCGTCCTGGCCCCCACTTCCCAAATTGGCCCACTGCTCGTTAAGAAGTCCCTGTATACGATTAACAACCTGACCGATTGCAGCAGGAGAAGCTGTGGCTTCAGCTTCCCTTTGAGACTGAAGGTGAGGATCCTGTCCTTGTATTTCTCTTGGTTCCTGCTGTGTTTGCAAACCTGAACTTCTTTCTCCTCCTGCTTCATCTCTTACTGTGCTTTCAACCCCCTTATTCTCAGCAGATTCTATTTCTTGGACTGTGAGCTTAGGGATTTCATTTTCACTGGCCATAGACTCAACCATGGCACTTTCTACCATGACATATTCCTCAGTGTCACTCTCTGCAACAACATTTTCACTGACTTTGGTATCTATAACCTGGCTTGACACACTATCTTTGATATCACCCTCTTGTTCTTTGTCTTTCACAGAGTCGGTATTCTCTAGCATTTCAGAGACTTCCTGACTAATGTTATCTTCTAGATTATCCTGGACCTCAGTCTCCATTGCCCGGTCACACATGACAATCTCTACCCCTACAATTTTCTCTGCTGTAGTGACTTGTGCTAAGACTTCAATATCTCGAGCTTCTACTATATTTGTCTGAGTGCTTGAGCATTTAGAATTTGTTTCTTTGGGACTCTCAGCTGGTTGAGGTTCTGTCGAGACTCCTCTCTCCATGACACTTTTGCTGTCTGTACTGACTGATGCATCACATGTGACAGCTGGTACAGAAAGTGGCTTGATAGGACCTTGAAGTTTCTGCTCTTTCACTTGGTCAGTCAGTTCCTGTATTCTCTCATCTTTTTGTCTATTCTCGTATATCTGTACCCCAAGTAAGGAATTTGTCTTTTCCAATTCACAACTGGCCTTGCTTAGACTCTCTTCCAAAGTTTTCAGTTTTGCTTCCAGCTCCAGGTTAGTGAGAAGTTTCTGTTCGGCAGGTTGAGCTATTGTATTTTCCCCAATTATAATTACACTTGGTCCCTCAAAAGCTGTAGTATCTTCTCGAGCAGGTGTACACTTGGATGTAGCACCTGATTCCTCTGATTCCAGCGTTAACTTTTTATCTTCTAACAAAGTCTCCTGCTTTTCTACTTGCTCTGAAAGACTCTTTGATGCTTCTTCTTGAAGTGTAGACTCCTGCAAAAGTCCCTCTGCTTCATCTGGATCAGTTGGAGTTTCTGCTTTGTCTATGAGTATCACCGGGACAGACATTGGAGCTGACACTTGTTCCTTTTCTGACTTTGTATCAGTTACTGGTTCATTTTTTTCAGACTCCTGTTCTACAATAACCTGCACCACTATATTTTGTTCCTCTGACTGTTGTTCTGTGGTTTTGTCAGACTGTATCACTTGAACCATTTCATGATCAGATGCAGTAACTGTGGAAAGGGAACAAGTATCTTTCTTCTCACCGATAACTGGAGGAACAGCACTGTCTTGCGAATCAGTTTGAGGAACCTCAGTCTCGTTCAACTGCAAAGAGCTCTTTTGTTCAGACTGGTGTTGCTGAATTCTTTGAAGCAGTTGTTCCCTCTCTGTTCTAAGAGAGCATATTTGAGCCTTCAACTCAGGGATGGTCCTGACTTGCTCTTCTAACTCACGCACCCTTTTCAGCGCAGCTGTAATCTGTTGATGCAAGCTGGCCCTGTCCTGGGGAACACTGCCTCTCCTGTCGCCTCCATCCGCCGGTCGAAAAAGCCTCTCAGCTGAGCCATTCTGCGACTGGGAACTCTGCTCATCAGTTGAGTCTGAACCTTTTCTGCGTGGGACATTAACAGGCATGCTTGAGGCTCTTAACAGGTGAGGCCTAACAGTAAGGCTCATGGACTGTTCATTCTGAGAAGAGGTCTGTACTTGAGACTCTTCCGCAGCCTTCGGCGATGGGGGGTAACCACTCCCAAGCTTCTTTGACTGGCTGGCCACAGAGCTTCCACTGGTGCAACTGCTACCACTAGTGACATCACTGGCTCTGAACTCAAAAAGCTTCTGGACTTCAGTAACACGTGACTTAGGCTTGGACCCTAAAGTGGAAGTATTGGCCCATGTATCTTTGGCTAGAGGTCGAGCGCCATGTCCAGGAAGGCTGAAGTTGCGTGGCAGTGTGCTGTACTTTGGGCACCTGTTCTTGCGTTGAATGTGTACCCTCTTGATTGTGTTTCCTTTCTCTATGTCATCAACATACTTCAAGAAGTCCAGATCCAGGTGAAACCCATAGGGGGTCTCTACAGAATATGGCAGCTGTTTCCGCTGTACTCCACTCTCAGAGGCTTTGGAAGGAAAGCCATTTGCTGAAATATAAGATACATTGTTACACATTTTGCATTCCCTAATTGTAATTCCAATTCAAGCAGCCATTGTTTTATTAAGCATATGGAGCATAATTAATCAAAGTGTTATCACTGTGCAAGGATTTAGAAGACATGAAAAGCAAAAAAGACTTTATGTATAATGCAATATAAAGGTATTCATAAAGTACATTATAATGCCTTAAATCTTTTTATAACTAATTGTAACCAAAGTTAAAATGCATTATAATATTTGCAGACGTTTTGTTACAACTGAAATTGGGTTTGCCATGTATTTTGAACGCATCATACCTTCTAAAGGTGTATTTAAATCATAGATAAGTATTAGAACTGTGGATACATGTATTTATGAGACAATACATTGTAAGATGCATTACAAGGCATATTTAATGCATTCAAATACTTTTATAATGCATTATATAAAAAAGTTTGACTAGAATTTTTGCTGTTAACTATTGCATGGAGATGCAAGTGGAAGGAATATATTAACACTTTTGACACACATTTGAAACAGTCTGGATGGTGTTCTTACCATTTTTCTTGTCCATTATTTCTGTTTTTGCAGTATCATGGGTGTAAACACTGGAAACCTGTAGACAGATAAAAATAAAGATGTATAAATCTAAAAAAAAAAATTTTTATTAATCATCTAACAGAACAGTGACAACAATAAGTACATTATGCATATACTGTAGGGCATTACACTAATTACATTATGTATATACTGATTTGCCAATTCCTGTACTAATTACAATCCTGTGCAGCATGATTTTACATTAGTTGTTTTGTACCATTTTAAAATTCAGCACCTCTATTCAAACCACAGTGACATAGTAGTTCATTCTGTTTAATTTACTCCAGATGGCTCACAGTTTATGTGGGGTTGATTTAGGCAATGGAAAACAATTTTGCCATTTTAGATTTAAGATTCTTCAGGGACTTACGTAAGGCCACTGATCAAAATACATCAAAATACACCCTCAGGCTTCAGGTCTGGAGATCTACTTCCTGAACATTCTCACTGTCCTATCTTGAAGTCACCCTAACCTACATAAATGTTTAAAAAAAAAATAAAAAAAAACAAAAAAAAAACAATCTCACTAAACAGCTAACTGATATTTTTGTTTTAGCATGAGAACTTTTCAGCGGTCACTATGAAGACACCATCAAATTTGTGTTGTTCTAAAGCAGCACCATAATGAAGGTTGATATCTTAGCTTTTCAACAATCATATAATCTATGTTCATGATTCCTGTGCCTTTTCTAAATGAATACAGTGTATTTAGCACTGAAATGCTGTTTGATGCCACTTCACTTCACACAACTTAGTTATTGGAGCCCTTGAGATATATATAGTCAAATGATACATGAAATGTGGACCTTCTGCTGGTGAAGATGATCCTTCTCAAACCTTTTGCTTTAATGGAACTATAATGGTCAAAGCCCTCAAGTCATGTTTACAGATCTTAAGTATGTACTGAAAAGATGGGAAAATATTACTGAAAGATGTGTCATCTGGCTTTGATTTCAATGTTGCAATCTGAGCCAGAGGCTTGGAATTTGGACAGTTTGGTAAAGGATATTCTTCAAAGGTGTAATTTAACTATGTTGCACGAAATCTGGATCATGAACTGGCTGCTGAATGTCCAGATTCTGGACAGACTGGTATAGAAAAAAAGAGTTAGATACTGACATGCTCAGTAAAAACAAAACAACAAATGACATATTGGGGCTAAAGGCACAACAACATTTTCACTATTCATCATCATGACCACAGCCATCTGAAGAAGTTGTTTGAAATATTTATTTCACCAAGTACATGCAAGGATAGAAATATGCTTTGGTTGCTTTTTAGAAATGGCCTCTGAGCCATGGTTTGGTTGAGAAGACAAGCTCTATGCATTCTGAAGCAGAGTGGTATAATAGAGTGCCAACACAGCATTTGGTGATCAGACCATCAATCAACTAGCTTCCATGATTTCCTTTCACAGCACATTTACTTTAGAAAATAATGTTTTAAAATTGATGCTACTGTGAAACAGAAATAGGGAGGTGTGGCATAGTGGTTAAAGCTCTGGGGATGTAATCAGAAGGTTACTGGTTTGGTCACCACAAAGACCAAGCCATGAGCAATGACTGTTGTGGCCTTGAGCAAGGCATTTAACCCTGGTTTGATCTAGGGGGACTTTTCCCTTTAGTTACTGCACTGTAAAGTCAGTTAGGATAAGAGTGGCATAAAATACGATACAATAAAATATAAATATTAAATGAAAACATAAATGACAATTCGGAAAATTTCAAAAACTGTCAGCTAATTTAAATAAATGTATTAGTGGAAGTTGTAGTTGAAGTACTAAAATGAATAAAACTAAAACTGAAATAAAAAAAACTAAAGCTATAAAGAGACTTTTTTATTTTTATTTGTTTGTTGTGTAACGAGGCAAGCGTGTAAACCACACTGCCCTGGCCTCATGAGGAGCACTAGAGACTGTGGTGTTTAGCGTCCTTGTTAGAGCATCCGCATCCCATGCCAGAGCCGCCGGTTCAAATCCTGCTCAAAGCAGTTTAAGTAGGACCAGTTATATTTGGTGCCGTGATCTGGATGGGAGTGATGTTTAGGCGGGTGAGTGTAACAGAGACCAGCTAGCAAGAGTAGTATGTGAAAACCTCACTTCCCTGGTGCTAGAGACTGCGTTCTTTAACGTCCTTGTTAACACGTCCGCCTCCCATGCCGTAGACATAGGTTCGAATCCCACTCAGAGCAGGTTGAGTAATACCGATTGTATAGGTTTGTTCATGGGTTTTGAGGATAAGAGCATGTTCTATGACATGTTGGCACTTGCCTAATTTGACAGACGAATTTGCATCAAAATACAGAGTTTTATTGAGAAACTCTTAAGAAACTCATTGTCAGAGGTCATAATGCTAAAGTGCTAAAACTTTGCTGCTACAATGGTAGTTAAAGCAATATTGAGCATCTTAATTAGACTACTCAAGTGTACAAACAGCTTGCATTCATCCCCAGGTTTCAAGGCAAAAACCCCATAATAGTGTGAGTCTGAGCTTGACTGACAGCTGAATCCCCAGAATCCGACACACACAGCATGGAAAATGTACAGCTTCTTAAGTCCTCCTGGAGAAGAAAGGGACAAGGCAGGGACGGCAGGGATAAGGTGCATCCCCAACCTAAGAAATGTTTAATGCGATTCAAATACACTGTCTGTCGTTGAGTCTTAATTAGCCAGAGCTGGAATGCAGCTTGTAATTTCTGAGTAAAGTGAGGCCTAGCCGCTTGTCAATTATCCACATGGAACAGAAGAACAGAAGAACACAACACTGCCTATTTAATTAGATACTGAGAGAGAGAGAGAGAGAGAGAGAGAGAGAGAGAGAGAGAGAGAGAGAGAGAGAGAGAGAGAGAGAGAGAGAGAGAGAGAGAGAGAGAGAGAGAGAGAGAGAGAGAGAGAGAGAGAGAGAGAGAGAGAGAGAGAGAGAGAGAGAGAGAGAGAGAGAGAGAGAGAGAGAGAGAGAGAATAAGTGAGGAAGCAAGTGGGAGAGAGAAAAAAGAGATGGCAAATCATGGCCACAGGAGAGAAATTACTTTAATAAGAAGACATTCATGCAATCCTTTTTTTGGCCTCATTTGCAGGAATCTGTTTCAACTTATCAGTGGGGATATTAAGCTATTTGAGTACAGTACATCTTAAGACTTCAGGTTTCCAGTTTGTCTCAAAATCGTGAAAGATATCTTTCCTATGAAAGATAGTTTGTTGTAAACCTAATGTTTAGACTCATCTGTTTACAGATGGCCCAATGTACCATGTACTGGTGAGCTATAATGGAAAATCACTGTTTATTTAACCATTCACAGCAGATTTAATTCAATGTAACTAATCAAATTGCAGTAAAGGAGCGGAAGTGAGGGAAGGAGATCAATCTCATTTGCTGTTTATGTAACCATGTAGGGGCAAAATGCAGACACACACACACACACACACACACACGCACACACACACACACACACACACACACACACACACACACACACACACACACACACACACACACACACACACACACACTCACACAATCCACCTGCAATCTTACAAGCTCAGCATCTACTGCTGATTAGGAGTGCTGAAGGCTTGAAAAGAAATCGAACCAAATGGAGCCAAAGAAAGCAGAAACTGTCTGAACAGCCAACAAAACAACATCTGTGGGCATTCTCAGGCATGCCAGCTGGACACGCAGGGAAAGATTGTTAATATTCCATATGCCTATAACCCTGTGATTTCAGGTCTGAGGATGCACACACATCCGCTGGGAAAGGGGCAAAATCGCATTCCGGGGGTGGGGGGTAATCCTGCCTGTTTACATTTATTTAAGAGATGATCAACTGTGTTTACATTAATGTTTTACCTGGAAAGACGTTAATTTGATCGTTATAGGCTTGTGAGCGTTTGAAAGCCAATTTTAATTGTTAATTTGTGTTCTCAACATCTTTTTTCTTCTGCATGTCGTGTGCATGGCTCCGAGGCATAGCACTCAGGTACCAAATTAACTCTTACTTTAATAAAATTGTATTTTCTACAACAGTTAGTTCCGTTACTCAAATTTGTTTGGCTGAGCAGCGTTCTACACAAACTGTCAGGTTAAATTTGCAGTGTCTTACTTTGAAGGCTGCGCCCTCCAGAGGTCTCATTTGATGGCCACATACGTCATTGACGCTGCCTCATTTCAGAAAAGTAAGTTTGCATTTCAAATAAAAAAATTAATTAAGTGACTCGCTGAGGCAGAATATGCCTACTTCCTTTAGTATTTCAAAAAGTGGAGTGTCCAAATTCACAGTATTTGAATAACATAGGCGAAGAGTACCCTGATTAACTACTATTTTTGCCGAGATCCTGGAGTGCGCATTTGATGGACAATTTACTATCCCATGAAGCCACAGGAGAGGAGTTGTGAATTGCAGAATGCAGTGAAGTGACTGAACTGACAACATGGCAAATAATTTGTCATGAAGTAAGTTTCAAACCAAATCTAGTACCAGCTAGATATTATACAAGTTAGGATGCAGCTACTGTCTTTATGAGTGAGTCATTGAATCATTCACACAAAACGATTCATTCAAAACATGGATTTAATGAGCAACGAAACACCACTGCGGTGTGTTTTCTCTGAGATGTCCAGCGGATGATTCTGCTTTGACTTCATTTGGAACAATTTTCTGTAGTACAGCACAAACACACCAAAAACAAGCAATTATTGTCTAAAATGTAAACGTTTAGCAAAAACAGTATCACACACAATCATTTTCCTCACATTTATGTCTATGCCAAAAATGTGCTCTGACACGATCATCTTCCACTCTTTTCTTTTCCCAGTAGCTCAACTCTGTTCCAGGCTTTACTGCTCCCATCTAATGACAATAAACAGATAGCAAGTGGGCTGTCTGACAGGAAACAAAAGCTCGCTGCACTTCCCCTCCTTGATGGTTCTAGATCTACAGAAATGGCTCTGCAAAGCTTCAAACATCTGGAGGAGGTAGAGAACACACAGCATCTGTCCCACTGAGATGAGAAGAGGCCTGGAGAGAACAGCGCTGGAATGAAGGTTAGACCACCAGTGAGAAAATGTGTATTTACTGTGTGATGAATAACATTGACACTCTTTTACATTTGGTAACAATACTCTTATATTTTAATAATGGCTGTCAAACTATAATAATAATAATAATAATAATAATAATAATAATAATAATAAAGAAAGTTATTTAAATGAGTTACGTAATATGATGTGCTAATTAATTGATCAAATTTATGGAAACTGTAAGAAAATGGTAGGAAAACATCCATAAATTACACACAGGTCAGGAGGTATAATCAAAACTTAAAATGTTTAATGTTTTATTTTATATAATTTTTAGAATTTTAATTTTAATATATGATTTTACATTGACATTTTATTTACGCATTTGACACTTGACACTTTTATATTGATTTTGACATTGCATTTAAGGAATGCATTTCATCAGTTTCATGCATTCTCTGATAATCGAATATTGGGTCATGCTCTATATTATATTACATTATATTATATTACATTATTATTTTTGAGAATTAGTTTGTTAACCTGACAGTTCTAATTTTAACAATAAATGCATATTCACGGATTTAATTTAATTACATCCTGTTTGCAAAAGATAGAAATAGGGGCCTTGGTTTATCCCTCAACCATAATCGTGTTTGGTTGGGTGACTGAATGAGAGCAAATAACAGAAAGAGAATGTGCGAGAGATAGAGCTTTCATTAAGGATGTGAAGCAAATGACTATCAATTATTCAGTAGTACCCTGTTTGTAACGCTACAAGCAGACGTGTCCGAGGTTCTTATTAGTACTCTGGATTACAGAGCGAAAAAGCAATATATAAGGCTGAGAGGAAGACAGAAAAAAGTCTAACCATTCAGAAATGCATAGGTGTTTTCTTGAGGTGCACACAGAGAACACGAAAGTGAAGGGGGAAGGGATGGATGGAGACAGGGAGATGAGAGAGAGAGGGGTAGTGGCGACAGAGAGGAGGGGGGTTATTGAGCTCTAGCAAGTGACAGCCAGGTGCTAGCTCTGTCTGTGTGGATCATTCACATCCCACGGGATCCACAACAGCAGACACATATGTACAGCCAGATTCCAACAGAGATAAGACCGATGCCCCACATTGATAATCATTTACAAATACCAAACATGTTCTGCTGTGAGAATCAAACACATGGTGAGAGCCAGTCTTAATCCACATTGTTTATATATAAAACCCCTAGCTCTCTTGTTTTTGCAATCGCACTCAACAAACACGCACTTATGGACACACACACACATAAAAAATGCACAATACTCTCATTAGATGCTGCCTTCCTTCCGTCTTCCAGGGGGCTCCAGAAAAACAGCACTATTTAAATGTATCAGGAAGCGCTCCTCACTAGTGTATGTACCCAAAGAATTACATTAAGCAAGGTCTTATACACACGTTCTCACACACACACACACTAACACACACACACACACACACACACACACACACACACACACACACACACACACACACACACACACACACACACACACACACACACACACACACACACACACACACACACACAAACACGCACACAAAAATAATGGAGAGGAGATGAGCTGGCTATATGCCAGAGAGGGAAAAAAGAGCCCGGCAGTTATTCCTGCACTGCAGTAATATCAGCAACAGAGTCATTAAAAACCCCAGCGACACAGTCCAAGCACACATGTATGTACAGACACATGCACGCACATGAAAATACAATGACAGGCTGAGATTCTCACCTGTACTAACGTGCTACATGCATCCCAGAGCTTGTAAGTGAGTGTGCATCATCGTGAGAGATGGAAAATGATAGAGAGATAGAAAGAGAAAGAGAGGAAGACAGAGAGGGAGAGGGAGAAACAGAGACAGCCCCTGAGTGACAGAGAGAGGTGGGGGAGGAAAGGAATTCCGCTCTCACCTAGCATGTGCCGTGAATGCTGCTCCCCTCCTGTCTACCAAAATCATGCACGACCACTCCCTACCTTTCTTTGAACTTCAACCTGATAACACAAGAAGGAAATGGATTTGATATTTGATTGCTAAGGAAACATGTAAAGGGAGTATATATATATATATATGCATGTATTTGCAACCGTTTAAAAAATTGGGGTTGGTAAGATGGTATAATGCTTTTGAAAAAAGTCTCTTATGCTCACCAAGGCTGCATTTGAAAATTAATTAATTGATGGCAAAGCTGAAATTTTCAGCATCATTACTTCAGTCTTCAGTGTCACATGATCCTTCAGAAATCATTCTATGCTGATTTAGTGCAAAAAGTAACATTTCTTATTATTAGCAATGGTGAAAACAGTTGTGCTGCTTAATATATTTGATCATTTTTTCAAGATGTATTGATGAATAGAAAGTTCAAAAGCACTGATTTGATATATAAATCTTTTGTAACATTGTAAATATCTTTACTTTCACTTTCGATTAATTTCATGCATCCTTGCTGAATACAAGTATTATTTTTCTTTTTTAATCCCACTGACCCTAAAATAAAATCTAAAATTCTAAAAATATGTTTTTTCCAGTAAAATATCTAAACATTCTTCAAACTAAATAAATCTTATGAAGCTGAAATAAGATAATAATAATTGTTTTCAGAGAATAAGGCTTGACATAAGTGTTTATGCATGATTTTTCTACGACAAAATATTAAACTATATTAAAAATAATCTTAATTCAAGATAGATTCTCTGCATGATAAGGAATAAGAAATTAAATTATATTTATAAATTGTATATTGTTAAGGATGTTTAGATGTTTTACTGGAAAATAAGACAAAAATACTGGAAAAAAAATGAGTTTTACAGTGTATAGATATAGGACAGTCAATTTCTTCTACTATGGCGAGATATTGGTCCAGGATGAAAAGAAATACACATAACACAAGAAAGAAAAGGCATCAAAGATGAGTAAGAAAAGTGAGAAAACAGTCATCATACTCTTTTGAGGTTCAGTCCACTGCTGCAGTCCTCTTCCCTCCTTTTGACACAGACCATCTGAGAATTAAACTGACAACAGCCAATGCCTCAGATAAAATGACCCAGAGGGGAGCTCTCTTACTTTCTAACCCTCTTTCTCTTGTGTATTTTTTCTCCTTACATTCTCTCCCCCCTTCAATAACTCTCTCTCCCTCAATAACTTAATACTCAATTCTTAAAAAGTTGTTTTATCGCTGAAGTTAACTTTCCTCCCTCCCTGTAGCCCCAGGAATATGTCATAATTGTGTGGCATGGGTCCCGCCAATGGGTGGAGGTTAACCATTAACAATGCAGCAGATCTCCACCACAACTTATCTTCTCATAACACTTGCGCCTCAGCCAGGAGTGCAGCTGCTCATTTGTTGAGGTGCAAGCCACATTAACATTCAGGGCTTTACAATAATGGGCTTAAATAGTTAACTGAAACATGAAAATTTTAACATTATTTTCTCATTGCTCCAAACATGACTTTCCATTTATGGAACACAAAAGATGATTTTATTGGTTTGGAATGACATGACGGTGACCTATGTAATTTGTATCATCCTTAATTTGGTATGTAAATGTGACAAAAGAAACAGAAAAAAAGAGAAAAGATTAAACTAACAGGAGATGCAAAATTATTAATATGTCCACTCACATCTTTATATTTTACATTGCATGATCAAGTCACTAGAAACATGGCTCTGAATATCATGATCTACCTTTATAAAGGTCTAAAAAAACATGGTATTTATTTGTATGTGCCTGAGATGATCCCACAGATAAGCCCGCTTGTATTCTTGTCACAGATTCTGCTATGGAGTGCTCCTTTTGCCTTTTTCATTTGGAGGAAACAAATTGAAGTGGCCCCTTAAGGAGGAAGCTATTCAACTCTGCAATGTGCTTGAGAGGGCTGTTTAATCACAGAATTGAGATGGCCCTGCCATGACTATATGTCACTTATGTCCAGAGTGAGTCATCGTCCAGTGTCAGAGCCCAGACTAAAAGCAGACTTGAAGAGAGGTGGATATGTTTAGTGCTCAGCATATCTTGTGTACACTGGCAGTGACATGCACCCTGTAGCCATGAAGTGCTCTTCCTACTTCAGGCGACAGTGGCCTTGCAGACACTAATAAAAGCGAGAATTCAAACATGCATACAAAACACTCACTCATGTATTCTCACTCTCTCTGATACAGACCGACAATCATTCACACTTCTAAAAACACAAGCATGCTGTAAATGTGATGCATGGATAAATCATTTATATTAAATACTGCAATATTCCATAAAAAATAAGAATTGTCGATTTTGATTTCATGGTTACTTTAATCTTTAAAAGTCTAAATGTACTCCTACTGTTCCTTTTACTGTCTCTTGGCTGAATTAGAGGAAAACGTGTGTAAACATACTCAGACCCCCTACATTTTACACACGAGCTGACACTTGAACACAAACACGCTCATTAGCGCGGTTGTGGGTCTAAAGGAAAGAGCGAGAGTGAGCATATAAGCAATCTATATCAGTAATGTTCATAAAATAGGTCACATAAATACCCGATGCCAAAACATAGCCATCTTTATCAGCATAAAAGCAGACAACGTTACACAGTACAGGGCTGTGTACACACACTTGAGAAACTTATGGCCCTATATTATTTCAAGGTCCGGTAAAGCTGCAGGATATCATATCTGTCCTAACATATGTCAGACTCACATATTTGCACATTTTACTGCATATTTTTCCATGTATAGTGTTAACAGGTCTCAGCTTCAGACGGAATGCTCACGGAGGCTGTTCATTCAGTTATGGCTGCGAGATAATCACGATGAGATTTTTTCAGTGTTCTAATTTAAAAAAAGAATTCCCATGTGTGTCTATTATTTTAGTCTAATTAATAGACATAATATATAGATATAATATAAACCACCCATTAAAGGCATTTAAAAACAAACCAAATAACGATTAGTTGCTGTGTATAATGTGTCAATCAGATTGTCTTGAAGGAAGAGCTGTGCGTCTAAACCTCACACCCCTGGCCTCAAGAGGCACGTTTGCAACTGACGTTTGGTCGAGTAGCACGTTAGCATGCTAAATGCTTAGTCTGTTGCTTATTAGAGTAGTTCGCTTTAAAATGAAAATTACCCCATGATTTACTCACCCTCAAGCCATCCTAGGTGTATATGACTTTCTTCTTTCAGACGAATACAATCAGAGTTGTATTAATAAACACCCTGACGCTTTCAAGCTTTATAATGACAGTGAATTGTCTGCCATTATCAAGCTCATAAGCATCAGGGTGTTTATTAATACAACTCTGATTGTATTCGTCTGAAAGAAGAAAGTCATATACAGCTAGGATGGCTTGAGGGTGAGTAAATCATGGGGTAATAATAAGTGAACTACTCCTTTAAGTAAAGTAGCAAAGGCATACTATGGCTATTCAGCTATGACTATAGGCCCAGTGAATTTTCTGTGCTTATTTTGATTCTACGGAATTCGGAATTGTATAAAAGATGGTAAAACGTGTTATTTGGACCTGAGAGAACCATTGGTGGCTGAAAACATTATCAAATTAACCATTTTTTAAATAAATGACCATGCAAGGGGAGGGGGATTTGCAGGTCCAACTCCAGTTCTGAGATGTAAAATGTACTGTAAGATTGAGGGAGGGCCGGACAGTGGGTGGGGTGCCAATCTCAAGATTAATTTGACAATTTCCACTTTGTCTACATTTATGTGGAAATTGTTATCTGCCACAAGTGGAAAGTGGTAGTCATCAATCAAATGCACACGATCAACACCCATCCTGCTCAGCGATAGTGAATCAACACTTTGTTTCATTCTTGTTTCATAAAAAATTATTAAGATGTGAACGCCATCAGCATTTATCACAGGTTCGTGTTTAAAGTCTGTTCAGAGAGAACGGTGTCTTAGCGGCCCCTAATTTAATAACAAATAATCATTTCGACGGAAGTGAATCAATCAAAACTAACTTTAGCTGGAAAATAACATTCTTCAAGAACCATTATAAAGCCAAAACAATCTCTGTTACCTTAAATGATATGTTTATCTCTGTAAAGCTGCTTTGAAACAATCTACATTGTTAAAAGCGCTATATAAATGAAGATGAATTGACTTGACTAGATAAATCAAGTAACCAACTTCAAGTGACTCAACACTCTGTAGAAAGTGAAAAACGTGTTAACTACAGTGACAACACAGTGAATGCCCTCCGTTGGCTTTAACCACAATCCTGTATCACATTCTGCTCTCTCCTTAAAGCTTCACTGCACACTGGCATCTGTGTCATGCGGCTCTCTTAAGGCATGAGAGGAACTGATGTTAATGCTCACACAATGTGAAGTGAGCTATGTGAGCATCGTTGTAGATTAGATTACAAATTCTATGGCATTACTCATCATCTTCTGTAAACCTAAAAAAAAACCTTGGCTGGAGTGAGGGTGAGCAAACTTTTTAACAGATCAAGTGCTCCCACATCAAAAATGGCATAAATTGTGTTTCTATTTACTGAGATTGTAAATCTGGCATCTTGCTTGAATTAGATCTTGATTAGAAGCTAGTAAAATTACCTTTTGTACAAAAGTGTTCACATGATTATTGTATTTTTTTTTGCAGTGTTTATTATAAATGGTTCATCAGTGCACATCATCATTTATTTTTTATACATGTGCCCTTGTAATTTTTTTATCAAAATAATTTCCCGTCCCTCTTGGAACAACATCTATTTTGTTTTTCTGATCACATGAGATCACAGCAATAGCAAACCACAATGATCCATCAAATCCCGAATACAAAATCAGGTCACGCACACCCTACAGTTTTTTTTCTTGTTCGAGAAGCCGCTTCACTCAGATATATATCACAATAGGGAAGAAAAATCAATTGTAATTTCCGTTTCATGCTGACTTTAAAAATTATTAATTATTACTAATATAAAGGGGACAACTTTCCCAAAGACTCCAAGATGAAATGCTTGCAAACTTGGGATGAACTGACACTAGGATGAAGTCTGGAGACTGTGGAATCTCAAGACCCTCAAGGAGAGGGAGGAAAGAAAAGAACTCTAGCATGTGACTAACACAGACTTACACAAAAAGAGAAAAAAGGCAGAGAGATATGAACCGGAATAACTATGAATGACTAAAACAGAGCGAGAGAGCTGTTGAGAGAGGAGAGAGACAGACATTGCTTCTGGTAAAAGAGATTTAGATGGAAAGAGAAAGATGTGAAATTCTTAGGTAACATCTTAAATGAAGAGGGAGCAAGAGCAAGAAGGAATGTAAAAGTATGCTTTTGGCAATGGCTGGAGCTGAGGGAGGAGTGGAGAGCTGAACTTGTGATAAAGTGAGGTTTGAACGGGTTTCCTGGGGAAGAGAGTAGTGTGAGAAAGACAGATAAGAACCTCAGGCTGTTTGTGTTCAAACTGCCATGTCTGGACCAGACTAGAATACAGACTAATGGGGAAGTCTGAGAACGAGAGAGAGACCACAACAATAAAACTGTGTGGCCCTGTCAAGAGTATCTCGCATAGATTTAGTCATAAGTAATTGGCATGGAAAAGAAGCCGGCAGTTACACAGAAATGTGGGATGGTTCAAATTCACAGTCATGAAAAATATATAATTGCTCTGCATGATACTTCAGTGAAGTCAAAAGTAGTTATAAAGCTCAATTGAAATTAATTATACAAACACATTTGACAAAATATTTAAGAGTCGAGACAGATTAAATTGTTATTGCAAAAATTATGTAGTTAAAAATGTTATACTAATAAAATTAATAATTATATCATTAAATAGTTACTCATATTGACAATACAATTTTTTCTTATTGAATTTCTTTATTTCATATGGAAATAATGTAAAATTGTTATTCATATTGATAGATTACATAAATAATTATATACTGTTAAAATATGATATTATTAATATTATAAATAATTATAATATGTTTTAACAATTTTAAAACAGGTTTGAAAAGTAAAAAAAGATTGGTCAGTCAAACAGATAGAGCCACCACCAGATTCATGCCAATTAGATATGTCAAGGTTACTGTTTTGGGCTCTTCGGGATGCTGAAAAAGAGCAATGTTTTGACTTTACTTTTCAGGGAAATCAATCTCATCAATTTTGCATGATCCTCGAACCTCACACTAAAATCTACATACTTGTGAAGACAAAATGTCTGGAAACTAGAATCCAGTCTGGGGCCACTATGGGCAAAGGAGGCACATTAAGGCATGGATATCGATTTTCTCTCAAAAAATGAGCTCTAACATCCCCCACCATCTCAAATTTAAAATGGCGGTGGTGCCATTCAGTAGCATATCATTTCACCATTAGTCTAAGCAAATGTCTGGCTTTTGTCGCAGCTCATTCACTAAAAGTATTATACAAATCAAGTAACAGAAAAATTACTGCTAAAAAAAACATTCTGTAATTTGAAATTCACAATTTGCATGGCATGATTCTTCAACTATCAGGCTGGTTCTGAGTGCTTTCTATATCTCAAAGGGTTAGTTCACCCAAAATTATGTCATCATTTACTCCTTCTCATGTCGTTCCAAACTCGTAAGACTTCCGTTCATCTTTGAAACACAAATGAAGATATTTTGAATGAAATTTGAGATATTTCTGTCTCTCGGCAGTTCATTCTCGTGTTAAGCAGCACATTTGAGCTTCTGCAAGAACCAATGAGGTTCATTCTCTGCAAGAACCAATTAGGTTAATTCTCGTGTTACGCAGCATGTTTGAGCTCCAGAAAGAACCAATGAGGTTCATTCTCGTGTTACACAGCACGTTTGAGCTTCCGCAAGAACCAATGAGGTTCATTCTCTGCTAGAACCAATGAGGTTCATTCTTGTGTGTTGTGTGTTGTGTATTACGCAGCGCGTTTGAGCTTCTGCAAGAACCAATGAGGTTGCTCGTGTTACGCAGCACATTTGAGCTTCCACAAGAACCAATGAGGTTCATTCTTGTGTGTTGTGTGTTACGCAGCACGCTTGAGCTTCCACAAGAACCAATGAGGTTTGTTCTTCTGGGTCAAGCAGGTTCGATTGAGCTTCTGTTTATGTTCACTGATCAATGTTTATATGTGAATAAAAGCCTAGATTCAATCTGATCATCATATAAAGCAATCATGTCTTCAGGAAAATGGACGAAACCACTCTATTCATATGGATTAGTCTACGACCTCTTCATGAACTTTTTGAAGAGTCAAAGTGGTAGTTGCAGACTGTAAATGGAGGGACAAAAATCGCTCAGATTTCATTAAAAATATCATCATTTGTGTTCCGAAGATGAACGCAAGTCTTACAGGTTTGGAACGACATGAGGGTGAGTAATTAAGGACAGAATTGTCTTGTTTTGGGTGAACTATCCTTTTAACAATAAACTTACATTACCTAGAAAATATATACACTGCACCAAAATACCAGAGCAAATTGTGCTTGGATAAGATTGTAGGTGTGTAAAGTTGGGGTCACTTGTCTCTCAGATTTTTGCATGAAAGTGAAAAATGTGCACCGCAAAGATTTAGCTCATGTTCAAGTTGCTTATTCAAATTCACCACATTGACCAACAGAAAGCTGCTTGGTTTGAAAGTGTCTTTTGTGTGAAAATGGCTTCATGCATCGCTATAGACAATGGACCTTTTTTTTCCTGTAAAATTTCAATGTTGAGTAATTTAGTCAATGCATCACTGTGTGTTTGAGTGAACAAGAGAGAAGGCACAAGAGAACGGCAGAAAGAAAACAAGCTCTTTTCGTTGTCTCCTAAATGGACAAGATCTGTTTTGTGTGTACAAGGCACATTCTGGAACTGCAGATCTGCTGCTGGGGGCTGTTTGTGCTCTGCTGCTGAGGATGTGGCCAAATTGCTCCCACTATCAATAATCATGAGGTTTCCAGCCAGGCATGTGTGTGTGTGTGGGGCTCTGAGAACAAGAGCTCAAAATATGTTCAGTGGATTAACCCTATTTTTACTTCCCTTTTCTTTCCTATTTCATTTCAAATTAAAACCTAATTAAAATATAACCCATATAATAGAAATATCAAATTCTAATTAACATGCTCCAGTGGGAATAAACACATATTGCAGTGGTTAAATAACAGCTTTGCAGTTATTCTTGGCTTAGGTTTTATTTGTGATAAATTAGTTAATGTGCACGGTTTTGGTCCAGGTTAATAGGGGCGAGCACAAATCGGTACGACTTTCTTTAGTGCCTACAAGATTTTGGTTAGCAAATACATAATGTAAAATAAAGGTCAGTGTACTGCACAACCCTTACAGTGACTATTCAAATAAATCTCTGTCAAATCATTATTTTATTTAATAATAAAGTTACCAATACCCTGAGCAGCACATGACTATGCAGTTTTTTGTTGTTGTTTTTTTAAGTTGTGTTAAAGAGTTTAGTAAAACAAAATATCCCTAAACAGATAAGGACTTATCCACCCTTTAGGGAATTACTTTTTTCTTTATGCAATGTTTTGAAAGAGCTCTGAATGAATTAATCTTGAGCAGAAACAAAATATTGTGTTTAGAGCATAACTATTTAATGGATCCCACATGGGTAAACAGAAATGTGTTTTTATTGTATTTATTTATTCAGATGAAAAACATACACAGGCTGATGGGTTGCAGGTTGCTCAGCATGAACAGAAACCATCTAGTCCTCTAATCATGTCTTAGAAAGACAAACAAATAGACAAAATGATGAGAGGTCAAAAGCAAGTTTGAAAATGGATCAAAAAGGCAAAGCAAAAAAGTGTCTTGTCTTACAGAATGGATGTGCAGCGGTCTATACAGAACTCCCTCATGTTATGTATACTATTTCTGTCCTCCATTGATTTTTATTCATGTCATCAAGGTGATAACTGAAGCAATTTAAAGGGATGGTTTACAAAAAAGAAAGAAAAAAATGAAAAGATATTTTGAAGAATGTTGATAACCAAATGGTTTTGGTTACCATTTACTTCCATTGTGAAAGTTATACGTTATAGGTTTGGAATGACATGAGGGCGAGTACATGATAACAGAAAAGAAAGTGAACTATTCCTTTAAGAGGAAGACTGCGAGTAGTTCAAAATCATAAAAAAATACTTCATGTTCTTGTGAATATCTATTTATGTATACGCTGGTTAATGAACCGTCAGCGGTCATTATTGTAAAGTAAAAATAATTCAATATAGACTGGTTGACTTTATATTAGCCCTCATACCAAACTATGGCAGGTACATTGTAGTAGTGTGCGAGTCACCATTGATGCTTTGGGCTGCACACACAGGGGTGACGGTGGGATAATGAACTTGTGTGAGGAATGGGGCTGTCACTCTGCTGAGATAAAGATGTTCCCAGGAAATGCGACCTGATGTCAACAGATGAATAGAGGTGTATATGTGTGAGGGGAAACTCATATGTTGTTTGGCCATTTTTTCCATACCTCCTGCTTGATTTACTTCTTGACATGATACTGCTTTTTTCGGGCCATTCCTCAATAACTTACTGTCACTCTTTCCCTCATGCAGTGTGTGTGTGTGTGTGTGTGTGATGCACAACAAAGAAATGCTCATTGGTTTGAAACAAAATGGTTTTCATTTTCATTTTTGGGTGAACAATCCCTTTAATAGCTGTTTCTATATAACTCCTTTCTATATACACTTTTAGGGTATCTTATGTCACGGTCAGGAAAAAAATATCCCATATCCTCTGAAATACAAACACAAAAGCGTGAGGTCAGTAAGATTGATAATAAGAAGAAATGTTTCTTGAGCACCAAATCAGTATATCAGAATGATTTCTGAAGGATCATGTGACACTGAAGACTGGAGCAATGACTGCTGATAATTCAGCTTTCCCATTACAGAAATTAATAAACAGAGTAATTCCAATAAAGTCCTCACACCACCGGTGCTCGGGCCCTAATAAAATAATAATAATAATAACAATAATAAAAAAAAATACTTTTTATTAATAATAATAATAATAATTCGCAAATTGCTGTTTTGATTTTGGAAAAAATGAAGTCTTGGTGAGCACAAGAGACCTTTCAAAAACATTTTTAAAAAAATCATACCGACCCTAAACGTTTAAACGGTAGTGTATACACTAATTTTTTGTAAAGCATACAAATAGAAATCATTGGTTAAATAGTAACACATGCACAATCTTTTAAACACTCATAGCTAGAAAGCTAGCCTGCTGCTCATGTGTGTAAAGAGATGTGAAGAGTAAAGAATACCCCCTTTACTGCTGTCATTGTATCATCATACCTTTCCCAAAACACACACACACACACACACACACACACACACACACACACACACACACACACACACACACACACACACACACACACAAACAAGCAGCTGCTAACAAGCAAGAATGCTCATATAGTAATGTGATGACAGAGAAGCAAAGCCCAGTGCCGCTAGTTCACATAAGCTGTAGCAACATGTATCTCTAACCCCTGGGAAACTAAGAAGAAATACAAACATACATATATATATATATATATATATATATATATATGTATATATATATATATATATATATATATATATATATATATATATATATACACACACACTACCGTTCAGAAGTTTGGGGTCAATTTGTTTTTTGTTTTTAAGAAATTAATACTTTTCTTCAGAAAGGACGCATGAAATTGATATAAAGTGACAGTAAAGACATTTAGAATAATGCAAAATATTTATTTTTTAAAGAAATGCTTTTCTCTTGAACTTTCAAAGAATCCTGAAAAAAATAAATCACTGTTTGCACAAAAATATGAAGCAGCACAACTGTTGTCAACTGTGATAATAATCATAAATGTTTCTTGAGCATCAAATAATCATATTAGAGTGATTTCTGAAGGATCATGTGACACTGAAGACTGGAGTAATGATGCTGAAAATTCAGCTTTGATCACAGGAATAAATTACATTTTAAAATATATTCACACAGAAAACAGCTGTTTTACATTGAAATAATATTTAACAATATTACTGGGTTTGTTTTGTATTTTTAATCAAATAAATGCAGCCTTGGTGAGCAGAAGAGACTTCTTTTAAAAACATAAAAAAATCTTACCGACCCCAAACTTTTGAACGGTAGTGTATATATATATATATATATATACAAACAGACAGACTTTAGCAAAAAATGCTGACAGGGCTGCACATACACTCATAAAAAAATATATATATTTATCACAACGTCATACTGTATTCTTGAGATGCTTCATTCAGCACTTTGATGGCAGTTTTGAAAAATACAACAGTTCAAAAAAATATGCCTACAGAATGCAAAACAATGATTTGGTTAAAAGCCAATACCGTATTGCTCTATTTAATAGGCTGCCTAATCGATTGGGAACTTGTACGCACTTTCAAACTTGCAAATTTGCTGTCAACAGAATCAATCTTAAAATGATGCATGCTCTCCTGTTTGCTTTCCGCAATTATGAGAGAGAGAGAAAGAGTGAACGGGATTTTTCACTCTTTGCGAGTGGGGCTCATTTATCTTGTTTTGGTGGTTGTCAGTGGACGTTTGCACTGCTAGTGGCACAGTATGTAAAGGATCGAAGTGTCTGACAAAAGCATACATGTAAATCCTTACTTTTTACTTCTACCAGAGCAACAACAGCATGTACCTGATATACAATCTACACACAGGGTGTTTCAACACAATTAATTAAATTAAAAAACACGCATTAGGTGTGAATGCTTAAATCCTTAATATGGTAGATCTTGCCACTCAGATTAGATATATTTATTATGGGTGGTCACAAAGAGAGTACAGCTTCTTACCATAGTATTGTGGGAAATAAGAACCTGGTTACATTTCAGTAGGCAATACACAAGACCCCTCGGGGGACCTAAAATATTTTAATGGTGAGAGCTCCAGCTTGATGTTTTCTTCTTTTGCAAAGACAATTTAATAATAAACCCGAAAAAGTTTTCCCTGCATACAGAGGCTTGCTTAAGTTTTCAAATTATTTAAAGCATATAGCGCCTCCAACACTTTTCTGACACAAATTTCTCACAAGTTCTTGGGAAAGTGCAATGCCTATTTGTATATAAATATGCTTCTAGACATATTTTAATGTTACTTCTTGAAAAATGAGGTTTGGAATTTCAACAGATTTCAAAGTTGGAATGGTAACTTTCCCTCTTTGACCCACAGCTCACAGGCTTTGGCTTCCTCCTACTCGAGCAGACAAGCAGCATTGTGTTGTTCTTTGATCTGCCTACTTCATCTTTCTCCTTTTTTCCATCTTGGCTATCCTCATTTTTCAAAAGGCTGGAAGCTTCCAGAAGTGAATCTCTCACATCAGAGGCATGAGAGTGTTTAAGAAGTTACAGATTGGAAAAACAGATCCCGTTTGTAAAGGAATCTTCTCCCATGCACACCTGGCACCATTTCACTTACAACTTGAACTTGAAGTGCCCTCTGTTATCAGTAACTGGCATGTGCTGTGCTGTCTTTTTTTTTTTTGAGGATATCTGAAAATGTGATAACATACTTGCTGGAAAAGAGTCTTGATAATCTATGCATTGAACATATCTAAGCAAATATTTGACATTTTGACATGGAAGTGCCATTGATTTAGCAATTTATTGCTTCAAGAAATCACATATCGCTACCGATTCTGCTTATGGATCAGTCCCCTAGACATAGCCATACAGTATATCATATGCAAGATATTATGTTATCAAGAGAATCTGTTTTGAAAGCAATCACTATTGCTTTCCAAATCAGCATTTAATGGAAAACACTGTTCATCATCTTATAGCTCCGGAGGATAGATTAAAAAAAGAAAGTAGGAGGAAGAAGGAAAAAAAAGAAAGGCCATTTGAAATGCAAAACTTCTCCAGCTTCTTCCAAGAGGAAATAACACAGTACAGCGTTCCCAAGGTCAAATTCGTGTAGTCCGGCTCGTCTCTAAGGAACTGTGGGCAAGGCTCCTATTCCATTTCCGCTGATGGTGAAACATCTGATCATTACGTCTCTGAAGGACAAAATAAGAACCACTGAGGACAATCCCATCTAAGCCAACACAGAACTGGCTCTTTTAAGACTATAAGGATGAACCTACACAGAAAATTTTGTGTAAAAATGCATATGCAGTAAACATACAGGCACTCTGTTGACTCTAAAAGGAATACAAAAAAAATAACATTTGTTGAAACAATATCTAATGGCACCTGCTAATATCTTAAGGAACCTTAAGGAAAACACAAAACAACGACTGAGATCTACAACAGGAGAAAGCCTGCGATGATAGGCTATACTTAGAAATATGACCAAAACATACTTGTAAAATCATGAATTATTATTATTTATTTTTTTACATTTTAATGAGGAGGACTGCGATTCAGGGAGGAGGAGGGAGGAGGACAGGGATCATTTTGTTCAAATAAAGAGTTGCTATTCTTTCTCAGCCACAGAGGAAAGCCTAAATGTTCACATGCTGTGAACCACAAATGCTTCATGTACTGGCATTCTCAGTGGTTTTCTAATTGACACTGTTTTAACCAGCATGGATCAAGCCCTGGGAAAGCAGCTCGTTTCTAATTTCACAATTACACAATGCTTAAAATAGAAACTATCATCATTCTCCAAACCTGTAGGCGTAACACTGCCCTTTTTCTGAACTTTAATGGAATATTCTGAGTCATAAGTAGGTCAGAGGTCTGAAGTGCATTTATTTTAAGATATTGAATTTACTTAGACAGTGAGTGATCAGGACATTCAACAAGAACATTCTAAAACATCTGGAATAAATAAACATTAACAAATCAACAAGATGGTATTTTTAATTAATATGAACTTTCAATAACAAAGATAAATGGACTGCATTTTAATAATAAATGTGTCCTCTTTTAGTAAAACTGGTCCAGCTAGTGCACAAACAAAGAGGAGATCCCTATATCATAAAGGCATTTGGCTCTTTTAACTAAAATGCTCCATTTTACTCATAACAATTTCTCCCATTAATTTTTCCTCTTATGCTTCCTCTTAACTATTAACAAATTGATTCTATAATTAGCATAGAAAATGAGAATGAGAAAAATGATTCTCACACAAAGATATGAAGACATCTCTTATTTGTGGTCTAGAGTTCAGGTAGCAGTCATCTGCAACAGGAAGCATCTGGCACCCTGAGGATCTTCCGTATTGAAAAGTCTGATACCTTTTCTAAAGGCCAAAGCAGAGCTAGAGGCAATGCAGCACATTGCATCTATATCTTTTTTTCTTTATCGCTCTGTCTTTCGCTTGCTCTTAATCCAGTGATGCCATCTTATTCTTATCAGAGCTGCTCTCTGAAGCAATTTCAGGTCCCCACTCATGTCGCTATCTGTTTTCTTACTGTTCTTTCCTTCTGTGTCAAATCCATTTTGATTCTCAAACCGTCTCAAGCTGTTGTTCTAGATAGTGCTGGTTGGATGAGGGTTTTATTTCAGACAGGAAAGATTTGTAATCTAAATAGAGCAACTTGATGTTTGGAACAGCAGCAGAAAAGCAGTCAAAAGCAGGTGGCCAAATACTTTCTCTGTGGTGGATACCAGAACTCTTGACTTATCGGAATGAAAAACAGATTTGTTTTCCTAAATTATAGCTCGAATTCCTTTTCTACAGGGTTTTTACTGTTAGATCGTGAGAAAGGGCACGTATTGTATCTAAGATGTGGCTGTGTAAACTTCCTCCTTTTAGAGTGTAATGCACATGCAGCTGTTTGTGTCATCAATGGTGATCAAACGACAAAAGAGAAAGAGAAAATGACTTGTAGCTTCAACAAAGATAAATTGTATTAATTAATTAATAGTATTTATTATATTTAATTTATACAGTGAAGACTGTTATTTTACATTTAAGTATTCCATTTCTGTATACCTGAATACTGTTAGATTTACCTGAAAAACATAAAGCAAAAATATTAGATGAAAAACTTAGATAACAATGTTGCCAATTAGAAATAAAATAAGTTTAAGAACTAACATTCCTAAACCTGAAATAGAAAAAAATAATAATTAAAATTACAAAAGCAAAACTTGGATTAAAATATAAATGAATATATAAAAATAATTAAAAATAGTATATATATATATATATATATATATATATATATATATATATATATATATATATATATACACTAACACAGCGGAAAGCTTCAAAAGTGAAGCTGATAGAAGTGTTCCAGCGATATAAAAGTGTTATAAAAAATATTGGCAATCTTGGAACGCCACTGTTCCATTTCAAATTAGAGGACAATTCGTATAATCCCATTCAAATAAACAATACAAAAACACAGTATTTTAAATGAAATGAGCAAAGAAATCTACAGTGGAATCTGAAAACAAGTTTTAGGAAACAATAACAATCTCAAAATGAAACAATGCATTTTAAAAGATAAAGATTAATAGATGTGAGAACATCAACACGATCAGCTTTGGGAGTGTTGGTTCCATCTGCACAGCTGTAAATTATGACCATCCCTTAGGATTAGTGTCTAATCAGTTTCAGTGCAGCTTTCCTCTGCATTCATTTAGCAGGATAAGACCACTCTCAGTCAAGCTTTCTGCTTTGCGGAGCAATTTACGTCTCTTCATTACAGTACTATCGATGCAAAATATCAGGCTGCAGAAACACAAGGTTTTTCAAGTACTGCTCGATGGGTGATGTTACACATGAAACAGTAATAGCGATATGATGTTGTGGTGTCTGTCAGGAGTTATTAAGACAGGAGCAGAGAACTTCATCCATCTTGTTTACTCATCACTTCCGTTCTCCACACATTATGTCATTACACAACAGTCCAGACTTCCTCTTCAAAATAGCAGTCACAATACAATTGACTCACGAAGATGTACTAAATACATAACATGTCATCGGATATGCAGGTTATAAGAAATGAAAGTAAGACCAATGCTACAGTCCAAGGAAAGATGAGCAAAAAGGTTGCTGTGGAAATATAAAATGGCTCTCATTTTGTCTCCTCTACAGCACATCTGTCAGATCTGGCAAAGAGTTTGTTGCTGCTCTCGGTATGGGGATTATACTTAAACAGATCATTAGAATAACCACCATAAAAGGTTTTCTCAAATTAAAAGAAACACTTTTGCTGCCTTTGATTGCTTTATTAATATGAAACATATTACAGGTGTGTATTTACAAGGCCGGCATTGGAAGTTACTCCAGGGTGCAATAATAATTAAGAGGTTGAACAAATTGGAAGAATGGGGGAAAAAATGGCTAAGTCTGCTATGGTAAATTAGAAAGAATGAGAAACAACTGGATGTGGATGGCAACATTTAAGACATTTTGACCAACTTCAAAGATGATCATGGCAATTTTTTCTCAATATTTTTTAAATCTTGCCCAAAGGAATAAATCACATATCGTCAAACAAGCTTTTAATTTATACCATGGATTAAAAAAAATGCATTTTATCAACTGATTTTACAGTTCCTCAGATTCAATTTCAGTGAAGCCAAGAGCAAACTATGTTAACAGCTAATCAAGTCAAGAGTAAACTAAGTAGACAGCTAATCAAACAGTTAATCTTTTAACAATTAATCATTGAAATTACATTGACATTTTACAACTAAATCAAATGTAAAAAATCCAATTAAATTTACTGTTAAAAAAGATTACACTTTATTTTAAGGTGTCCTTGTTACGGTGTGATTATACACATTTACTTACTGGGTAATATCAATTAACATGTACTTATAGGATATGGGTTAAGGAATATGGTTTGTTAAGGGGTAGTTCCTTGTAACTATGCATAAGTTACTGTTTTTACTACAGTAAGTACAGGTAACATCATGTAACAGGGACACTATAAAATAAAGTGTAAAAAAAAAAACACTGGCAGCAGTGGTTGGCAGATATTCACCGTAAAACATACTGTGACCATGTTTACGGTATTACAAGATGGCCTTTTTATTGTATGTTTTACAACTTATAACCATATATTGCATTAAGTGATATGTTAGTATACCAAGCTACCTAAACTACCGAAAATAGTTTTGTATATACCTTAAAATGTACTGATAACCACCACGATAATACAGCTGGCAAAACAGAAAGCCACATAACACAAGGGTTATACACGCAAAGACAAAAAACCATCAGGGTAACATGCAATAAGCATTAACTAAATAACCCAAAACACCTTAATTTACATTAATAACAAAAAATAAAAATAACCAAGACTATTTTAATAAAATATAATCATGTATGGGGTGTGTCATACAGGGACTTCTGGAAATGTCATTTTACTGTTGTTGTTTTTTTTTTCAATAAAACATTTGACAGTATTTTACATTAAAACGAAATATAAACCATTCACAGTTTTTCACCATATGGAAAGGTAATTTACAGTCAACCAATTAAAATGTTCTTACTGTAGCTTTTAAAGATTTGATGAAAATACACAAATCCAATATAGTTTGTTCTCCGACCATTTGTGTATGATACTGAATTGTGAATATTATAAGCTGTCAACTTTACTTTTTCATGCCAATAACCCATTCCTCAATCAAAAATACAAGTAGCAGGTGTAGACGTCAAAGACAAAGAAATAAGAAAAAGCTGTAAGATGCAACATAGCAACAGCAACAGACGTCCATCGTGTATATTAATGTTCAACACCTCACAACTGACAAATCTACTATTTTGGCAAGCAGCAAATTGTCTGACAAGAAGCTTTAAATATCTGACAATATGAAAACTCATAACATCTGTAACAAAAATTTAGTTTCTGGCTATTGCCAGCATGTCAGCATACATACTCTCATAACAAAGACATATACAGAGAAGCTTGGTGCCAAACAGGGCATTAATAAAAAAAAAGATTACTTAAAAACATATTTACATATGACCTACATCTCTGACACTACTACCCCCCCACCCCCCCCCCCCCCACCCCCCCCTGTCTGGATATATTATTGGAGCCCACTCAGAAATAGTACGGTTCTAACAGGGCTGTTTCTACACACCATATTAGAATGTGCATACTAAAATCTCAGCATTTGTAAGATGGTTGTTCAATGTGTTCTTTATTCTTTTTTTCTCTGTATCTGAAAGCACTTCAGCTGACTTCTACTGTAAGAGCCATATTTCATACTTCAGATTAAATATTTTAAAATTTTAATTATGTAAATTTGTTATAATAATTACGGTGGAATTTATTTCTTTGGTTTATATTCTTACTGCTCATGTTCACCGACATTCAGTTCAGACAAGTTCAGATGCACAGTGGGAGAAAACAAAGCTTTTAACCGTGTATAGTTGCAAAATAACAGAAGTGGTTATGAAGTATGTATCTATCTATCTATATATATATATATATATATATATATATATATATATATATATATATATTTCTCATATACATATATATCTCAACAAACAAGTTGTTAAAAGAAGGTTGTTGCATAAGAGGATTATGATGTAAGAAGACTGAACGAAATGCGATTCTTTGCTGACTTGGAAAATAAAAGTTTGCTAGTCATGGATACAAGATCAGAAGATACGTGTCAAAACTTGTGGAATAACTAAAAGGCAATCACATGTTTCGTACAGCAACATTAGCTCTCCTGGAGACTGCTGATGTCACTGCATATCTGAGAGTGCAAGGAATGCAAGATTTCACAGTATGGGAGAGATTATATCTATAAAGACCTCTATATGCAGCCCAAGCTGTGCAAATGTGAACGAGAATGAAGGTGAGTGTAAAAAAAGATGATTTGATTCCATTAATAATTGTATACATTTATGGTAAAACCCAACTCATGTAGCACTAACTGTGTCTTTCTAATCCAAAGTGTAAAGCTTTATGACTACATAAATTGTCATGAAATGATCATGAAATATGTGGGAAGACTATTTTGACAGTTGCGCAAGTGTCTTTTTATTGCTTAAAACAGAAAAGAATTCAGACAAAAACATCGAAAAGCAGACGCAAACAGAAATGATTGCCTAAAGAGGTCAGAAGGTTTCAACTCCTCCATCTGTGTAGATCTCTTTTCCAAGCTTCTCTATCTGCAGATTCTCTACGGTTGAAGATGAGGAAAAATACAACATGCATTTGCTCTTCTGCGACATTGTATGATTGTATGTCTAAATATTCAGTATTGATTATCAGTATTACCAATACAGTAGGCAAAAAATACCCAGATGACACATTTCATCTGCTGAGCTCCTGAAGTGCGCCACCAGAAGACAATCTACTATCCCATGAGTCTATAGAAGCTGAGGAGCTGTCAGACTTAAGAGGTTGAAAAAAAAAATAGTGGTATGGTAATTTAGTGCAACCCAAAGGGCCATGTGTCTTTCACTGGTCTAGGACACAAAGAGAAGACAGTATGTGCCTGGATAGATCCCACAAATTGAACTGAACATTTGTTAAAGAGATCAACCACAAGAACATACTTAAAACCAGCATTTTTCTTTAAACAGTCACATGCACAGCAGCACAAGGGTACTCATGCTCACAGTGGAACGGATTTACTGATATTGCACTCGATTCACTGATATGCAGCAAAGCTTATTTACATTCCTAACTCTCAATGCGACCAATTTTGTGCTGCCTTCACTGATAGACAGCAAGAGAAAATAGGATGACAGCTCACAGGTTAACATCCACAACTCCTCAATTCCACAAACTCTCACAGCTCTCAATTCATAGTTAGTGCACTTTAAACTACCATTCAAAAGATTGGGCAGGGTAAGATTTTTAAAATAGTTTTTTAAAAGCAAGACTGCATTATTTGATTACAATACAGTAAAACGTCAAATGTAATGTTATTCCTGTGATGGCAAAGCTGGATTATCAGCATCATTACTACAGTCTTCAGTGTCACATGACCATTCAGAAATTATTCTAATATGCCGATTTGATTTTGTCCTCAAGGAAAAAAATCTTGTTGTTAATTAAAAAAAAAAAAAAAAAAAAAAAATATATATATATATATATATATATATATATATATATATATATATATATATATATATATATATATATATAACATCTTCTTTGGAACTCAAAATGTGCTTTGAAATATGTCAAAATACGTTCAAATTGTTCTCTTCCAAGTATATTGGGAACAGGCACTGTCAAACAAAACAAAAAAACACCTTAAAAGCATCATAGAATGCCTTTAAAACCCATGCATTAAATTCCAAGTCTTCTAAATATCATATGTCATATGATAGCTTTATGCGAGTAAAAGAATGAAAGTCCTCATTCGTTAAAAATCTTCCCTTGGAAATCTTGCTTGACAGCTGTGGTCACCATTCACTTTCATTGTATAGAAAGAAGTAAAAAGAAACTTACAGGTTTCAAAACTCATGTGGGAGAGTAAATGATGAAATTATTTTCATTTGTGGGTGAACTATACCTTTATAATGAGTGTTATGCTTAACAAAATCATGGTGTGAAACAGACATAGGGCCTCTTTGAGGTCAAAGTGTTTCTACCATCTACACATTCACATCCACTGGATCCTCAGGGATTTCCTCACATGAAAACACAATAACAGTAAAAGTCCAGTCAGGTCATGTGGTTCTTATACAAATCAAAGTTTCCATTGAGAATATGACATCCATGGAGTCCCCAATATGCTACTACAATTCACTTGTCAGAAGATTTTCCTTTGAGTAGCTCTTAGACAGAACTTTCTGTGTTCACATGGTACCATACTACTTTTTATTTTATTTTATGCACATATGAGGAATACATTTAAAGGGCAGGAGCAGATTATACTAGCCATTGTTTCTATCTCCGTTCTATAAAAAATGTCCTTCAGCAGAAAACAATGGACAAGGAATCGCCCTCATGTGAAGCCCCAAGAGACCTCGCTATGCCAAATTCCATAACCTCCACAGAGAGCTTTCTCGTGCTCACCACCTCAGACATCCAAGAAACTAAGGAATGTACAATATTTTAGCATAACAGCAATAGTCGAGAGACTTAAAACATATCAGGTATAAGTACCGCTATATGTCTCTCTGTTGTTTCCATTAAAGACCTGTTTCAGAGATTCACCAGGCCATGGAATTACAGTCACTGGGGCAAGAAGCCCACATGACTCATCACAAGAGCAATTTATTTATCTAATAAATGGCCACTGGCTTTAAAGGATTGTATTTTAAAATGAGAATTAAAAAAAATGCATGCACGGATAAAAATCCATAAAACTATCATATAATTACTATTACTAAATAAATAAATAAATAATTAAATACATGCATAAATGATAGACCGAGATGGATGGATGGATGGGTGGATGGAATGATGGATGGATAGATAAATAGATAGATAGATGGATGGATGGATGGATGGATGGATGGATGGATGGATGGATGGATGCTTGGGCTGCAACAACACAGGGTCAGCAAAATCACATAGAAAGGCTCTGTATTTCTGAGTCTTAGAAGGATGGTAAACTTGTAGAATATCTTTAGGGAGTCAGAGCTCCTGGGTGGCCCTCAGGTCACATGTTTAATGTACCTCTGCATTCCTGAGAACATCAAACAGCCTGTAGGCTACCAGGAAGACATTACATGTGCAAAGAAAGGCAATGAGCCAATTATACAATGACTTTCAAGTGGATTTACAATTTTAAAGGAATTTAATCTTTCTTCTTTAACTCTGGTAAACTATGAAAATGCAAAGGCAATTTTTTGCGAGCAATCTTTCGAAGTTCCTGTTGTAGCACACATTGTAATTTGACACCATTAGCACAATTAGCTAAATATATATTTTGTCTATTATGTTTGCAGAGTATGTCAGGCATATGGGCCAGCCAGGAAGCAGGGAGGGGAAATCACCACTTTGGAATTATTTTTTTATTTTACATAAACACCATAGTTTAACCATTGACAGTGTCTTCTTTTTTTCTTTTTCTTTTTTCTCCTGGCCATGTAAAGAATGAGGTTTGTCAAGATATTCTATATAAGTGTGGTTAAAATTGCAGCTCTGCAATGATAAATTATTCTGTTTGTGTGTTTAGAAGCATGTTGTGATGTTCAGCATGCGTTTGATATTTATTTGTTTTCAGTGCCTTCTGGAATGTAATTATTTAAAAAATATATAATTAGTGTCACGGTATATGGATCCAGTGTCTCTCTCTAGTCTCGTGCTTTGTTGTTTACATGTGTGTGAGTGTATGAGTGGGTGTGTCCGGATCGTCACAGTCAATCAGCATCCAGCTGCGATCACTCTCCAGTACCAGCTGCCACTCATCTCACTTCCTATAAATACTTACCACTTTCTCACTTCCATTGTCAGATCGGTGCATGAAGTCTTCGTGTTACCTGTTCCTGTGCTTCGTGTCCCGTCTCGAGTTCCTTTGTTCCGGTTTTCTTCGTGTTGGATTTGTTCGTGTCTGGATTTCGTCGTCACCCTTCAGAGCACCCTGCACTTCATCCATCACTCTGTGTCTGACCACCGAAGTCCCTCCGCCATCACCTGCATCACCTGGACTATTCATCATCATCATCATCTTTATTTACATTCAATAAAGAGTTTACTTGCAACTTGTATCCTTGTATATTTACGTAACAGAACGATCTGACCAAGTATGGATACAGCAAGTACACCAGCGCCAACCATGGAGGACTGTTTAAGTAAAAGTATGACTCGTCTGGACATCCAAGAGGAAAATTTAAACGATACTGGTCGCGCTGTTCAGGCGTTAGTGGCGCAGGTGTCCGAGCTCACTCGGCAGATCCAACAGCTACGAGCTCCCACTGCGCCGCCCACACCGGCCGTTCCTCCCACACCATCGGAGAACCCATCCCAGTCGGAGCCACGCCTACCTACCCCAGAGCATTATTCAGGTGATCCAAGATTTTGCAGAGACTTTTTAACCCGGTGCTCCATGCATTTTTTGATCCAGCCTCAGACTTTCCGGACTGAGCGTTCCAAGGTCGCCTTTGTGCTAACCCTCCTGACTGGGAAAGCGGCATTATGGGGAACGGCCGTGTGGGAGAACGATGATCCATGCTGCCCCTCATTCCAGGAGCTCTCTGCTGAGATGAAAAGAGTTTTCGACCGGACGGCCGGCGGAAGAGAAGCTGCAAGAATGCTGGCTGAGTTACGTCAAGGAGAAGGATCTGTGTCGGACTTTTCAGTCGAGTTCCGGACCCTGGCAGCGGAGAGCAAATGGAATGAGGAGGTACAGTGGGACATGTTCCTGCATGGGCTGGCTGACCGCGTCCAAAGAGAAATCTACGCTTTGGACCTGCCCCTGTCTCTTAATGAACTGTCTCTTTAGCTCTCAGAGTTGACGCCCGACTGTCCCGAGTTGGTGGCCACGCCATGAGTAGACGCCCTCTGGCAGGAGCCGAGGGGGCACGAGTTGGAGGCGGGGACGCGGTCAGCCCCGTCAACGATCACGAGCCCATTCAGGTTGGTCGAGCTCGGCTTTCTCGGGAGGAGAGGGAAAGGCGGAGGTCCCAGGGCCTTTGCCTGTGCTGTGGTGGAACCGGACACTATGCTTACAACTGTCCGGTAAAAGGGGCAAGCCCGATAGTAAGTATGAGGCTACTATCGGGTGGGATCTCCGCCGAGAAGACCTCATCAACATCTACCCTCCTTCCGGTAAGACTAAGGTGGTCAACACTCACACACGACTGTCGAGCACTCTTGGACTCCGGAGCAGAAGGGAACTTCATGGATCACTCATTCGCACGTCAATTCAAGATTCCCCTCAAGACTCTCACACATCAGATTGCTGTACACGCACTTAATGGGCAAACACTTCCCAACATCACGCTTGCCACAGAAGACATCACCCTCACCACATCAGGCAACCACACTGAGATCATCTCCTTCTATATCCTGAACACCCCCCTTGCACCCATTGTCCTCGGTCATCCTTGGCTCACTCTGCACAACCCTAAAGTGGACTGGCAACTCAAGTCTGTGTCTTCATGGAGTAATCAGTGTCATAAGTCTTGTCTTGTGTCTGCCTGTCCGTCTGTTTCTGTCCCTGTGCTGCAGGAGGAGGCAGTGGATCTATCTAACGTGCCCGCGGAGTATCTGGACCTGAAGGAGGTGTTCAGTAAGTCTCGAGCTGCTTCTCTCCCTCCGCATCGTCCCTATGACTGTGCCATAGACTTATTACCAGGTACGGCTCCGCCTAAGGGCAAGTTATATTCGCTCTCTACACCTGAGAGGGAGGCCATGGAGAAATATATTTCTGATTCTCTAGCAACCGGGTTCATCCGCCCTTCCTCTTCTCCAGCGGGGGCGGGGTTCTTTTTTGTGGGGAAGAAGGACGGGTCTCTGCGACCTTGTATTGACTACCGGGGGTTGAACAACATCACGGTAAAGAATACTTATCCTTTGCCGCTGATGTCTTCAGCCTTCGAGAGGTTGCAGGGAGCGACCATCTTCACAAAATTGGATTTACGTAATGCCTATCATTTGGTCCGCATCAGGGAGGGGGATTAGTGGAAGACCGCGTTTAACACCCCCAGGGGACACTTTGAATATTTGGTTATGCCTTTCGGGCTTTCCAACAGTCCAGCGGTCTTCCAGGCACTCGTCAATGACGTGCTGCGAGATATGATAGATCAGTTCATTTATGTCTACTTGGACGACATACTGATTCTTCTTCTCTCCAGGAACACGTGCAGCACGTCCGACGAGTGCTTCAGAGGTTGCTAGAGAATGGGCTTTTTGTCAAGGCGGAGAAATGCGATTTTCATGCACAGTCTGTTCCATTCCTAGGATACATTGTGTCGGTTGAGGGAATGCGCATGGATCCTGAGAAGATCAAGGCTGTGGTAGAGTGGCCAAGTCCAGAGTCTCGTAAGACCCTACTGAGATTTCTGGGGTTCGCCAATTTCTACAGACGTTTTATTCATAATTTCAGCCAACTAGCCGCACCTCTGACCGCCTTGACCTCCCCCAGAACGACGTTCAGGTGGTCAGACGCAGCCGAGGCTGCGTTTACTAAACTGAAAGGTTGCTTCGTTTCAGCCCCCATTCTGACAACCCCTGATCCTTTACGTCAGTTCGTGGCGGAGGTCGACGCGTCAGAGGTGGGGGTAGGAGCAGTGTTATCCCAGCGCTCTCTTTCAGACGACAGAATGCATCCTTGCGCGTTTTAGTCTCACCGTCTATCCCCTGCCGAATGCAATTATGACATTGGGAACAGAGAGTTGTTGGCAGTCAAGTTAGCATTGGAGGAGTGGCGTCACTGGTTAGAAGGGTCGGGGGTACCTTTTATCGTTTGGACCAATCACAAGAACTTGAATACATTCGGACTGCTAAAAGGTTAAACTCCAGGCAGGCTCGGTGGGCACTTTTTTTCGGTCGTTTTGATTTTACTCTTTCGTACCGCCCGGGTTCTAAGAACATCAAAACCGATTCTTTATCACGCATTTTTGATCGTTCCGAACACCCGTCTACTCCCGAGTGCATTTTACCGGAGAATCTATTCATCTCCACACTCGTATGGGAGGTTGAATCGAAGGTCAAGAAGGCCTTAGAAGGGGTAACGCCCCCGGTCGGTTGCCCACCGAATCGTTTATTTGTGCCTGAGGGTCTGAGGTCCAGCGTTATTCAGTGGGGGCATTCTTCCAATGTGGCTTGTCATCCAGGAGTTAATCGCACTAGGTTTTTAGTCAAACAACGGTTCTGGTGGCCGCTCATGGCTCGTGACATTCACAGTTTTGTTTTGGCTTACTCAGTTTGTGCCACTGGTAAGACTTCCAATCGAAAGTCTGTCGCACTGTTCCTGTGCTTCGTGTCCCGTCTCGAGTTCCTTTGTTCCGGTTTTCTTCGTGTTGGATTTGTTCGTGTCTGGATTTCGTCGTCACCCTTCAGAGCACCCTGCACTTCATCCATCACTCTGTGTCTGACCACCGAAGTCCCTCCGCCATCACCTGCATCACCTGGACTATTCATCATCATCATCATCATCTTTATTTACACTCAATAAAGAGTTTACTTGCATCTTGTATCCTTGTATATTTACGTAACAATTAGAGTCAAAATGATTAAGATGAACAATCAAATCAAAGAAGCTGAGGCTTTACTGTTCACGGAAGCCAGACATAAATAAAGTACAACTTGGGTTCCGAATTATTTTCTCCATAACAAAACTTAAACCTTTAAAGACAGCCCTACTGTGAGCTATGAGGTGGTTAATTGATGGTATTATCTTCTGTTGAAGCTGTTCCCACATTGTTTCAACTTATTTTTTAGAATAATTTAGTTTAACATCAGACTTTGTAGTGAAAAATTACATTAACCATGATATTGTTCAGAAAATTCCATGAATCAGAAAGTGGAGACAAGGAAAACGTGCCATAAGAGCTCTATAGCTCCACCCACTCCCAAGAAGCACTGCGAATTACGTAATTTCCCTACGCTCTAAAAATACTTATTTGTATAGTAGGCCTAATATTTGTATATAAATGCATATTTTGCAATAAACGTATACATATACAGTTGTAATCAAAATTATTCAAGCCCCACTGCAAATCAGGTTTGTTGGCAAAATTTACGGACTTTCAGCTGTTTGCAATGAACAAATCAAACAAAAGTAATTGTTTTGCACAACTTAAAAACTGTTTCAAGTGGTTTCCGCAAATTCAACTGAAAATGCAACTTTTAATGACTTCTGCAGTCTCAAAATTATTCAACCCCCTGAATAGAATCCCTCACAACAGCACAAATCTGCAAAACAGGTGTTGTCTCAAGCACACCTCATGCTAACTAATCAAGGGATCATTAGTTGCACCAGGTGTGATTGAGCTAGAAGACACAAAATAGCTGAACTTGCTAGGTTTGTTGGTTTGTCACGTTTGACTGCATTTTAGCAATATGGCTAAGTCAAAAGAATGGTCCAAAAAGTCATCGCCCTTCACAAACAAAGAACAGGATACAAAAGTTTAGCGAAGGGACTAAATGTACCTAGAGACACCATTGGAAGCATTGTTTGCGAGTTCAAAGTTAAAGGAACAGTGGTTACACTATATTGACAGGGCAGAAAAAGGAAGCTATCATGGCTGCCGCCAGATTTCTGAGAAAGCAGGTCAGAAATCAGAAAAAACCCTGAGTGACTGCAAAAGACCTGCAGCAAGACTTGGTGGCAACAGGCACTGAGGTTTCAGATGCACAGTAAGGCTTGTACTAAACTCAAATGGTTTCCATTCCAGAACTCCAAGACTACACCACTACTGATCCAAAAGCACAAGAAATGTGTTCAAAATCATATAAATAAGCCACAGAAGTTTTGGGATTCTGTTCTGTAGAGTGATGAGACAAAACTGGAACTTTTCGGCCTTATGGATCAGCGGTATGTCTGGAGGAAGAAGAATGAAGCATATGCTGAAAAGAACACTGTCTACAGTTCAGCATGGTGATTCAAGTTAATTTCTTCCTCGTTTTTAATTCAGTGCTGTTCGTAATGCTTCATAGGATTGGGATTTTGTCCCCTTACTAAAGCCAATAAGTAAACAGACTTGTAACTTTTTATTTTTGTCAGATTTTCAAAAACTTTTAAAATAAATCCCATTTTAGCGTTTCGTTATTATGTTGTTCTTCGTGCAAGGAAGCATGCTAAAGTCAGCGAACAAGACACTGACACAATGATGAACAAGTAACAATAATATTCGCAATAACATATCGTTTTACTGAATAATAAAGTAAAACCTAATTTATTAACTTATCTTTGTAAAGAAACCTCATTGCTTAACTGGCTACTCTCTGCTGTCTCAGACGACGACATATTTTCCTCACGGCCAACGTAACTTTAGTTGGTTGCAATTCGCAACCTCACCACTAGATGCCGCTAAAAATCACACACTGCACTTTTAATAAATGCAATAAAAAGCGCCCATCAGCAGTGTTGCTATGGTTACCACATCTGAAGAACGCGGGCCTGTTCATTAGCGTCTATTCGGCTACAGGTCAAAACATCCGCTGTGACTAACCTCTAATCTAACTTTCACCTTTATTTAAACTTTTGTTTTGACTTCCTTTGACTTCCTTTGTTGGGGTACATGTCCTTAATTAGGGGGATTTGTCCCCCCCCCCCACCCCGAACAGCTCATTATCTCCACCCTGTGCAAAGGAAATGACTGTCTGTTCTCTGTAATGATATTATTTTTTGTTTTATTTTGTTCATATCAATATCAGTTTTGTTCTTGCATAAACTGATTGAGGGTGAATTTCAGGTTAATTGGGACAATTTCCCAGTCATCATGGCAGTGACAAATAAGCAAACTGTGTTGCTACAGTGAACGTGCAGTTTAGAAAACGCACTGCTTAATAAAGCTGCATATGTTATGTACAATAATACAGGTCCTTCTAAAAAAAATAGCATATTATGATAAAGGTCATTATTTTCCATAATGTAATGATAAAATTAAACTTTCATATATTTTAGATTCATTGCACACCAACTGAAATATGTCAGGTCTTTTATTGTTTTAATACTGATGATTTTGGCATACAGCTCATGAAAACCCAAATTCCTATCTCAAACAATTAGCATATTTCATCCGACCAATAAAAGAAGTGTTAACACACACACAAAAAAAAATCAACCTTCAAATAATTATGTTCAGTTATGCACTCAATACTTGGTCGGGAATCCTTTTGCAGAAATGACTGCTTCAATGCGGCGTGGCATGGAGGCAATCAGCCTGTGGCACTGCTGAGGTGTTATGGAGGCCCAGGATGCTTCGATAGCGGCCTTAAGCTCATCCAGAGTGTTGGGTCTTGCGTCTCTCAACTTTCTCTTCACAATATCCCACATGGGGTTCAGGTCAGGAGAGTTGACAGGCCAATTGAGCACAGTAATACCATGGTCAGTAAACCATTTACCAGTGGTTTTGGCACTGTGAGCAGGTGCCAGGTCGTGCTGAAAAATGAAATCTTCATCTCCATAAAGCTTTTCAGCAGGTGGAAGCATGAAGTGCTCCAAAATCTCCTGATAGCTAGCTGCATTGACCCTGCCCTTGATAAAACACAGTGGACCAACACCAGCAGCTGACATGGCACCCCAGACCATCACTGACTGTGGGTACTTGACACTAGACTTCAGGCATTTTGGCATTTCCTTCTCCCCAGTCTTCCTCCAGACTCTGGCACCTTGATTTCCGAATGACATGCAACCACTGAGCAACAGTCCAGTGCTGCTTCTCTGTAGCCCAGGTCAGGCGCTTCTGCTGCTGTTTCTGGTTTAAAAGTGGCTTGAACTGGAGAATGCGGCACCTGTAGCCCATTTCCTGCACACGCCTGTGCACGGTGGCTCTGGATGTTTCTACTCCAGACTCAGTCCACTGCTTCTGCAGGTCCCCCAAGGTATGGAATCGGTCCTTCTCCACAATCTTCCTCAGGGTCCGGTCACCTCTTCTCGTTGTGCAGGGTTTTTTGCCACACAGGGTGCCTTGATACAGCACTCTGGGAACAGCCTATTTGTTCAGAAATTTCTTTCTGTGTCTTACCCTCTTGCTTGAGGGTGTCAATGATGGCCTTCTGGACAGCAGTCAGGTCAGCAGTCTTACCCATGATTGCGGTTTTGAGTAATGAAACAGGCTGGGAGTTTTTAAAAGCCTCAGGAATCTTTTGTAGGTGTTTAGAGTTAATTAGTTGATTGAGATGATTAGGTTAATAGCTCGTTTAGAGAACCATTTCATGATATGCTAATTTTTTGAGGCAGGAATTTGGGGTTTTCATGAGCTGAATGCCAAAATCATCAGTATTAAAACAATAAAACACCAGAAATATTTCTGTTGGTGTGCAATGAATCTAAAATATATGAAAGTTTAATTTTTATCATTACATTATAGAAAATAATGAACTTTATCACAATATGCTATTTTTTTTAGAAGGACCTGTATATGCACATTGACCAACCCATAGCATCTGAATAATAAAAAAAAACACTATCTCGGTTGCGACTGAAACTGGCAGGAAAGCGCACACAAATCAAACAGGGAACCTTTCTGCATGAGAGCTAGGATCTCGCCTCGGGCATCATAGGATATTAGAGAGATCTCTACCAGCTGAGCTCACCGTCTCTGGGTGGTAAAATGAGCCAGCCTCCATAGCAAAATAACCAAGCCTAAGCTATTGACTGCAGACGCGCAAGATCTAGCAGCCCAGCGTCACGAGCGCAGTGCTGCACTACGGCACAATCAAACGGTCTCGCATCTCTTCCAGGTTGACACATAGTAACAGCCAGCTGGTCGACATTACGACAACCCAGCGGGGAGGTAAACTGAAACAGCACAGCCAAGCGCGAGATGAGACTATTTGTGCAATGAGACATGGGCTTCCCACATAGACAGAATTAATAATGGCCAAATGACCAATGCTGTCAAGGTGGCCAGCTCACTATAAAAATAGCCAGGTCTGAAATGAAGGATCTCGTTTCTGAATCTAAAAAATGTAATCATTACTAGAAAAACAGCACATAATAAGGCTTCCAGAAATGCTCAACAAGAAATGAAAAGGCTGGATTTAAGGGAGGGTGTGTGGGATCTACTGTATAGAGGTGTGCTGTATTTTCCAAAGGCAAACATGAAAAAAGTTGAATAATGAAGCTGACAGAAGAGGAATACATTATCTCACATCACTTACCTCAGTCTCTAGGGGACCCTTATGTTTTTCCTATAGGCACTGCAGAGTTAAGGCAGACCTTCAAGGAAATCCAGCACAAGGAGGAAGCCGCAAGCAGCTGCGACGCGGTAGAGGCACTCCTCACTCCCCTACACACACACTCACAATCTGAGGCTGTGATACTGTTGTTATTGAGATTTGTGGAAGGGGACGGCAGAATGCTCTCATAACAAGCGCTATACTGTGAGCCTGAACACACCCCTCCCACAGAGCTCATCCAATAGCAGGGCCAGACACACACAAGCACACACATCAGTAGCCAACACCCCCCCATCCAGCTTCCCCATCACATTCAAATGCTACAGGATTAAAGTAGTACAGCATGGTTGTTAAAAGATTAAACTGGTGTTTAGCCATATTGCCTATATGCTGCTTGAGCTCTGCATCAATCTGTGTGTGTGTGTGTGTGTGTGTGTGTGTGTGTGTGTGTGTGTGTGTGTGTGTGTGTGTGTGTGTGTGTGTGTGTGTGTGTGTGTGTGTGTGTGTGTGTGTCACTGACACTGAGGTAGTGTGGTTAAGTGATTTAAAAAACAGCACACCGCTCAGCTGGGGCTGAAAGAGTGCAGGACATGCCTCTCATTCTTTGAGTGCGCAGGTCTATTTCTCTGCGATTCCAGACTCAAAAGCTTCATCCCAGGGCTGTTTTGCCTCTGACAGTAACTGCATTCTACAAGGCTTCATGGTTAACACTGTAGGGGAATAAAAAGAGGTGCATTTCTTGTAAGCACAGATATTATACATTTTAATACAAGAATTTATATTTGGCTTATGGGGGAGACCAGGGCTAGCTGTCACACTACAGTGGATATTTAATATGTATTAATACATTAAGCATTATATAAATTATATTAACGCATAATGTTATTGGGGCAATTTATGTTTGTAAATTTAAATGGGAAAACAATTATTAAGCAGATTTTAAAGTAATTTACAAAAATATCTATTGTTTTGGCCAAACAAATATTGTAAATATATAGTAAATTCATTTAATTAATTATAAATTAATATATTACAATAATTATATAATATTATATTATTATGATAAATAATAATAATTATTAATTTAATTTTAAGACATTTAATAATACATTGCATAAAATTGCAAGATAACGCATGTGACAACATCAACCTTGAATATTCTTGTCATAAAACAGTTCAACTACAATTGACATTTGCCTGAATGCATGCCAGTGTGGTTACTGATTTATAGCCCTTTTGACAACTAGCCTCAGTCTCCTCTACATAACGGTGCATTCAAACGCACAAACACAAAATAAAAATAAAAATCTGTTTTTGTCTTCCTCATTCATTTGACAAGGGACAAGGTGTCTAAGTAAGCAGATGCTGATGTTATTTGAATTGAATTAGCCTAGATGCCTGTGTATATTATGTTGTTTGGCAGGTAAAATTATGTTGTGTAAAGTTATATGCTCCATATAACTATTCTACACAGCATTTTCTTGCATGCAGTGTTTGAAATTTAATTTGTCACATCGCATGCACTGCAAAACGATAATTAAAATCATGAAAAATTAAGTGCCCTATTACAGCATCTATATGCCTGCACTTTCCCACGTAATTAATATAAACAGTTAATTAAATTCATAATTATAAAAAAAAATCAATGTTGGGGGGAAAGTTCATGTCCCATGCTAGTTGTCAAAATAGGCTACAGTTTGAGTATGGGAACCAGAAATAAAGAAGTGTAGATGGTTTATAGCTACTTGAATGTCCCAGTTAGCTTTCCTCATGCATTGATGGCCATCTGCTGGTGAAAGGTAAATAATAATTTTTGTAGGCCTACATTTAGTATGAAAAAAAAACATGTTAATTTAGTATTTTTTTTAAGCTAATTGAAATCTGATGTCTTATTTTATTTATTTTGTTAAAAATGTTTTGGCTACAACGTATCTTACAATTTCTTGCATTTTTTTAATCCAACATACGAATAACAGAAGCCTATATGTTGGCTGCGCCCTAAATACATTCAAATCAACATACAAAAGTATGCAGTTAGGATGATCTTTAAAAAACACTTAATTTAGAATATTTTACAAAAATAAATTGATTTATTTACCGTGCAGACGGCTACCTGTGAAGGTCCCTTTAAAGCTGATCCAGATTCAGCCTCCTATTCACAAACTCCAGCTGCAAAACAATTTCAAACCCGCGCGTAACTGATCTCAGGTCGGCTTGCTTGTCAGACAACCTTTCTTTTACTGTCTATGCAGACAACACGATGTGGTAGTCCAAAATGATGCCAGAAAACTAGATTTTTTAAAGATTTTTATCCATGATTTTGACAAATATATATTTTCACAAACAAAAACAAGTCTTAAAATTGGCGCTGCGCTCATTCTTTAATCTCGCACAATTTATTCGACCATCTCATTTTGTTCAGGCAGTAGCAGGAACTCTCAATCGTGGAAATAGCGCCAAGTTCTACAGCAGGCGCGCGTAATAATGTCAAGTTGTTTATATTTAAAACGAAACCGCGTACTTTGGATTGTCTTTTCCGAAAATGTAACGGATGAATAATAGGACTCATTAGGTAAGACCATTAAATGTCCTTTTATTTCCTATAACGTAATTCTTAAGTACTCTTGCAAAAATTAACGTGCATGCTATGTGGGCTGGGCCGCTACGGTTAGCCACACTGCTATATGTGCCTTCATACGTATGAATTACTAATGATCACACTACGGATTTCAAGACAATATGACGCGAATATTAAACATTAAACGATTATATATGATTAAAAGTTTGATAGTTGAAGTTATTTATAAGGTTAGCAGATCAGCTTCTAGGATTTTATAGGGCACATCTGAGCCCAAGGTTCTCACGCGGTTCGTGGCTTGTCTTCAATTTTTTGAGTGAGTGCGTGACATTCGCTTTACTTTCTCTTTTATCTTCTTTAGTGAATGGTTAAAATGCCCGGGCTGCATAGTGAAAGTGGAGTGGTGGCTGCTGCGGGCAGTCCTGTGAAGAAAAGCAAACTCTCTCTAAAGTTCTTCCAGAAGAAGGACACCAAACGAGCCCTGGACTTCTCAGAACCCCCAGCAGAAGATAGGAGTGCCGCTGAACCAGAAGAGACTACTAAGTATGGCATTTTGTTATTGCGCTATCAAATATTGACTATGTTGAAGTACCATATTATTTGTCCTAACTGTTCTCCACCCACCCCCCCCCAAGTCATGACCAGGTTGTGCCAATGCCTTGCCCTTCATCTCCTCTTACTGGTGAGAAGCGTGAGAGCCTGGTGCCCTTTGTAGGGCTTAATAATTTGGGGAACACCTGCTATCTGAATAGCATCCTTCAGGTATGCTGTTCAGCTTACTTGCTAATATTTTATTCATAACACTGTTCTTAAATCAAGATACCACAGGTGAATATGGGTTTTAAAAAAAACAGCCTTATAGATCACTATTCGTCTACTCGTAGATTTATCACAGTACAATCAATAGGGATAGTTAACCCAAAAATGAATTATGTCATTATTTCCTCAACCTCATGTTGTTCCAAACTTATGTTGAAGTTCTGTTCTTTTGTTGAAGACAAAAGAAGATATTTCGAAGAATGTTGGTATCCAGACAGGTGACAGTAGCCATTGACTTCCATAGTATTTTTTTTTTCCTACTATGGAAGTCAATGGCTACCATCAACTGTCTGGTTACCAAAAATATTTAAAATATTTTCTTTTGTGTTTAGCAAAATAAGGAAACTCGTACAGGTTTAGAACACCTTGAGGGTGAGTAAGTAATGACAACATTTTCATTTTTGGATGAACTATCCCTTTAAGATGATTGCTTTGCATGACAAGTTTTCTGAAATGTTGTTTAAATAGGCAAATATATAATGATCAATTATTATATTTGAACCCCTATGTAAAGTATAGACAGTAATACATTTGTAAAGTTTATTTAAGTATATGTAAGTGCCACTGTAGTGAAGATTTCTGCCTCAGTTCCCAAAAGAAAGAAAAAATGAGAAGGCAGCATTTAAAAATAAATATTGCAATTAAAATCTGCAGATGCATGTAGATAGTGTAATACAATAAACACTTAAATGTGTATTTTGGATGTTTTCATTTCACTAGTCTGAAAGGAGACATGTTAAAGGAACACTCCACTGTTTTTTTTTGTTTTTGTTTTGTTTTTCCATATTAAACTGTTATTCCCTTAATTAAGACGAGTTGATACATACCTCTCTCGTCTCAGTGCGTGCACTCAATCGCTCTGGTGTGGGGAAACTTTGGTAGCACTTAGCTTAGCCCAGTTCATTCACTAGGATCCAAGCAGAGATGAAGTTAGAAGCGACCAAACACCTCCACGTTTTCCCTATTCCCTAGAGAGGTATGTATCAACTTGTCTTAGTTAAGAGAATAACATAGTTTAATATGAATAAAACTGTGGAGTGTTCCTTTAAGAAAGCAAAAAAGCCTGAAACCTCAAAATTGACCGGCTATTTTGCCTGTGATGTTTTCCCTTAAATATCTGCATATTAATATATTATAGTAGTCTGGATCTAATTAAACAGAGTTTACCCTTCTTACAAATTTCAGGTCTTATATTACTGTCCTGGTTTTAAAGAGGCCATCAAATCTTTGTGTCATTTGGCTAAGCTGAAAGACCAACAGCAAGAAGATGGTGCCAAAAATGAGGTGGGTCTTAAATTTCATCTTACAAGAGACATTTTCCTTTGCATTGCTTGTGCATATAAATAAATATCCGTACCAATAGATTAAATTTAGAATAGGGCTGTGACTGTGGCAGTTTTTTACCACCACAGTGGTAATGGACCAACTACCGATGGTGGTGTGTGGTGTTTGAGGGGTTATTTGGAAATTTAAAAAAATCAGTGTATATTTGAGCAAAAAAGTAACAACACACTAAATCTGTAAAGCATTGACATAAATATCAGTAAATAATGGTAACTTAAATAATAAAGTTAAATATTTAATAAAAAAAACATTAGTTTTATATTTCCACACAAAGACGCATCATATAGCCATATAGAGGGATATGGGACACGAGCAGGAAAGAGACCATCAGTCTCTTTTCTGATATCTTCATGTTTTCTACTTGTTGTAAGGTCTGAAGAATGAATTTATTCTTCCACAAGGGCAAGACATTTAGGCTATGTTTGATTTTGCGCTACCAGAGAAAGTTAAACTAAAAGAGTATGAATATAATAGTCAAGTCAAGTATATTTATATAGCGCTTTTCACAATATAAATTGTATCAAAGCAGCTTCACAGTATCAATCAAATAACATAACAATGTTTGTTTCTAAGTGGAAAAAACATCCACGTTTGGTACGGCTGATCAATGGTATTAATGCTTGGTTAATTCATTTGAATATCCCCAACTGAGCAAGCCAAAGGCAACAGTGGCAAGGAACCGAGTGACCTCATCAAGTGACCTACTGGTGTCCTAAACTCCATCAGGTGACTTGATGGAGAGAAAAAAACCTTGGGAGAGAACCCAGGCTCAGTCGGGGGCCAGTTCTCCTCTGGTGTTTATGAACTAGAGGCCAGATTTACAGTAACTGTAATTTAATACAGAATTTTGTTTTATTTTATCACTTCGGGGTGGGTACGCGAACCGGAATCACAACGTTTAGTTGTGGCCTAAACTAAAATAATAGGCCTAATTAAAAGGGAACCAAGGAAAAAAAATTTATAATCCCTTTACAAAATTGGTGCGACGTGAGTGAAGATTTGGGAAAAGAAACAAGAGATTCCATGTCCAGTGGAATAATTAATGGAATATTGTTAAATTCGCTGATAATCGGGTGACCAGATCGCAAACCAGAATAGCTCAAATGTACGGGCTCACGCACAACTCTCTCATTCGTCATGCATCCAAATCTTTCCATGACTGCGATGTAACATTTAATTGCTAACCTATTATTTATTTTGTAAACAAGGCTTAGTTTGTGCTTCACTCGTGTCATAATATTCAGGTGCTACTCAGCCACCATGGTGGTGTGGTTGTCAAGTTTACCGGCACTGCCCTAATTTAGAAGAAAAATCTAAATTTGTTTAATTGGATAAACAATTTGGTAAATGTATTAAATTAGCTAGTTGGATACATGAACAGAATATATTAATATTGCTGCCTTGACTATAGTTGATTGCAATACACATTGCATGTTTGATGTTATCAGGGAGACTCTGGAGAGAATGCCCTACCTGTTCCCATGGAGCTTCTGGGCAGTTTCCACAGCCTCATCTCCTCTGTGGAACAGCTGCAATCCAGCTTCCTGCTTAACCCTGAAAAATACAGCGATGGAGAGCTTGCCACACCACCCCGCAAGCTACTTAACACGCTCAGGTAATGCCAGACTGCCATTCAACAACATTGAAAAGAGATTTAAACATCTCATTGAGTTTTTCTGAGTTTCTGAGTAGACAAACTTGTTTGATTTCTCCTCTACAGGCAGCTCAATCCAATGTATGAGGGTTACTTACAACATGATGCACAGGAGGTACTGCAGTGCATCCTAGCAAGTATCCAGGAGGCCTGTGACACTATCAAAAAAGAGCAAACAGACAACCAGAAGGAGAGCACAATGAGCAATAGAACGGGGGAGACCACCCACGAGGATGATGGGATCTCAGACGGCCAGCTGAGTGGAAAGAGAAAGAGCGACACAGAAGCAGGCAATGCTAAGAAGAAGCCAAAATCTCAAAGCAAGTCAAAGAAAAATGAGGAAAATGTGCACATGACCCGCTCTAAATGCAAGTCCTCCAGTGACATAACCACAGAGAGTTCAGAAACTAACCACAAGAATGGAGCAGAGGAGCGAGAGGAAAAAGAGCAAGAGAAGGACAGAGGGAGCACCACAGAGGAAGAGAAGAATGACAGTTCCCCCAAAGAGGTGGGGAAGAAGACAAGGAGAAGGAAGCTTAGCTGGTTGAAAACATCTGGGAAGCAGCCTAGCATCTTCTCGAAGTTTCGCAGCATGGGGCGTATTACTTCACACATAGGAGGGAGAGGGGAAATCAAGAAGAAATCTGATTGTTGTGCCCAAGAGAAGCAGGAGAAGGATACATCTGAGAATGAGAGCAGAACTCAAGATGTTAAATTGAGTCTGGGAAAGAGTGAAGGTAAATATCTTTGTCAAAGTTTTGCAATCAAAATGCTATCTTCTATCCATAAAATCTGCACTATTCACTGACAAATTAAGTGACTCTACATTTGAGCTGGACATTTCAGTTGAGAGAAAAATTATGTTGATCATTTATAAACCGAAATTATAAAAAATGTTTTGAAGAGCTGCAATGAAATGTAACTTAAAATAAATAGATATATTTATGTATGTATTTGTGATCAATAAATACAAGCAATGCTTTGTATGATAAGCTCTATCAGGCCTGGATGTGCTAAAGTGGATGTTCCAGGGTCAGCTGGTGCTGCGGACACGCTGCCTGGAATGTGAGTGTTACACAGAGAGGAGAGAGGACTTTCAAGATATCAGCGTACCTGTGCAAGAGGATGAGACCAGCTCCCCTGACTCCAGTTCTGAGAGTGAGTACATTGAAAGCATTTAAATCCATTAGTGTTTGAGTCCATCAGTCAACACTCTCTGATGCTGGTTAAAACATTTTATATTTTCCATGCGACGAACAACCGTACAAGTAAAAAAAAAAAAAAATATATATATATATATATATATATATATATATGTATGTATGTAGGGATATGTACAATGTATCTACCTTACGTTAGCGGTTACAGTCAGAGGGGCGTGTAGGCTACACTGGGCGTCGTCTACTACAGTTCATATAGCTCACTCTGTTTACGGATCAAGTCATGAATGGGTCGAAATGAAAGCTGTACTCCTTATAACCACGGAGAAATTAATCGAAACGTTTTAGCTGCGTTTGATGTCCCTGTACTGTTTTGTCTGTATTTCTTCTATGATTTACAATAGCAAAAAAAATTAAAATAAAAATTGAAAGACAGAAATGCTTAATATTATCTTTAAGGTTCTGTTACTGTATTTAAACTAAGATAAAGGAATCAGATCTCCAGTGTTTTAAAGTGATATGATGAATTGGACTGTTATTACACATTAACTGGACATATACCGTTCTTCCACATTCCAGAAATGTAAATTACTCTTTTTATTTTTAAGATTGACACTGAAAAATCTTATCTCATTAGAATTGGGAAGCTTTTGTTATCTATCTTCAACTAATATAAAACTATATAATATAGTGTTCGCGGTCCAAATTAAAAAAAATATATATTGTTCAAAATTTGAAAATATGGACTTATATGGTTCTTCGTCTCAAGGCTTCAACTGTATCCTTCCTTTACAGTTTCTCCAGATCCCAAGCCTGAGCTGAAAACTCTCAAGTGGGCCATATCTCAATTTGCATCTGTTGAGCGGATTGTGGGCCAAGATAAATATTTCTGTGAGACCTGTCATCACTACACAGAAGCTGAGAGAAGTCTTCTGTTTGACAAAACACCAGAAGTCGTGACAATCCACCTGAAATGCTTTGCTGCCAATGGCTCTGAGTATGTACTCTTGTTTGATTTTAGAGCTTAATTCCTTTCTCTGAACTACTGAAGCCTTGAAGGGCAGAGTGAAGAGCTCCCGTGAGCTCCGATAACAAAACATGCACATGATCTATGATGGAAACACATTTAACACATAAATTCCTCAATGCGCATCAAAAAAAAAAAAAAAAATCATGGGACTTTGTCCGATGTGTCAGCATAACTGAACTAACCAGCAGAACGATCTTTTTGAAATGCTGTTTTGGTTCTGAAATGTCATCTTGCATTCGGAGGCAGATGCTGCTGTTTGGGAACAGTCATGTAAGAGTTCTGGGAGGGAATTATACCAAACAAGTAACTTGTTATATACGAAAAATTTTACATACAGTAGCTTCTCCTTTTCTTAGTTATTTTTAGCACCAGTTTATCAGGACGCGACTATTTTGTTCTCTTTGACTCACTGGATGGAAATGGTGCTTTATTCGTAAATGTTCTATGCAATATTACAATTTTGCGCACACGTTAAATTCACAACTTTGTATGTAAACAGCTTATGATTGAATCAAGAAAAAAAAATCAATCAATGGGCATGAACAATGTGCAAACATTTTTATTGCCTTTTTTTGTTACACAGCAAAAAAGGTCAGAAGTAGACACTTAAAACAAAATCATTTTATTCAGTCTTGTTAAAGTTATCAATTAATTCTTCACTCTTTAACAGGATGGACCCTTATGCTGGCCTTTCCAAGGTGAACACACCTCTGCAGACCCCTCTCAAACTTTCACTGCACGAGTGGTGCACTCGACCTGATTCTCCTGACCAGAGCCATCACTACGAGCTCTTCGCCGTGGTCATGCACAGCGGAGTAACCATCAGCAGTGGTCACTACACCACTTACATCCGCATGATGGATCTCCATCGCACCAATCTCAGGCCTCAGTCTCAGGATGAAGAGCAAGACCAAGACAGAGAGGAAGACCCGAAACAGAAGAAAGAGGAGGCACCTCAAACAGATTACGATGACGGTGAGGTGTCTTTCAGCTTGTCCGGCAGGGGCCGCAATGTGGCAAGAGCCAGTTCAACAAGCAGCGTGTCCGGCAAAGCAGGAGGCAAGAGGAGCTCCGAGGGTGTTGGGCTTTTAGGGGGACAGAGGAGCGTCACCAGTTATGAGCTCGGCAACGGCAAGCAAACCAATCCAGAGAAGGCTTCCAGCTTGGCCAGTCGTGCCACCGGTACTCCGCTTCATAACACTGTGAAGAAAGAGACTGAGGAAGAGGGAGCTGATGCTATGGGCTACGAGACCCAGGTGAGTTTTGCCCTCGCTCTGCGAAACCTTTTGGACTTTGAGGGAAAGTGGATGCTGTTTGATGATTCCGAAGTAAGATTCTTTGAAGAAGAGGACTTCCTCCGAGCCTGTTCTCCGGAGACGTGCTCCACCTCTACGCCATACCTGCTGTTCTACAAGAGAGTCTCTCAGTAAACATAGGTGATTGGATATGGACACTCCTCAGTTATGAATTTTTACTGCTAAGACATGGACTATGAAAGCACATTTGCAGGTAAAAGTAAAAGTCAGGATGTTAATAGTTTTATATGTACGTTTGTGTAACAAGTGTCAGTGGAAAACCAATGTGAAACTTTCAAGGCTATGACATTTGTTGCCACTTTTTTCCCCCTCTTTTAACGTTTTTGTACTCTGCTCTTTTCTCTTGTTCAGCGAGTCCATGTCATTTGCTTTTCAAATGCACCTTGGCACTTATAGAAGTGCATGTGACAGTTTTCCTGTACATTCCCTAGCTGTAATGAATAACACAAAATTATTTTCTTGTACACTGATATTTTATATATTTTTTTAAGATCAATTATTCTTTCTTGTTTGGGTTTTGTCCCGAGTATGAATTCAAATTTTGACATTCCTCTTTTAGAGGCTATTAGTAATGGCTTACAAATCCAAAGTAGATTTCATGTTAGTCTCTTAATTTTAGATATTGGAAGGCAAGGGCAATGTTTTGTTCCCCGCTGCAGTTATGATCTATTATTTGGCTATTTGCACACATAGAATCAAATTTAGTTTAAAAGGGGTTAGTGACTTTGAAAGTACACCACAGGGATAAAGTAACCTATTTTTCTAGTTTATCAGCCATACCTCAGTCCAGTCTAAGAAGCTTTTCTCCTTTTTTCATATGTTGTGAGCAGGCCATGACATTACAGATAGATCTCTATGAGCAATAAATAAAACATTTCATGGAGAATCTCTTTTACTACATGGCGTTCTGTTGTGTATTTGAGAATTGAGGGGAAATTAAAATATTTTCTATCACTGGTTATGTAGATTCTTATTTACCACATTAAAACTCCAGCATATATAATTATCTTTTGGTGCACAGTTTCTTTAACACGACCACACTGGAATGGCTATTAGAGTTATTTATTTAGTAAAATATTTAAAGTAAACAAAAGGTACATAAAACTACATAATGCTGAAAAAAATTCATCACCTTTTTGCTTTTTCCATAAGGATTAAATAAACTCTTAAGTTGTACCGTGACTATTAAAAATACACTGGGATGAAGTAAAAAAAACTTAAATTAAAAAAAGTGCACACATGAATTGAATATAGGTTTGACAAATTGTATGCTGAATTCACCATCAGTTCTTATGATCATGTAACAGACCATTTTGTAAACTAATACAAAATTGGAATGATGTACCAAACGCCATAACACTTGACTTTTTTTCTTTATGGCAAAAACACTGATGTGGTGAGGAAGATTGATATATACAAATAAATAAAATTGCATGTTCTTTTCATTTCTTCAGTCTTCACACGTCTAACTTGCGAAGGCTCATTCTGCTAAAAGAGTCTCTGAAAGAAAAAGAAAAGCCTAATGTTATGAAAGAAGAGAAGAGTAAAAAATGTTCATGAGGAATCAAAAGTTATATTAATGGTAAACAAAAATGTTTAAAAACATCCTTTCAAACAACTTGGCTACCTGCTCAAGCTGTCCTTTTGCTGCTTGTTAAAGCGGAAAAAAGAGGTTAAATGCATTTAAAACACCCACAGCTTTCTGGACAATCATGTCATCCCTTATCATTAACCAACTATCGCTCGTGGCCGTTGACCGGGTGTATGTGCCTGAAGAAAGATGCACGTTTACATTTCACTAAGTAGACCTGGGTATTAAGAGTCCATTTCCTGATTGTAATTTGATTTTGATTCACAATAAATGAATTCATTTCACAATATTTTATGTACAATTTAAATTACAACTATGACTTGGTGTATTGCTAAAATATTAAATATAAAAATATTAAGGCCTAAAGGTGCTAGCTGCAACGGGAAGCTCCCTCCATTATTTATTCAAACAGCAAAGTTTGGTAAACCAAGTTTCTGCAGTAAGATAGTTTATCAGCTGCAATATACATTCTAAACATCTTTTGACATCATTTTTATTGTCTGACCTGTGTGAGTTGACCTGTAACACAGGTTTGTAGAGTTGTGGGATCTTCCTGTTAATGAGAGGCTGCAGAGCTTCTTTCAGTCTGTGATAGTTCCTCTCCAGCTCTCTCTGATACTCTTTCTGGTCTGGACCAATCAGACTCTTATTTTTGCGAAGGGAATCTTCACACCTGGGGAGGTTATTGAAGGTTGATTGTAGGCAATTTCAAGTTCTAGGCCTAATTGTATTATCACCATTTAACAATTAAAATAATGCATTTGTCTTATCATCGTCCATATAACCATACACGGACTGCAATTCAGCTATTTTTAGGACAATTGTCAAATGTAATGGCATCATCTCTATAGGATAGTATGTAAATATCATCCTATTTACATACTATGCTGTATTTCTTGATTGATGTGTTACAAAAAAAGTTTATACAGCGTATACATGTCTTCAATATACTGAAATTCTTGGGGTCAGTAGTTGGACTACTGCAGTCCATGTAAATGTAGCGTTAGAGCATCTGGGATCAAACCTCTTAGTAAAGTCTTTGAAACACAGTCGTAGTTTATTGTGGTGCCGATAGAGTTTAGGATCGCTTGGGATCTCGGACAGGAACACCTGGGCCACCTCAAGAGGGCCCTGAAGAGAAATACAATACATATGTTGGTTAGAAATATTCAAATTATTTTCTCACTTGACCACTGACCATCACAAAGTTTGCACTGATACTTGGCTGTGCAATAATGGACATTAGATACAAACAACTGAAAAACTATTATTATTCATTTATAATTAATTTGTTGTGTATTTTTTTTAAAGTTCATGTCCATTAGGTTCTAAACAAATAATATAAATATGAAATAAAATGAGATCTGAAGTCTTTCATTCTTAAAGTATTTAAGTAACTACAGTCATCAAATAGTTAGCACTGCTACATAGTAATGCAATATATTACAAATTCTGGAGGTTGAAATTCCAGCAATTAATTGTATGGTTATTTATTCTGTTACTGTGTCACAAACCTCTGGTTTCACAGACAAGGCTTAAGCCTAGTCCCAGACTAAAATGAATGCTTGAGTGGTTTTAACTGAAAGCAACTAGCACTTGCATATCTTAAAATATGTCAGTGCCACTGTTTTGTCTCAAGATGCTCATCAGTAATGTTTTCTTTTTCCTAAGGGACATTTATAAAAGCTACATAACTGTCCTAATTAAACTAAGGCCTAATCCTGGCTTAATCTAAGACCTTTCTGTGAAACCAGGCCCAAATTGCACAAAATCCATTCCGGAAAATAATGACAGTGATATTGCATTTGTACTATTTAGTGAATAGGCCCAAGGAGTCACCTGGTTAACAGTGGTGCCAACAGACCCCTGCAGAACCATCTGAAGCATTTTGGCATCAGATGGGTCCTGATGAGTGGCAAAGGCCAGTTCCTGTGTCTTCTTCTGCATGTCCTCAATTGCTACTTCAATGGGTGTTGAGATGATCTGAAAAGCAAATATTAATGTCTTAAAATCTTTCCTTAAAGCTACACAGTATGTTTTTTTGCGGTAAATATGTGCAAATAAGTCATTCACCCGTGTGTGTCTTGTCATATCCAAAAATACAGAAAAATTGTTCCGTTTACATACATTGTTGTGACAAAAAGAAAGGTTGATATGGATCATGCTAAATCTCAAACCTCTGGGGAAATGACCCGTTTAAAAAAAAAGCCAAACAGAGGAGAGCCTTCTGGCAAAAAGAGAATACAACAGCGCTCGTAATAAAACAAGAATCAACGTTGGCTTGGCTTTTCATAGATGGAGAGAACTAAGGAATTTAAAATGTTGTAAAAAAAATTCTATACACACACACATATATATATATATATATATATAAAACAACATTTTTTTTTTATTTTATTACTCAACAGGCGAGTAAGACATTTTTGTTTAACAAATAAATTGCCATATTTAGCCCTTTAACAGAGTTCATTGTGAAGCATTATCTATTGTGAAGGGTCATTTCATTATGGGTGTTGTAGACCTGTGCTGGAACTTATTTTAAAAGGAAGTACAGTGTCTTAATGTACAGTAACATCTTCAGCTAGTCAGTTCGAGATCCTTTCCAACTGGTTGTATCTCTTATGCCTTGTAGTGAATGTTTTATGAGCAGTAGGATCACTTTATTCATCAGCACAGTCACGCATAGCCGAAACACAACCAAAACAATGTTTTCATAGTTTTCAATAGTTTTCATATAATTTCAGTCTAGCATGAATCCCTATAGAAGCTTTCACAAAGCATGCGTGTTTGAGTTACCTCCTCTTTGTGGATGATGTTGATGCGGGTCTTGATGTAAGGGAAAGCGTGGGAGGTAGTGAGGATGGTCTTTCGTTTAAACTGTTCATGTAGGTCACCGTGAGCTCTTCCATCGAGTGTGAATGGCGTGCAGTACACGAAGCGCCGCAAGTTGTAGTTCTTATCAAAGTAAGTGATGCGGTCCTTCATTTCATAAGTGTCAAAATATGGTTCAACATAAGTGATCTGAATAAAGGCCTGTGATGGAGAAAAGAGATATTATTCTCTGCAAAGCATTATCGTTTGATTTCCATCAAACACACATTTTGCACCATAACGCAGCACAAAAACACACCTTATTTGGGTCCAATTTACACTTGTCGACTGGATTGGAATCTTTAATGACTTCCACTTGATCCTCACCAAACCTTTCACCATAGAAACTCTGAGGATTAAGACAATAACGGTCAAATCACTCATCTACTAAAACATGTGAAACAGAAAATGCACCCATGCAAACAATTCCAAAGCAAACTGTCTTGTACCTCAAGTCGATGTGAGATTTCTGCTAGCTTGGTGATAGCTGGCTCTTTGTATACAAACTCCTGCTCATCCAAGTCACCAAATTTAGAACCGTAAAATCCAACTCTGAAATAGGTGCCAAACATTCGCTTTCCATCCTGAAACAAACAAATGTGTCAGTTACCAATCTGCTGTCAGTTGAAGCTACCATTTTAAAATGCTAGATAACATGGAAATATAAAGTCTGTTGATACTCATGTTGATGTGCATGGCTTTACTAAAACAGTTACTCAAAGAAAGTTAAAGTGCAATGAAACAAACACAACATTTTCTCTTGGCAGCAAGTTATCACGTGACAACAGCAATGTAAACATTGTCTGGAACATGTTTACATAAATAACCTGCATTCAACACTGGCAATGATTATGCAATCATATAACGGAGAAATATACGAAAACACAGGCACTAATACAGTATCGTTATAGTACAAACATCTACCATATTTGAGGACATTTTGCAACCTCCAAGAAAGAGAAGTAAAAGGTTAGCTTCTATCCCCTTTTACCTTCACTACTAAGTGGTCGTGTTTTATGAAATGTTTTTTTTATTTTTTTATTTTTTATTTTATTTTTTTTACAAATATTGCCGTTTACCAATTTTACACAGCCATTCAAATGTTTGAGGTCAGCGAGGTTTCTTAAAAGAAATTCATGCTTTTATTCAGCAAGGATGCACAATAAAGACATTGTCATCTAATTAAAAGATGTCAATTTCATGTTTCTTGAGCCCAAAATCAGCATATTAGAATGATTATTGAAGGCTGACACGTGACACTGAAGACTGGAGTAATGATATGGAAAATCCAGCTCTGCTAAAACAGGAATACCGTTAAATTGAAATTGAAACAATATTACCGTATTTACTATTTTCAAATAAATAAACACAGCCTTGGTGAGCGTAAGAGACTTCTTTCAAAAACATAAAAAAAGCTTGCCAACCCAAAACTTTTGAACAGTATATGTATGCATTATTTATTTGGTCATTTTAGGAAGTAGTAGCTGAGAATAAAGTGAGATATCCATATCAGACACAAAATCTAACTAAAATACATGAGAGTTTGAGCCAAGCTTGTGGATAGTGGTGCAAAAAGCAGTTCAAAACAAAGTGGGACCTTTCTCTGAAAACTGTATAAGCAAAGGTGGACATAACAGGAGGAAGGCCAGAGAAAACCTCATGTCCTTAAACAGTAAGTAAGCAAATGTACTCCAAGGAAGAGAAAGAATGGAACAAAAGAGAACATTTAGGTTGTAGCAAGCTCCTCGTGAGAAAGTAAACGTGCTGTAGCCTTATACAGAACGCTAGAATGAAATAGTTATGACAATAGAAATAGAATGTCAGAATTAGTGTACTTGAGTAAGAGGGTAGGCCATAATAGGACAGAAAGAAAAGAAAAATAATGGTGTTTGTATTTGTACAAAGCTGGGAACATGTCTGAGTGCTCTACACACAGGAAGTGAAGTATCAATAAGGTGCAGATAAGGGCTGAACCAAAGCAGACCAAACACACAGCCAATCCTCAGATTGGGCTAATAAAACAATAGAACAAAAAGCCTGAATAGACTTTGGTCAGTGTCTAGCAAGACATGCAATTCCAATGTTCATTTGTGTAATATATCCCATTTATTATAAGTTCCTGAAGAAGTAACACAGTAAAAATACTACCATAACTACGTTTTTTGGTTCAGATTATAAAGAGCTGTTCAAAATGGTTATAAACACATTAAATCACAAGTTATCAGGAAACATACGTTAAAAAGAGCTAAAAAACTAGCCAAAATGATCATGGATGATGGATGTTCCAATTCTGTAGAAATCTGAAGTTTTGGGGTGCAGATTCTGTGTGGGCCTGGTTACCAGGTGTCTGAGATGGTTCAGCCCATCTCTGGTTCATTGTGATTGTCATAAAAGCTACAGAAATAAACCCTCAAACTATGAACTTACCACAAGACACAATAATTAAAGTGGGAAGAGGAGGGGTCAGCAACCAGGGAAATAAAAAAAGGAGAGAACAGAACATATTTTAATCAGGAAACCAAGAAAATCTTTGAAAGCTAAACAAAACACGTACACACAAAACAAACAACAATACTACCAAACTCCATAAATCAATACTTTACAAAGAAACACAAACAAACAAACAAACACACAAAGACTAAAACCCAACAATAAACATGCAATGAGGAAGAAGCAGGCAGTGAAAAGTGCACTTAAGGGTCTTTATTAAATAGACAATTAGGAGACAGTGCATTCCTGGTGTAATGCTGCAAATATGAAGGTTTTGTTGACTCGCTGTCATGCAAATAATCAAGTGAGATTAATACTAGTATACAAACATATTGGTGTAAATGAGAACTCAGGGGTCGATTTAGTTTGCAATGAAACAAAAGCTCAAATAAAGAGAAGGTCACTTGGACGTCACTTTCAGCACATGAATATAGATGTTTTAAACTGATGATCACCAGGACATGTCCCTTTAGAAGAAGAAAAACGCCATTCATTTACCAAGATACCAAAAATATTCTGATATTTTCTAAGCAGCTTCTGTCCCTAATTCATGCTATTCTTCATTTGTTAAAGACATACCCCAAAGTTGATAATCATGTCACTGTTAACCCACCCTCATGTCATTCCAAACCTGTAAGACGTTCTTTCTTCCGTGGAACACTAAAGATGATTTGTTGAAGACAATACTGGTTGCTATTTTCCATATAAAGCACAACAGTGCCCGCCCACTTTTTCAGCAACTATGGTTTCTGGAAGTATTTTCCTATTAATTTTCCCATTGTGATTTAAAAAAAAAAAAAAAAAAAATGTTAAAGTATTATTAGCCCTGAACTAAACCAACCAGCAACACGTTAAATTGCATTACAGGAATCCAGCTGTTAAACACAAATAGTTCATAAAATAAGTCGAAATAATGTGAACTGATGACTTCAACAATAGCATATGACATCCGTTTGCAACCTCAGAGTTCACAGTAGGTTTTTCTTTAAAGTTTTATAGGTTATCATTAACAAATCTTTCCTATGGAGAAAATGAATGGGATTGTACTTCTGGAACCTGATTGTTGCACTCTGTAATGAAGATAAATGTCTGTTGATGTTGCTGTCAAACTCCAAATTGGGGGAAAAAACACCATTAAATTGTCATAAAAGTGATTCTATTCCAAGTCTTCTGAAGTCACACAAACAATCCAAAAGCAAAAAAAACAACAAAAAAAAACAATGTGTGATGTGATTTTTGCGATGAATCAGTTGATCCAGTTCACATAATATATATGACTTCTTAAAGAATCTGACTCATTAAGTTCAAGTTAACTTCATTGACTCGATGATCCGGTCTTAAATTTGGGCTGCGTCTGAAATCTTAGGTAGCTGACTTGTTGCCTGCCCTGTCAGGCAATGACTTTGCAGGCAGCATTCGCGCACAAACATATCTCATGAATCTGATTCCGGACAAGATTCTGAGATGCGGTAACAGTTTAACGATCTACAGCAAAATAAAAGCAAGCTTTGGTGATAAGCAAATATATAACTTCTAAAATAATAATTTCTCACTAGAAATGGCATCAAAAGTGGAAAATGTTGGTCAAAACATACAAACTGACCACCAAATGCAACTATAAGATGGCATCTTTATTATTTTTTTAGCTTAACCTTCACAGAATGGAACCAACAGGATTGTGGTCAAAAGGCAGCGAAGGATACATCTATGCTGCCTTCAAAATTCAATCAGATGAAGGTATCTCAGGAGACAGGAAGTGCAGCTAACATTGGATTTGGAAGTGCCTTGGTGCCTTGATGCTTTCCTAGCTTGGAATGCATCCCCCGAAGGCATTTTTAAGCTTCCATGGTCTGTTTGTCTCACAAAGCCATTTTATAAATTCAGAAAACTTGGAATATAGAGCATGAGTCATATTGACCACTTTCAAGGTTCTTTTATGTCCCATTTAAAGTCTGGTGGCTCCAACTCCAGTTGCATGAAGAAACCAGTATATTATTCAGAATATCTCCTTTATGTTTCAGGGAACAAATAAAGTCATACAGGTTCAGAATGACATGAGGGTGAGAAAATGATGACAGAATTTTCATTTCTGGGCAAACCGATCCTTCAAGGTTATCTACACGTCTCGCATAAATCGAACCCTGTGCTTTTGAGAGACATAAGACATAGATGGCAGCGCTGATGAGAGAGACGGATGAGGAAGTGAAATGAGGCATTCGTGAATAAATCTGTTATTAGTGTTCACAGTGGCTCCCATGCATGGCCTGTCAAATTTGACAATGTTAACATGGCTTTTTCCTTAAAAAAAGAGAGGGGAGAGAGAGGAAGATGAGAAGAGGGATGCTGCTGCCCACACACCACTGACAGCAGTCCCATGGAAAGAGAGATGGAGGGATGGACGAAGAAATGAAAACGTCCATAAAAATGTTAATGGGTCAAATTCAAAGCATAGAGAGTCATGATAAACGCCCACAGCTTGCACGTATGGGCCAAGCATTAACCATGAAGTTTAGCACCTACCTCCCAGCCTGTGCTCTGTATAACAGAGAGAATACAGCACAAATCAACATACACAGGTCACAATCACCCCCTTTAAAAGCCCAAACTCACTGCAAAGCATTGAGGGAAACAATCGTTTCTGAAAAATCGTTTCTGAAAAATCATACACTCCTGTTCAAAAGTTTGGACACAGTAGGATTTTTTTTTTAAACAATTAATACTTTTATTCAGCAAGGATTCATTAAATGGATCAAAATTTTTTTCAAAAGCTTAAAGACCCCAAACTTTTGAACTTTAGCATATTTGTTAGACTGTATCCGTCATGCATGACTATTCATCCATATATATATATATATATATATATATATATTTATATATACCACATGGAACAATATAAAAGCTATATATATATATTTTGAATACATTGTTTTGGGTGGTTGCAAGGGATTTCTATACAGACGCTAAGGTACATGTAGTGTTTTTTAGCATGTTGCTATGCAGTTTCTAGGTTATTCTGTGTGGTTGCCAGGTAAAAAGGCTCACCCCATGCCTCTATGATATTCTGGTCACCTCTTTCAATCTATGTCTTTGGGATTTTTTTTGTGTAAACTTCAAGTGTTGACTGCTCACAAAAGTTAACACACATCTCATCAACCAGCCGCACAATTTGAGGTATCATTTATATCGCTATCTCTAGCGCAGTAGTTGTTCAAATCATTAACCCTTTGTACAGTATGAGCAAGGCCCATTCACACCAATGATGATAACTATAACTATGACATTTTAACAAGCGTTCAAATTCTAAGAGAATAGCAGAGTCCACACCACAACTATAACGTTGGAATCATTTTCAGAGCATTTTTGCAGCTGATGAATGATAAAACATTAACAGCTAGTCAGAGTCCATTTGACTTGAAAGAGCTTGAACAATTAAACCGGAAGATGACATAACTGCAGCGCACGATTATAATAAACAGAACATTATCGTCCGTTGGTGTGGACCCTAATATAGTCATCATTATAGTTCTCATTCTTAGTGTGAATACTACTCATAATGCCCAGCAAAACTCACTGAAAAGAGTCCACATGCTCACTGTCACTCTGATGTAGAAAAGATAAACAGAGACATGCAGTCTTGATAATGCAAAGTCTCTTTCACGTGTCACACATAAATCACGTCTGTGTGTATACACAAGCAAAATATTGCCAAGTTACACATCTAGCAGATGCTTTGTACTACTAGGCCAAAAATACAAAGTCCTGTTGTCTTAAGGGGCTTTCGCACCGGGTAGTTCTAGGAAGTAGCCACCAGGGTGGTTCCCCGAGAACTAATGGTTCCCCTAGGAACATTTTCCTGGTTGCCTTCTCACCACCAGTAGGAACTTTGAAGTGACGTAAGCCATGCTTGTTGTTGTGACCATTATGAGAACGCCAGCCAGTGCCTGAGCAGCATTCTTCATGTTCATTAGTTGACGATCAGTCTAATACGTTATTAGATAGAACTGTTATACAAACAAAGTAGACAGAATATGAAAAAGTATTAGTGTTTGCCGTGTGGTTGATGCCTAATGGCGCTAGCTGAGCAGCAATACATAATCATGTTTCTCTTGGTCCCCTCAAAGTTGCGTTGGATTTTCTCCTAAGCGTAAAGGTTAAGAGGCCCATCTAGCACTTTTTTCCATGTTCGTAAAAAAAAAAAAAAAAAGTTATAGAGGTAAATATATAGGCTATAATCTGTGTGTTTACACAGCTTTTTTTTTAAATGGCGGGTGCTGGTAAAGTGGCGTGCGTTCAGCAGATCAGTGTATGCTAACGCCAATGATAGTTCCTATAGTGCTGGTTTGGACCCTACTCTGAAGTACGAGCTAAATAAGTTCCTCCAAAAGGAGTTCCTAGAACTAAAATCGTTCCTAGTTCCTGTGGTGTGAACACGCCAAAAAAACGGGTACTTCCGCCTATAGTTCTAGGAACTATGAAAAGGTTCCTTCGGTGCGAAATCCCCTTTATACTGCTTCACAGTACGCATCAAGAGGCTAACAGAGTCTTTATTTTAGGATCCAAAACAATGAAAACTCCCTTTTTAAAGCATTTACCTGATGCACAATTTTGCCAAAGGCTTCCTGAAGTTTACCATGAATAGTGGCTAGCTTCTTGGCATCCCTGTTGGCCTCGTGAATAGGAATGAGCACTTTGTAGACTTCGTTCACTGCTTCGTACATACCAGCCTGGAGACAAATAAATCATAAAAGTGGCTAATGCCCGATATAAAACAATATGATGTAATACAGTTAAATGATTGCATATTAGATTGCTGAAATTAATATTTTTTTTAATTTGCACAATATATACCGAACAAAAAATAGGTTTATAGGCATGAGATATACGGGTAAGGTTAGGGTGGGTATTGTGGTATGGTCAAAAGATTAATTTAAATATTAGTACATAGTAAGTTAATACACAAAAAATAAAGTGGGACCAAAAATTATAAATTATCAGTAAAAAATATTTTTATTTTAAAAAACAATGCATTAAAATAAATTATTATTATAAACCAAAATGTAAATATGACACTAAATATTTTTTTTATTTAACAATTTCAATATTATTATACATATGATTCAATGAAACAAATAGAAATGTAGCCTAAATCGGGATAAGAGGTATTTTACACAACATAATAAATATCTCACCATAGAAAAGGAGGCTGCAGCTTGTTCCAGCAACCCAACTAAGCCAGCCTCAGTGAAGTACTTCCCAGAGCAGATACCCTCCTCATCAGGGGACACCACATCATCTGACACAGCAGATTCTTCCAGCACATTAGAGGAAATGTTCTGTGGTGTGGGAAAACATCATTAATATATTACAATCAAAAAGTAAATGACTGATGCATCATTATCTTTGTCAGAGGGTGCAGCAGGAACCTGAAATGTGACACAGCCCACAGGCAGGTACTTGCGGTCCTCCAGCATGCTGAGGTACTCTGCCACCAGGGCGGCGCTGTGTACTAAGCACTGGGCTGCCTCTGCATGGTTATTCCTCTCGGAGTGCTTCCCTGCCATATTTTGCAGCCAAGTCAGTCGTAGGTCTGGGGATGTCTGGTAGCCCTTAGCAATCCTACATAACAGAAAGGAGACATTTGTCTAGATAAATACTGGAGTAAATTGCAGAAACATAGCTTCAATTGTGATTTATTCATTTTTTTGCATAACATGAAAACTGCATGACTATATTCTAGAAAACTACAAGAAAGTTTTTTCCTATGCACAAACATCCAAAAGTGTTTTTTTTTATTCTTGAAAGAAGTCTATTAGGCTTACCAAGTCTGTCTTTATTTATGATTAAAAAAAAACCCCACAAAAACATTAATATTGTGAAATATTTTACAATACGAAATAACTGTTTTCTATTTTATTATATTTTAAAATAGAATTTGCTCTTGTGGTGCAAAGTTAAATTTTCAGTAGCCTTTACTCAAGTCTTCAGTGTCACATGATCCTTCCGAAATCATTCTACTATGCTGATTTGGTGCTTCAATGTTAATGTTTTTGTAGAAACCACAATACACAATTATATTTTTCATGCTAGATTAACTTCAAGTTAGATAATAGTGTAGCTAATATATTAATGTACAGTACCTGAACATGAGATCAATAAGCATCTCTGGATCTTCTTGATGTTCCTTCATTTTTACTGTGTCCGATAGAATCATGTGAAGGTTAAACACCAGATCTTGAACCTGAAACCAAAGCAAAAATCAGTGGTTTGTGTCAAGAACTAGTAAGTACATTATGGAAACAGATTTGTGAGCTTCACCTGGTCAGGGAAGGTGGTTTCTCTGAGCTCTAGGTCCTCCTCTGCATACGTGAGGATGGTCTTGAGAGAACGCCGCAGAAACTCCTCATTGAAGTTCTGGGATGTACCCACGAGTGATGAAAGAGACATGGTCACCTGCATTTTCACTCGTGCAAAGTTCTGAAGGAGAGAAAAAGAACAAACAAGATAAAGCCCCTCACATAGTGTCAACAAAGAGAATAAGTAACAAATATATCAGTTTATACATGTCTATTTAATAATTTAGTATACAAATAACACATTTTGAATGGTAGTGACATTATAGGTTCTATAAACAACTCAGCAGTAGAGATATGACATATTTAGACTAATACAGGTTATATGTACATGTGCTATATGTACAATGTGCTGCTGTACAGAATTGTACACACACAATATATTCATATTTATGGGGATTATGACAGAGTGTGTTTCTAACATTTCCAATCTCAAAGTTCTGTCTCATGAGGAGGTATAGGGAGGCGCTGGCATGGGCTCTGATGGTGCCAATGCTACTGCTACAATTCCTCAGGAGACGCAGGCACAGGTCAGCACACTGCTCTGTCTCCTCCTCAAACAGCAGCTCTGGAAACTAAACAAACACATTAAGACTTCACAAGAGGTCACGCTTCTTAATAAAGGATACAACATTTAAGGTAAAGAGTGTATTCGCCAAACAAAATTGCATAGATTAGCAGGAGCTAAACTGGTCTAAACTCAAAAACAAAAAATCTGGGCTTTGACCTGATCTGCGTTTACTCACCTTTGACACGAGAGCTCTCTGTGTAGCAAAGCAGTGTTGCAAATATAGGGCGCTTTGATTGCATGCCATGCTGTGGAGCAGGACCTTCAGAACCCCTCCCAGAATGCTTTCTTTGGACTCTGTCACTGACACAGTCTACATGGCACATAGAGAGACCATAACAGTTGCAATAAAAGTCTTCTTTTAAAATATTGGCAGTTACTGAAAATAGTTGAGATCATTACCTGAACTATTATTTCTAGCGTATCCAATATGATGAGATTAGCTTCAGTTGCCAGGTTGCCATCAATAATTGCTTCATGCTCCAGCTCAGCCCTGGTCCTGACAAACAATGAGGTAACGAATGGTTAGAATGGTGCAATATGGGAGGTACAACATGGAGTGTATCCTTGAATGCCTCCACAATCTCCACACAATCATTCAAGTGAGTACAGAGGAAGGGTGTCCTCTGCATACAGACCAAATATGTTTTAAATAAGTTTTTTGTCCAAGTCTGTTTTGTACACTGTAAAATAATAACCTAAACTTTCCTTTACATAGACTTTATTTATTATTAGAATATTTATAATAAAGGAGGAAGGGAGAAAGAAAGGGAGGGAGAGAGAGAAAAAGAAGTAATGGAGAGAGAGAGACAGGAAGGAAGGAATGGTGGATGGGAGGGAGGGAGAGAGAGAAATGAAGGGAGAGAGACAGGAAGGAAGGAAGAAAGAGAGAGAGAGAGAGAGAGAGAGAGAGAGAGAGAGAGAGAGAGACAGAGAGGGAGGAAGGAAGGAAGGGATGGAGGATGGCAGGGAGGAGGGATGACAGGGGAGAGGGGGAGAGAGAGAGAGAGAGAGAGAGAGAGAGAGAGAGAGAGAGAGAGAGAGAGGAATGAAGGAAGACAGGAAGGGAGGGAAGGAAGGAGGGAGGGAGGGAGGGAAGGAAGGAGGGAAGGAAGGAGGGAGGGAGGGAGGGAGGGAGGGAAGGAAGGAGGGAGGGAGGGAGGGAGGGAAGGAAGGAGGGAGGGAGGGAAGGAGGGAGGGAGGGAGGGAGGGAGGGAGGGAAGGAGGGAGGGAGGGAGGGAGGGAGGGAGGGAGGGAAGGAGGGAGGGAAGGAGGGAGGGTGGGAAGGAAGGAGGGAGGGAGGGAAGGAAGGAGGGAGGGAGGGAGGGAGGGAGGGAGGGAAGGAAGGAGGGAGGGAGGGAAGGAGGGAAGGAGGGAGGGAGGGAGGGAAGGAAGGAGGGAGGGAGGGAAGGAAGGAAGGAGGGAGGGAGGGAGGGAAGGAAGGAAGGAGGGAGGGAGGGAGGGAGGGAGGGAAGGAGGGAAGGAAGGAGGGAGGGAGGGAGGGAGGGAGGGAAGGAAGGAAGGAGGGAGGGAGGGAGGGAAGGAGGGAGGGAGGGAGGGAGGGAGGGAGGGAAGGAAGGAAGGAAGGAAGGAGGGAGGGAGGGAGGGAGGGAAGGAAGGAGGGAGGGAGGGAGGGAGGGAGGGAGGGAAGGAAGAAGGAAGGAGGAAGGGACGGAAGGAGGGAGGGAAGGAAGGAGGGAGGAGAGGGAAGGAGGGAGGAGGGAGGGAGGGAGGGAAGGAGGGAGGGAGGAGGAAGGGACGGAAGGAGGGAGGGAAGGAAGGAGGGAGGGAAGGAGGGAGGGAGGGAGGGAAGGAGGGAGGGAGGGAAGGAGGGAAGGAGGGAGGGAAGGAGGGAGGGAGGGAGGGAGGGAGGGAAGGAGGGTAGGAAAAGAAAGAACAAATTGAATATTTAAATAAAATAAAAATATACTTTTTACTTAATCTTTACACTTTGCTTTTACTTTGCCTTATTCTATGTGTAAGCATATCCTAGTGAGCTTACAAACCTAACTAAGAAGGGCTCCAGGCGTCTCCCATTGTGTGGTATGGTTCCCTTAAACCTGTATGGTACACGATTCATTCAATAGAGGCCACACACAGACTTGTCTGTATCATAGCCCTGTACCAAAGCTTTAAGGAAGGAGAGAGCCATGGCCCTGGCTGATAATTGTTAGAAGCAGAGAGGGTGGACTGTTGTTAAAAGGTTTTTGAAAATGTGGTATAAACCCGTATTGTAAAACTGCATCTCTGCACCTGGAGGTTCACTACATACAAGAATCTTGCAATCCCTGATTAGGCTTTGCTCATCAGAATGTTTCATTTTTTATAAGCCAAATCTAAAATGTAAATGCTACAAAAACAAAACTTGCATTAGCACTTAAATTAAACTTGACTATAAATTGAGTATAGTCAGACTTCACAGGTAAACCATAAAATGCATAATTATTTTTTCTGCAGGTTTATTTTACAAGCTATTTTATATTGAAAATTAGTATGCTCACAGTGGCTCCAGGAGGTAGAGTAGCGTTTTAAATGGGCCCATAGCAATTTGAATTCCATATGAATTACCACTGAATGGGATTGGTTTGAAAAAGGTTGGTAAGTTCAGAAGCACCCGCACTGCCTAATGCTTGTCCCTTCGAAAAGGGGAGTCAAGTCAGGCCTGTTATTCAATGACATCAAACAATAACCACCAGAGAAATGAATGAAGACCAGTGATTCTCAACTGAGGGGACACAACCCAAAAAAGGAAAGAGCAAAATACTTTATATGAAGATGTATTTCCTAATACACTGTATATAGAAACACCACTGTACATTCACCATGTAGCATACACATAGAAACACTGTAATTTTGAGTGCTACATTATGAATGTAATCAAAAGCTTTCACTATAAAACATAACCTATGCCAGGGCTATTCAATTGGCGGCCCCAGGGCCAGGTCCAGTGCGGATTAGAACCCAGAACCTCTGACACGCTTGGCAAAAGTTCTGCAACTGGACCATTTAAATACACGCTTAAAATAGTTGGATCTATGTATTTATTCTCGTGAAAATTCTCACCACTAACAACATATATTAGACCTCATTAAACGACAAATTAAACCCAATGTACTACTTAAAACGATTGCATCACAATGTATATGTTGTTCTGCATTTACAAAATAGAATATATTGATTCCTTCAGTATGTTGTTGTAATTTCTTTATTTGTTACCATAATTACTCATATTCCCCGGCCCCTTATTTTGCCTCAGTTTCATGAACTGGCCCCAATTCCAGATTAATTGAATAGCCCTGACCTATGCAATTCTTTGCCAAAACACTATCAAGTGGCACCAGCAAACATTGCAATTGCAAAACATAGGCTAAGATTGTTAAGTAACGCAGCTATATATGGGATCTGAGAGGCTGGTTAAAAATCCATGTTGCAATCTTGTTATAAACACCAAGCCGCATCCTACACCACCCACCCCAAAAAAAACACACACATTGGTCTGGGGGCAGAATCAGATTATGGTCAGTAACAACTGCATCCAAACCAATCTAAGCACCAGTAGAGGAGAGCAGGACAAAAGCAAGAGGGGGAGGGGCTTTAAATTCAGGTCTGAAGCAAAGCAAGGGTCATTGAAAGCAAAGAACACTTCAGCTGTACAATACCTGACTGATCTCTGGCCCCTAAACACACAGTAAATGGAAGAACAAGGTCAAATAAAGGGGTTATTTGAGGTAAAATAGTTAAGAGTTGTTTCTGAATAAATATGGGAAAATATGGGTCACACTATTATGAATGTGATCAAATTAATAGTTTTATGGGAGGGGGAAAAAGCAGTTCTCTCAATATGAACATATAAAACACAGACAATGCAAGAAATCCATAAGGCAAACCAACTAATTACTAAATTACAACAATTTAGATAATTAATATGTGAATTTAAAAGATCATAAATGTATGTCTTTATTTAAAAACATTTAAATTATCGTACCGGTATCTTACTACTGGCTTTATATGATGACAAGATTACAATGTTTGTACTTGCATCAGCAAAGTTACATAATTGAAAAGGAAGTCAAAGTTCACATACTTTAATTTTGGCTCTGAAACTCAAAATTAAAAATAAAAAGATTATTAAATAATAATAATAATAATAATAATAATAAAACCATACTTGTCCATCTTTTCGCTGGTCTGACGCCAGTGGGTCATGTCTTTTCTCCAGCGCAGGTTCTCCTGGCTACCAAAAGCACTGCCTGATGGACTTCTCTCTGTATAGGAAAGGATAGAGAAACGGCAACATACATCAAATTGGGTCTGTGTCAAATTGCCTTCATTTAGGTTTTGAAAGTTATTTCCAACAGAATATTGATCCTTTTTTTCTCCAACTAACCAAGCTGCCCCCTGCTCCGCCGCACCATCTCCTGTCTGGCTCCAATACTGCCTAGGATGGCTTCCTCCAACTTGGCCTTCATGTCTTTAGATTTCTTAAAGGTTAGACTGTTCATACGTTCAAAAGCTTTCTTGCCCTGCATGAATAAAAAATGGGCCTTTTTGTATGAGATGGATGGGTAGAAACACACAAACACTAATTAATTTCACTCAAAAGGTGTAGGGATATCAATGAGCAGAGTGTGTGTATTTATTTAGAGATGAATGGAAAAGTAAACAGACATAAATGAGACAACAGATATATTGCAACCAAAAGACCTAAAAGTGCTGTGGAGCAACTTCTGATTAATACATAAGGTTAAAACTCCCTCAAATATGAAGTTTATTCAAACCTTGTATTCAAAGCAGGAGACACAGAGGTAGAGCAGGTCCAACAGACGGTTGAGCTGGGAGACAGACAGGTCAGTGAACCATTTCTGAAGAACCATCTCATCTGCATTCTTCAGCACCCACAGCAGGCAGATGAGCAGACTTCGACTGGACTCAGCCAAGAACGAGCCATGCTGACGGGTGGCCTGGAGAACAAGGTGTATAGATTTTAGTAAAGGACTGGTATTCTCCTTTTTCATACACTGCATGATGAAGCTTTCATGTTGTATAACTTTGCTTTGGTCTAATTGTCTGTAACACCAAGTAATCTTTTCTTTTCAGAAGAATTAAAATAATAGAAGTTATGGCTGCTTAAGATTTACGAAAATAAAAAAGGATGTTCACAAAAACTTGCAAAGGGTGCCATTTTTGTCCCTCTACTGCATGGATTTCTAAACTTATTTTGTCAGCCAAAGTCTAAATAATTTACTAAGAGATTGAAATTTCAATATTTTAACATGTTTGCATTTTTTTTGTTTTTTGATCAAATATAAAATTATATTATATAATGTATTATATTAAATATTTAATGTTTTATTCAGAATTTGTTAATGTCTTTTTCTAAAATATATTTGTATAATTAAATTCATTATTAGCTTTTCCACCAACTCGCAAACCTCCTGCAGTTTCTCCATGAACCCCCAGCGGTTCAGTTTGGCAACAGATGGAACTGCATAAATGTCTTTTTTTCAAACAGGTTTCCTTTCTAAACATTCTCCCCATGTAATCAGATCAAACTCATACCATTGGTCGCGCCAACGTTTTGATTGTACCACTCTACACCTTTTTTTCATATTAAGCTGCGATAAGATAAAGAAATCTAACATCAAAAACATCTTTAAACATCCTCTCTTAAGAACAGTGAGGTCACAATACCTGTGGATTGAGCAGAAAACTACTAGGCCGCGACATCTGTGGCACAGATGTTCCTGCAATTGCCATGGCAACAGTTTGGCTGATCATACTGTTACCCTCAGCTTCCTGCTCCTCGGTACCTGGACCAACAGGACGCCCCCACTGATTATGGGATTCTGTGATGTTAAAAGAAAGGTTAAAATCCAAACTAAAAAAACAACAACAACATGGGTGAACATATACACATACCAGTGAAATCATGGAGCTGAGGAAGGGTTTCCATGACAATGCCTATGAGTGGTAGATAGAGCAGGGCGACTCTGGCTTTGACCTCAGGGTCAGCATAACGTGGGTCCGAGTCATGACTGGACAGCAGATTATGAACAACGCTGATGACCTTCTTATGGAGACCAAACATCCTACAGCAAGAGCAGAGAGTGTCAAATTACACATTTGGTAAAATCCTATTAATATATACATTATATATATAATTGTTTTAAATTAAAATATTTTAATATATATTAAAATGACAAACATTCATAAAACAATGAAAATAGGGCACACACCAGGGTACTGAGCCATCAGCCTCAGGGTCCAGAATTACAGCCAGCTCCGTCAGAACGAGACCGGCGAGGTAATGCTGCTCTCTGAAGGGCACAGACAGCTCAAACATGTTGGCTATCTTTTGGTCCTGCACATGGGTAGAGAAACCAGAACTCTGGTGGGAGACAATGAGAAAGAAAAACAAACAAAAAAAAAGGGAAGAAAGTCTTTATAATCCAATTTTGTTGTCATTTAGAATTTATCACAGTTAAACCTTTCTCAGTTTGTGTTTATACCTGAGATGTGGCAGATGAGACTGAAGGAGAAGGGGATGCTGGGGGTGTAAGTAGACTGAATGGCAGGTTTAGAGTGACGTAGTGTTCATGGCTACAGACTATCCTCAGGAAATCCAGTCTCAGAGACTCTAGAGTGGGGTTCTGTAGTGCATAGAGCTTGGTGGACACCTGGGAATAGGGGGAATAGAAGATCATCAGAAAAGACAATGTGTAAAAAGAAGAGCATGTTGTTTGGAGCTCAATTTTCAAGGTACCTGTTTCCAGTAGGTTTTGATGAGAGTGAAGACAAAGCCTCTATCCATGACTGACAGGAGGTCATTGAGGAAGAAGGCCAAGCTGGTGTTGAGCCTTTCCACCAACTCAAGATCCTGAAAAGACAGTAAAGAAAAAAAATACATGAAACAGCAAACTCACAACTTCAAAATCTTTAACTGGGCACAGTATATCTATTAGTGTTGTCAATCGATTAAAAAAAATTAACTAGATCAATCACAATTAATTGTGATTAATCGCAGTTAAAAACACTTACATTTTAAATATAATTTATTATTAAGTTTTATTATTTTCAAAAATTTAACAACAAATTAATGTAGAAATAACATAAAAGTAGCCTTTATTTTAAATACTTGTTTAAAAGGCATCTTTTTATGAATGAAGGCCAGTATCACTGATACTAATACTAAACGGATGCTGCGTTAAATATTTGTAAAGCATTAAACTGAAAAAAAATAATCACATACGTTAACAGCACTAATATATGTGTGTGTGTGTGTGTGTGTGTGTGTGTGTGTGTGTGTGTGTGTGTGTGTGTGTGTGTGTGTGTGTGTGTGTTTATTTTTGTGCCGATGTTTCTGAGGACATATTTATCTACATATTTTTAACACAATAAATTGTATATATATATATTTATATCTCACCTTCTGGAAACGTGAGACAATGTCACCAGCAATGGTGCTAACCAGAGCAGTAATGTCATCCATGAAGCGCTCAGGGAAGCGGTTCTTCCTGGGAGACTCCAGTCGGTCGGTAAAGTATAAGTGGTGTATGATGCTCTTAACCTGAAACGAGAAAGGATTAAGAACACGCTGTTCTTCTCACCTCCTCAACAGCAGATGCTACACCTTTGATCATAAAGGAGGAAGCATGAAAACGTATGGGTGTGGTAGTTCTTACCATGAGTTCAAAGAAGAACCAGGCCTGTTGCAGGGCTCCCTCCCTCACGCTGCCACTGCTGACCACCCACTGCAGGGCAAGTTCCTCATGAAAGAGCTGAGAACAGGAAGGAACCATCAAAGAACCATTCACCACCAAATACACTGCATATAAGTCACTGTGTCTTAGATCTAGTGTGGGAAACGGTCCTTTGACATAATGTCCTTTGGGATGCTGCAAGAGTGAGGAGGATTCATTATTCTATGGATCAAACATTGAACAAATAAACAGCCCAATCAAACACAGTTACTGGGGCAAGACCAACAGTGACCACAAGTGACACATCATTCCCTCTTCATACAGTCTTCAGTTGGCATTCATAGTGAAGAGAAGATCTTGTACCCAGCATCCAAAAGTACATGACAATCACAGCAACAAAACAACATCCAGTCATCCCAAGACAGACAGGAGCAGGTGAGGAGAGGGTCGGCTCTTGCTCTCCAGGAATTGGGTCTCTACCTTTTTGGTCGGCAAGCGTCCTGTTAATGTTTGCAAGAAACTGGCGCTCTCAGTGTGCGATGACATGCGATTGCCACTGCGCTCCATGGCCTACGGGTGGGATGAATGGAAGGGTGACAATAGATTAGTGTGGAGGACAGGAGTATGTGGTGCCATTCACCAACCACTACCAATACCCACCCACACACACCCACACCCACACACACACACGCACACACACACACACACACAAACACAAACACACACACACACACACTAACACACACAAGACTGCAAAAACTGTGATATCATATACAATAAATATTAAATTGAACAATTATAGTTTTCATCAGACAAATAGCCATTCTGAGGGATATGGTGACTTTACAGAATCTACTCAATAAGGAGACTGAAGAGATTTTTTTGTGAAGAGGTTTTGATGTGATAAATAAATTATACATACTATGTATTTATGTATGTACGCATGTGTTCATGTATGCATGTATGCTTGCTTTAATGAATCAGACTATTACAGGCACTGAGTAATGAGAAAATAAAATGATTAGCATTAACCAGGTGCCAGTTATTAAAATAATAATAATTAAATAAAAAAAGTTTCACGAGACAAACAAAACATTCACACACACGCATTCATGTGCATGCAGCATATCATGACATGCCAAGCAGAAAGAAAATGGATATTGGTTAGTTCTGCCCATGCAATTCTTTTTAAAGTGAAATGGTGAATAAGAAAAATGAGGCAGCTTTGAGAATAACTGTTTTAGAAGAGTGAATGGGTTGAAAAAGTAAAAAAAAAAAAAAAAAAAGGACAAAAGAAAAAAAGGAAAATGCAGTGAAGGAGAAATGTGCCATGGAGTTATTAGATAATGCTGTTTTAGTGCTACTGGGAAGGGCTGTGTGAAGAGGGGGATTCTGCTTAGTATTTGGGGGTTGGGATAGTCAGAATGACCTGCTTAGCATCAGATGTTGAGCCAGGGCTGGTCCCCCAGGGGGCGCTTTTACACCCCATGGTATGCACCCAGGAGTTGGAGCGATCTAAGCCCTGCAACCCAAGGGTGGCATCAAAAGGATCACAGGCAGATGCAAGCAAGCCAGGGAACAGTGAAAGGTCAAAGGTTACAGGTCAATGAAACAAGTGAGCAAGGAAGCAAGTTAGTTTATATTAATTTGTCATTTCTGAACAGCAACAGGTTAGAGTATCAAGCATCTTTAAGTAACAAAATAAAAAGGCTTAAGGCCCAGGTATACTTCATTTTCCGCATTCCGCTCCGTCTCGCACACAGTCGTGTCCGCACAGCTTTTTAAGTATACTCAATGAGCGCATATACGCAAATTCCACACATGGTGAGTACAATTGCTTTTCTATACTCTACAAATCGTCAGAGGGCAGCACTAAGTCATTTACAGGACATTCGCTTGGTAGAATAGAAGAAGAAAAGTAGCAGATTCGCCACTGTATGCAAAGTTTAGAAGAAGACCCAAAACATAAATGATGGAGAATAAAATGCTGCTTCGTTTACTGTTCTTGGAACCGCATGTTGTTCTGTATCGCGCTCTCTGCGCTCTTTTTCGACTACTGCATAATATATCACAACTGCATATTGCCAGCTAGTGGGCTCTTCTGTCTCAACTTTCATCTTGTATGTGGTGTGTGTGGAAGTCGGCGGACCCTCCTGATGATGAAAATGATGTCTTGCAGACAGTGTGCGGTCCGTCACGAAATGCAGATGGTTGAAGTATACTTTGGGCTTAAGTTTGGCACAGTTGCATGATTGTGAAATCAGATTGATTTCATTCATACAACAGGGGAGAAAAAGATCAGTGGTTAGCACCAATAATACTTAAGTGAACCTCAAGTAAAAAAAACTGTTCCGAGATTCTGGTTCATTATTAAAAGCATGTGAACTACATCATATACACTACTAAAATGTAAAAGTTTGGGCTTAGCAAGATTTTTTTTAAAGAAATCAATACTTTTGTTCACCAAAGATGCATTTAAAGACTCAAATAAATAATTTAAATTAAAAGCTGTTATAGACCATCAAATAATCCTGGAAATAATGTCACAGTTTCCACAAAAATGAGGCAGCAAACTTTCCAAAACTGATAATCAGAAATGTTTCTTAAGCACCAAATCAGCATATTAGAATGATTTCTGAAGAATCATGTGGGAAACTGGAGTAATGGCTGCAGAAAATTGAGCTTTACCATCACAGGTATAAATTGATTTCAAAATATATTGCAATCGAAAACAGATATTTAAAATTGAAATAATATTTCACAACATTACAGGTTTACTGTATTTTTGATCATATAAATGCAGTCTTGGTGAGCATAAGATACTTTTTTCAAACATAAAAAAAAAAAATCTTACTGACCCCACACTTCTGATAGGTAATATATGTAGTAAATTCTTGAGTTGCCATGAGAACAGTCAACAGATATTCAATGTAAAAATTGGCAAAATTTGGAACACTTTGAAAAGAACTACAGTCGTTTAAATTATTACATTTATTTTTGTAAAACATTTTTAATAAATATACTGTAAAATGTAGTTTTGAATGAAGTCTCGTTAGACTTTGTTTATTCAGATAAAGTTTATTTATAGCCATATACTTATTCAATGATTTCAATTTATTTATGGTGGAATAATAAATCTGTTATTAAATGTCACATTTTACCTGATTTGCATAATTTATTCAGTTAAATTGGGCACTACAGCAAAGAAGTCAGCGCATACAAATCAATGAACTATCAGCAACACATTCATCAAAGGCAAACTGTAGAATGGATTTCGGCCACCGTTCTCAACTACACATTCATTGTGTTACAGGTAATTTTTGTTTTTCCTTTTTGCAAGATTGTGTAACATGGGTTAAGTCCATAAAATGTTCCAGCTAAAGTTTGTCTTTCTGGTGATCCATAGGTTGACCTGTAACATTGGGAAATGCTGATCAGCTAAGTCAGCAATCTAGTGCAGAAAGTCAATGATCTATAAAAGCACTCATACGAATAATGAATACAGTAGGTCACATCCAGCTGGAGCAATCAAAGAATGTCTCAACAGCACTAATCAAATACACTTTGATATGTATATGAACTATGGCGACGTGTCTATAATATTAATCGAAAAGTATATTAGCCAACAGAGCAGCTGAAATGTGTCTACTTACCTTGCTGCCAATGATGGAGCGTACTTCATCATCTGGGGAAGTGGGAGTGCCAGAGATGTCTGGGTTGCTGTTGCTAAGGCTACGAGAGCGGTTAAGGTTGAGGCTTGCAGGTCTAACAGCAGAACGAGCCATTGTGGCATAATGCACTGAACCACCCAATCCTCCTGGGCCTAATATGCAGAAAAGAATACATTAAAAAAGTAACACATTGAAATAACTAATTTAAAAAAAAATGTAACACCAAAAGCCGCAGATTTAAAGATCAAGCTGAAACCTGACCTGGAGAGGGGGAGTTGGGATCCATGTTGGGTAGGCGGAAGACATAGTGGATATATGAGGAGAGAAGGCTGTTTCGCCCATGCATATCTTGACTAGTGTCCAAGTACTTATGTAGACGATTCACTATAGATGCCATCACTTCAAAAGAGGCCTGACCAAGATTCACTACAGTAAATAGAAAATAAAACGCAAGATAATTAGGAAACCGCCAGGAGACTAGCAACTATTTTATACCATTCTGAAATAAAATAATAAAATATATGAATAAAGTTATATGCTTTTTTTGTGTTTAATAGAAAGCTCCTATCCAGCTTTGTGTGTAAATGACTTGATTCTAGCGATTATAAAAACTGAATCCAATTAAAAAAATAAACAAGTTATACGACCAACTTCTGCTTTGATTCACAATCGAATCCTTCAGTCTAATATGTGAGCTGGTTGAAAATAACTGATTTAAAATAATTATTTGTTTTTAAATTGGAAATAGCAACCAGGTTTGGAGTAAATGATAACAATTTTAATTTGTGGCCGAATGTTATAAACCTGTATGGATTTATTTTTTTTGTGGAACACAAAAGATATTTTGAAGAATGTTGGGAGCCAAACGCCATTGGAACCCATGGAGCCCAATATCCTATTAGCCCAGTATTTCTTTAAAGTTGTAAATATTTTCTGTGTGTTTTCTGAGAGTATGTAGGTTGGAGGACAGCAAGTACCTATCTGTCCGGCTATAACAGGAGGCCGCACCATCAGCAGAACCAGTTTGTCCAGCAGTAGGTGAAGGAAGCGCACCACAGGCTCCAGCTGAGATGAATTCAAAGCCGCAATACTAGACTTCAGCTCAGCCTCCAGATTATTCTCCATAATGCGCATGTCTCCTATCCTCACGGGGAACATGTGCTCATCCAGCGCATGCACCAGGGCAAAGAACTTATCTAAATACTGGTCCTGGGGAAAGAAAGAAACACATCAGAGAATGCATGTGTTTGTAGGCTTTCAATGAATCAGTATTTTGACAGTTGAACTACTAGTTACCTGCGTGTGGATGGTGGATGCAGCCACAACCTCTACATTAAACACCCCTCTGTGGTTATCCACCCATTTCATTCCAGGAAGAGGAACCTACACACAAATGCATGAATGAACTTCCAGTATAATTTCTTTCAATAAATGGTTATTATTATAAATCGCTACCCTAAAATGCTGTCAAACACTCAAAAACAATCATCTGTACTGTATCATCCCACTGCACTGTTTTTGAAAAATAACAGCATTGCTAACAATAATGGTATCATCTCGATACAGAAAAAATAAGTACTTGGTCTGTAAAAATAAATTGTAAAAGCATGTTCCAGTTTTTTTTTAACATCGTTAAAAAAAAACTGTTGACCGATGAGGAAACTCTTAACACCTAATGCATTAAATGAAAGGTACTTGACATAACCAAAATCTCATTAAAGAACTTCCAAGCTTTATCTATGTGTGTTGTATTACAGAAACTGCCTTACATCAGGAGAGAGAACAGAGTAAGACTGAGGCGGTTTCTCCAGCGATACGGGCAGACAGAAGTGACCTGTTCTCAAGCGTCCATTCTGCAGCATGGGAATCCACTGAGGGAGACAGAGACACAACATTTATTATAGGTGGGAACCTTCAGGCACATCACAGAGCTGCCAACTCTCATGCACTGGCCGTGAGACACCCGCATTTGATTGGTTTCACACGCTTACACGCTACATCCCAGATTTCTCATGCTGAAGTGTCAACCCGGTCGGTAAAAAGCCTGAAAGATGAGTTTATCTATATATCTACCTGTTGAGCCACTCGTGATCGACTAGTTATGCCACAAATGAGTTAAAATCTCCCGGAATCTAGAGCGAGCGCACATGTGAGACAGAGAAACTGCGTGGCGCGCGCACGGCAGAGAGGGAAAACGAGTAAGAGCCCCTGTTAGAGAATGCTATCTCACTTGTCAAGTCTCACACCAAGCTAAACTCAAAGGTTGGCAGCTATGACATCATGATTAGATTTGATTCAAGGAGACATACTCCAATTCCAAAATTCTCAATGCATCTCAATAGTTCAAAACAAAACAAATCTATGTTATCGAATTGAGGAGGCTTGTTGCCAAAATCGGTGTAATCTGATAGATGTGTTCTCTATTAGCACTGTGCGAGTGCTAATTTTGTGTTTGTGAACAGTGCTGTTCAAGTCTCACTAAAGCTGCATTTATTTGATCAAAAATACATAAATGTTTTAGCAGCCATAACTCAGTCCTCAGTAGGAAGGTTCACATGCACAATTTTTTGTCAATCGAAAATGAATCATCAATTATCAATTGTCATTAATCGTCAATTTGTCAATCAGAATGAATCCAATCTGATTTGTATATCCAATAATGTCAAGAGTAATTGTTGTATTTTTCCTTGATGACCTATCTAAAAAGAAAGCTGACATTTATGTCAGAAGAGGATTTTCAGCAACCATTTAGTAAATAATAAGTCTCATTCACTGACCAGTTCGTAAGACATCTTACATATGTTTGTATGACGCAAAATGTATGTAAATATACGCGCATTTACATATTATACATAACATATTTTTTAATCTGATTGTGAAAATAGAAATTTATTTCCCATTGATCTGTTTTTTTCAGGCCTACGCATCTTTCAATCTGATCGAAGTTTAATTTGGATTGAGCTCATTCGGGTCGATAAAGATGTTTACATCAAGGGCCAGATTTACTAAACAGGGCATAAAAAAAGCATCAATGGGAGTGGAAAGTTCAACGCGTGATCTACTGATGACGTGCAAATTAAAGAACACAGATGCAGCCGGATAATTTCCGTAACAACCAACCCAATCTACCGAGAGCAGCGCAAAGTCTGGTTTAAGACATGCTTTCGGGCATTAAATAATGGCACAAATACCAGTAAATTGACAAGCACAATCCTTAGTAAATCACCTTGCATGACTCATTTACAAACTCTCCTCCCATAATTTTTGTGTCTGAAAGGGAAACTCCTACAAATGCATATGCAATAAGGTCAGCCGGTGTCCACGCCTTTTTCAGTGCAATTTTTTTTACAGCGCGTCTTTAGTAAATCCTGACAGTAATATTTTTTATTGCCAAAAGAGGGTTTGAAAACCAGGATACAATTTATTTTTATTTTTTTTTTTTTAGAAGAAATCATGTTCAAAAGTCAAACAGCATTTATTTAACTTTTATTTGTAACAATGTAAAAGTGTTCTGTCACTCTTTGATCAATTTAATAATCCTTTGCTGATTAAAAGTGTTAATTGTTTAAAAAATTAAATCTTACTGATCCTAAACTCTTGAATTATAGTGTGTGTGTGTGTGGGTTGGTTTATGTGATTTATGAGGACACAAATTTGTATAATGACATGTGCATTACACTGGTATTACAACTTATAGGTGGTTTTTGAGGACATTTCAAAAGTCCTCATAATTCAAATAGCTTAAAAAACATACTAAGCAGTGTTTTATTAAAAACGTAAAAATACAGAATGTCTCCTGTGATGGGTAGGTTTAGGGATAGGGGCAGTGTAAGGGGAAAGAATATACAGTTTGTACAGTATAAAAACCATTACACCTATGGAGAGTCCTCATAATGCTGTTGCACGAACATGTGTGTGTGTGTGTGTGTGTGTGTGTGTGTGTGTGTGTGTGTGTGTGTGTGTGGAGCACTGTATGTACCGTGTATCCAACAGGCGTCTCCAGTGGAGTGTTCTGTTTCTGTTGACAGCTGATGTGGTAGAAAGTGAAAAGGATGTGATGATGGTCGGTCAGCGATGCTGGAAGCTTGATTTTAACTTCATCGTGGAAATCAGGTGATCTGAGGAAAGAACATTTGAGAAATGAAAAAAAAAAGAAAAATATTGTAAAAATGTCAGTGTAAACAATTAATCTCTTAAGCAAATCAAACAAAAACTTGACCAACTGTTGTTCCAAAATCACGGACAACAAAGACTGTCACTCTCTGAGCTGATGTTTGATCTCATGTTGAAGACTTCTGCATTAATTTTTAATAGATGCTGCAGCCATGAACTCACCGATTATGATAGACTACAGAAGTGTAAGCCTCCTTTGTATACTCTGCACAGCTGGATTTCCCATAGATTACCTAAGAGACCATGGAAGAAAGAACGAAGTATATGATTCCACTTCACCAAATCAAGAGAGTGCTTTCCCATGACATGTTTGGCTATATGAGACTTAATTAATCTGTCAGAACTTACAGGCATAGCGTTGCTAGGATCTTCCCCATTCATGAACTGTACTTTCACTGTAATGTTACGGGCAGAACCTTGACGATTTGCGAAGTTCAGGCTCTGTGGGTTCACGTACAGGAGGTTCCTACAAATGCAGGTAGACAGAGGAAGGAAAGTTGTTTATACATAAAATGTTTGATCCCTACTGCTCCCATTCATTTAAATACATATTTAGAAGTTTTTCAAGCAGGTTTTGTAAATCTTATATTCAAAGGTAAATAATTCTTGATATGTTCTTCTGGTTTCTCAGCCGATTCCTTAACTGAAATAAGACTATTTGAAAATGAGACAAAAGAAATGTGTCCACTGTCCATGAAATAAAAACAAAGATGATGATGATGAAATCAACAACCCATGGTTACAACTAACAGGAAATGGAAACTTTGAAATTTAAAGTAATTTCAAAATAATACACCAAAATACATAAGTTGCACGACACAGAAATTCAAAACCATATCTGTTCACATGTGAACACATCTTAAAGCAAAAATCCCGGAGTAAAATTTGGGGCATTAACATCATCTTTTCCATTCTTGCACAGCCGTTTCCGTTCTGCGGTTACAGTGGCTGCAGGAATAGACAGAAATACTGCAGTGACGTGGAACATACTCTCCTGGGAAACCCCACAGTCCGCAAAGGTCACAGACTTTCCAAGGAGCACATAACTCTCATGCACTCTCAATATCACCTCCCCTCTAATGTGGTGTGCATGTATCACTTATTTCATACTGTGATCTTTAGTTCAAATTCAAAAGGAGAAAATGAGCAAGGGAGGAGTGAATAAGTGCTTGTATATTGTGCTATTCAGAATATTCCCATATAAATTGCATTCAAATACAAAAAAATCCCCAAGAGGTTCAATAAACAAAACATTTGGAGCAATTCCAGCCAAAAATGTTCTTCAGTTCAGATCTATTTAGATCTGCAAACTCATCAAATAATAACAAGTTAATCATTTTTGATTTGGCACAGGGTGTAAGAAAGGACATTGGAGATGATATTTCTATCCACAATGGGAGTCAGGTCGTGTTTGCTGCGTCCACAAAAATGGATTGAGGCCAAACTTTGCGCACCTATCTGAACAGAACCAGTTAGTACGTACTTGCAGCAGGGCAATGATTATACATCAATGCAACACAGCAAACATAAAACAAGTTATATGGCAGGCAAAAAAATGCAATCAAGTTTTTCACCCTAACATTTATAGAACAGCGTCCATAAATAATTACAAACAACTATGTATTTTGTTATACATGTCATTTAAACTACATCAAAAATACTTGACATTTCAGACATAACATATTAGTATATCAATATATTTTCAATGTCTGCATTTACATGCGCAAGAATATGCCGATACTTGAATTTGGTCATATGCTGAAGCCGAAGCAAGCGTCATGTAAATCCAATTATCACAACTCAATGACAACAACTCAACTTAATGGAACATAATATTCATGTTTAATCAGATTCAGAATATGTTCATTATCTTGTATACAGGAATATTTGTATAGTTTATGTATTTCTTTTGTAAAAATCAAATGTGTTGAATAGACATTATTCCACAATTAAAATATCTCTAAAAACAACAACGATTCAGTAGATCAAAAATAGTAACAGGCTGAAAAGTTTATCAGTAGGGTCCAAATGTAGGGTGTTTGCAAACATTTGGTCAAGACTAACTCATCCCCATTGTAAGCTGCTAAGATTAAATATTTAAATAGCAAATTAAACAGCACATGTGAACAAAGTAAACCATGGGTAAAACAACATCTTTACTGAAAATTGTTGTTGAAAATTCTTACAATTAAACTTTTCACCAAATGTAACATTATGCAACATTTTACCAATGGTATCTAAGTGGTTGACATGACGTGTGTGTGTGTTTGTGTGTGTATTACATTATATGTATTACACGAGTGAATACAGCTATGAATACGTGCATTATAGCTGTATAATGTATTGAAAATTAAAAACCTAGTAGTAAAGGTTTTTAAAACATAGAACTTATTCAAATTATTCAAATATATAAAAATAATATATATTTTTTGTGGTGAGCCAGATTATCAAATATTTGCTAGATTAAACTACTGGCCTGACCAGGCCAACAGAAAAAAAAGCACTGCTGAACCCTGAAGGGAGATAAATATGAAGCAGCAGTAAATAAAAAGCCTGTACATATCAGTGCAAATGGCACAAACTCCCCAAACTTCAGTCATCACTCATTTCTATTACCACCTGAGCCAAACCGTTCTGATATCCAGCGACGATCCTGCTTGTACATGCAGAGCCTCTCAGTGGCACCTGAGAGTGATGCTCCGCTGATTCAGGAGGTCATTAAATCAAAGCCAGAACCATAAATCGCATACTTTTATAATTAATTCCCATCAAGCGGTGCATGCACAGAGCACCAAGTGGCCGTGGTTATGATGTGATCGATCGACAGGATGATTCATCAGCATCGTTCATCTTTGCGTATCAGATGCAACCAGGGACCAGGTTATGGATGTGTGGTAAATGGGGGAAGTGTGTGTGTGTGTGTGATACTGTAAATTGTCTGCACAGAGTAAACTTTCCACAGATTTGGAGGAGGAGGCTCAAGCAAAGCCAGATTAATAATTACCAAATGATCCCTCCCCTTTCAGTGTATCGGTATATATTTGAGGAATCTCTGCTGTTTTTGTTCTCAGAGTAGGAGATGAGAAGAGTAGCGAGAAAGGGAGGTTAAAAAAGACTAGCACACAAACAGGCATTGGCAACGGACTGACGCACTGAACAACCCGCCTAAATTATGTCGATTTTCCTGCTTTTTTGGCTAAGCTTGTCCACAACAAGCGCAGCCTCTAACCTGAGAAAAGAACCCACCGAGGCGCCTATCCTAATAACCACGCCGCCAACTGAGGCTAGATCCCGCTTTGCCATGTTAGATGACGTACGACTCCTGGCTAACGGTTTGCTCCAGCTCGGCCAGAGTCTCCGAGAGTTTGTGCACAAAACCAAGTCTCAGATCAACGACATCTTCCAGAAGCTCAACATCTTTGATCGCTCCTTCTACCAGCTATCAGTGGTCACCAGTGAGATCAAAGAGGAAGAAGAGAAGTTGAAGGAGACCACCATATTTCTGAAGGCAAATAATGAGGAGATCAGAAACTTATCACTGGAGATCAACTCCAAAATTAACAATATTCTCCAAGAGCGAAACCAGTTGCATAGCAAGGTTGGAGGACTGGAGGAGAAGCTGAAGGGCTTGTCTCAGAGCATGATGCCTCTGGAGCAACTTCAAGAGATCACTGCTTTGAAGGTGAGACAGAATTTCAAATTATAAAGGTCCAAATTCACATAATTATATGGCTTCGCAATACCAATTTTTAGAAATAATGTAATTATTTTAAAAATATATAAGAATTATACTTGATGCCAAGAGCTACAAAAAAAAATGTATATCAATAAAAGTTCAGAAAAAATGTACTGATCATATAGCTGTACAGGTCAGCTGAATCCAGTTATGCATTTACTCCATTAACAACTTTAATCTGTTGCAGGATGTGATTGAAACACAAGAAAGAACCATTACAGACCTGCTTAAATCTGTTAAAGAGCAACACGAACAGCTAAATTACCAGAAGATCAAAATTAAGAGTCTTGAGGATAAGGTATGTTATTTTCAGGGTTTTTTTTTTTTTTTAATAACTGGATTAAATATATTTTTAACTGGATATATTTTTTACTAATTAGACAATTTAATAAAATTAAAGTCAAGTGATTAGAAATCCTACATAATATAAAATAAGGAATATTTACTGAATTTAAAATGATCATCACTTTAACTCTCCTGGCTTTATTTGCATTTACTGAGATTAAATATATTCATTTATTTTCAGGTGAACTATGACACTTTTCAAGACACAGCTGAAAAACCTTTGGATTTAAACCCAGAAACGCCAGACCCTTTTCGGTACCTAACAATCAACTCCACCAATGGAACTACAGAAATAAATGGTAAGAAGAGCATGAAATCAATTAGCGATTTAAATTGTTGCTTTATTAAAACCAAAACCATCAACTGTGTGTTTTGCTGCACAGACTTTCCAATAGACTGCAGTGATGTGTTCAAAAGAGGCCAGAGGACCAGTGGAATTTACCTAATCAAACCCAATCAATCTGAACCTTTCTATGTTTACTGTGAGATAAGTTCTGGTAAGAGACAAATAATGCACTTCTAATCAGACTTCCTACTGATATCTGTTACAAAAAACTGTGACAGGTACATCACAAAGGGCACAAGAAACCCTACCTAGGTCGTTACAACCCTAACTAAGAAGGTTGTGCCTTTATCACCATTCTTATTGAACTAGGAGTCTCTTTTTACAGTTTTCTTTAACTCTTTATTTTAAGATGGAGCAGCAACAGTCATTCAGAGGAGGGAGGATGGTTCTGTTGATTTTGACCAGTCATGGGAAAAATATGAACATGGCTTTGGCAAATTAGAAAGTAAGTATGCTCTTTTGTGTCATGTCACATTTCCTTCTCTGCTACTCCTACTATAGATGCTTGTTAATATATGAACAGCTTAAGCTTATTTAGTATGATTCATCTTTAGCTGAAGGCAATTGCAAAAAGCAAATGATGCTATACACTTGAAGCAGAGGCAACAGATTCAAATTGATTCTAATCACATGTCTCATCCTGGCATGTTCATTATAAATTATTCAAGGCATGACCACTAGAAAAGTCAACTTCAGCTTTTAACTAAGCACAAATGTCCTTGTGTTACAGAAGAGTTTTGGCTTGGCTTGGAGAAGATCCATTCCATTGCTCAACAAGGAGAATACATTTTACACATTGAACTGGAAGACTGGAAGGAGGAAAAGCGATTCATAGAGTACATGTTCACACTGGAAGGCCCTGCATCTGATTACACCCTTCACGTGGCACCTTTGTCCGGAGATCTGCCTGATGCCATGAGCAACCACACGGGCATGAAGTTCTCAACCAAAGACAGAGACAACGATAATCATGACGAGTCCAACTGTGCCCGCAACTACACAGGTTTCAAACTGTCAAATTAAATATGTAATATCATACAATACATAATTGAATATCCCTTGAATAATAATTGTTCGCTGGTTTCAGGTGGTTGGTGGTTTGATGCATGTGGGGACACCAACTTAAACGGGAGGTACACCTGGGTGAGGTTGAGGACCCGCCACCAGCGCAGGAAAGGAATATACTGGAGGCCAGCCAAAGGAAGCTCCTTCACTCTCAAATCCACAAAGATCACAATCAGACCATCAACCCAGTTTCAATAATCCCTGACCCTATTCTCACTTTCTATTGGGTAATTCAGAATCAATTAGAGGTGTCACACTGGCAGTAGACACTGGCCAACAAAGCTCCTTCTCTACAGACAGCCGAAACTGAATGATGCAACTGCTCCGGTCATTGACTCTGGTAGAGGGTAAAAACCAAGTCAAAGGGTTCTTGCAACATGTCAGTTCAAAATCTTCATAGGTCACCAGATAACACACTTGTAGCTTACGGACCAAGAAGAGTTGTTAAAAAAAATCCTACAACTGAAAAAGTTAAAATGGCAAGATCACCTCTGAACCAGGATCTGGTGCATGTTATTATCAAGAGTCAACAGGAATCAACAATACGTTGTATGGATAAAATTATAGAACTGCACTGCATTCAACTATAGAACTACTCAACATCATTTCACATATTGTATGTTGTGTATTTAATGTATTTAAGCAATTTACACAAATGTGCAACAGTAGAAAAGCAATGGGTAACACTTTGTAATAACTTTCATTAAATCATAACCATAATGCTTAAAAACACAATTATATTATATACAAAAAAATGCAATATATATGCTCTTGTATTTTTGATGTTGAAAATTATTACAAAGTGTTACCAAGAAATGTATCGTTATGGTCTGCATGTCTCTTTCTGTTACTGAGTCATATTGACTCATGGTTATGCTTTGTACATACTCAGCTGTATTGTGTATATTTAGTTTACAGAATGTTTCTCAGAGATGGTTGGGTGAATCATATTTATAGCAACACATTTAGACAATAAGATAAAAAAAATAAATCTCTTTAAATTAGCCACTTACAGCACTCGAGTGAGACTATCATTCAATCTAAACTTGGACTCACATGGCAAGCTTTTTTTTTTACAGCTAATAACTGTAAACCACTGCATAATAAAAACTAATTTCAGCAATATCTTCTCAGCAGAGAATATCATATATGAACAATTGCATTGGGGGCTCACATAATTGAAAGAAAACAAACAGTTTCCACACAGTTTAAAGCTACTGTTAGTTTGTGGGGGAGAAAAACAATTATTTAACTGATATTGACAGATATTGAACTGATATTGACTGATAACAATCCAGCAGGAGGATCAAGCTTAACCTAAGTGGGAAATCAACCCTTCATAATTAACATGTTATACGACCTGCATATACGACAGATGTGACACGTGTGATAAATCTTGAGTATGAAATTTGTCTGCAGTAAACTCTTGTCCCAATCTGCCTATTCAGCACAACTCAAATCAAGGCTGACTACACGGATCGTCCTAAGGAAGATAACAGTTGGCACAGGCTGAGAGTGGACAAACATGTCCTCTGAATGACAGGTTGTGTCAACATATGCAGAAGATAAGCATCTTTGTCTGACTAACCTTGACTAAACTAGTGAGCTTAAATAGCAGGGTTAAACCATACAGTAAGGCCGACTGCTTACACAGAGCAGGGGGCAGGGCCTTTGCAAACATCCAAGGAAAAATCCTCAAGCCAACAAAATGTTTAAAATAAGCCAAAATAAGCCAAAACAACTTTTCTTATTTTAATTCACCCCCTCAACAACTGTTTGGTTCCTTTGAAGAAACAAGATTTCCAGTCTTGGAAAACATAATGAGATGCGGCAAGTCCTACTTTAATGGGTTTCGTCACCCATTCAAATGTTGTTCGGGAACACTAACCTCAATGAGGCAGCCTAATTTTTAAAATGGTGATTTCTAGACCTGGAAAAGTAATGTAAATGAATAAACAGTTATGGCATTTTTATAAAGAATATACAGTATATTTTACTAGTTATGCCACACGTTTAAGCCACTTTTTTTATCCATGTAAATTCACTGGTTTTAAAAGTGTAGAAAAATCTGGAATCCTGAAATGTAATTATTTTAATTTTCATTATTTGTGTAACTTTTTTTACAACTAGGAGTGCCCATAGTTTAAAAACAAAACTGGTGGCCTTTGAATATTATTGTGGCATTGGAGTAAAAAATGTTGAGAATCACTGATCTAGACATTTACAAGTTGGTTATACCTGTAAGTGGTGTTGGGCACATATACGTCCCTGGCAGGGAACTCCAGGATATCTTTTGTTGGCCGCACTCGACTGTCAGGGTAAGGCTTCAATTGGAGCAGCTCAGGCGTCAGGCAATAGTGAGGGTTCTCAGGGGCTGGAGAGATGTCGATCTTCAGCTGGGCTAAGGGCATAAAGTAAATGAGTTACATAACTCAATGCATAAATGGTTCATGAGGTCAAAATATATTGCAAAAACATGCCAAGAGATGTACCTGTGATGGGCCTCAGTCTACGCAGCACAGAGGATGGACGCCGCATGTCGGCTAGGAACTTGTAGAGATCTTCATCACTTAATCGATCTCCTTCCTAATATGATATATAATATAATATAAATAACATATAAAATGTGAAAAGCTTTCATTCATTAGCTTTTGCAGTCTGACCTATGCAATGACGGGTAACTGGACAGTCAACTTCCTATGATTTTTTTTTTTTTTTGAATAACAGCGCAACCTGTTTGAAGAAGTTGGTGACCGTCAGGGTGGCAGGCCTGAAGCTAGTCAGACTGCATGACTCATCTCCGCTGGTGGTTCTCTCCAACGAACGACGCCCCACAATACTAGAGTTCCTTCGTTCGGACCACGAGCCTTTCCTCTCTGTGTGATGGTGCAGAGTCAAGAGTTAGAAAGAGAGCCAATAAAGAGCAAAAAGGAAAGACAAAATGAGATGCGGCAAGTCCTACTTTAATGGGTTTCGTCACCCATTCAAATGTTGTTCGGGAACACTAACCTCAAACTCTGCAAGTCCAAGTACAGGATTAATATGCACAACCATCAGTGTCGTATGTAGACTCACCTGAAATCCCCATCTCCAGCTCTGTGTCTCTCTCCAGACTGCCTGCACTGTTCACTATATTCATGAGGTGTATGGCAGTCCAGGCAAAGGGCATCCGATAACGGCCTAGTCGCTGACAGAACTGTTCGGACTGACTGCGCAACTTCTCAATCTTTTCCTTATTCTGTGGAACCCAGGAAAAGAAAAGAAATACCAGTCACCATGTTAAACTGAATTCCACCAGGAGTTGTGTATAATGCACAAACAAAGAGTGTAATAAAATGTAATAAAATGCTTACTTTGGCAGCATCAGACTCTTTAAAGACCATGTATGGCTCTGCACACTCTCCAATGTCTCCCTGCTGTAGCACCTTCTCAAGCTGAAAGCAAACACAGAGCAGATGAGCATTGATAATGTACTGCTTTCAGTGAACACTACTCAAAACACTAAATAAACATTAATGCAATATTATAATCATTGGAATAATCATCAAATATGCAACTACAAAAATAAAAATATACGTTTCTTAAATCCATTCATACTTAAACTGTCCTATTGTTTTGAAACTATCAATGTATGCAAGAATGTTAAAAAAGCATAAATAAATATGTTATATTAATACAGATCCTTTAGAAATCATTCTAACATGATGAACTGGTGCTTAAGATTATAAATAGTTATGTAACCAACCTTGATAACAAGGAAAACATCTTGGGAAGGGTAGGTGATTGAAAAGACGGCAGAGCGGGCCAGGGTGGAGATAGCAGCAGATGGGATGTGTGGTCGGAGCATGGCCTTCATTTGCTCAGAGTTCAAGTCAAAGTAAAAGTTCTCTGATATCTGAGGATTAAGACAGGAAAATTATAGGATGCATTAATGTCTGTGGGAGTGTCTGGGAACAACTGCAATCTTTGAACAGGTGACTACTACCCTCTAGTGTTAAAATCAGTTAGCAATGTCATGTTTCCTCTACAAATAAATGTTCAGGAAACTCAACAAATAATTCGGATAATAACGGATTCGCAAAAAAATTTAGACAGTTTCGTCAACTTAATCAAGTCTTTGAAAACAAATGTACTCAAAAGAGTGATTCATTTGTGAAAAAAGAGGGAAAAAAAAGACTAAAACTATGCATTTCTTAACAAGTATGAATTAAAATAAAGTAAGGAGAGGAACGTCACCCAGCATAAAAAAGTAAAAGTACAGTTTTCATTACAAATGTACTCGAGTCGAGTTAAAGTGAAAGTACCCACATTTAAATCTAATCTTAAAAATAAAAATTTTCAAAAAAAATACTCAAGTAAATGTAAAAGAGTAAATGCACTTCGTTACTCCTCACCTCTGTTTAACAGTAAACTAATTAATATTCATTACTTGGGCTTTAGATTTCCACACACATTTTAACTGTACATTACACAAGGAATCATAACAGCTCACCCTTTTCTTTTCTTTGATATCATATAAGGCCAAACTTGCAAATATTGGCTCAATTTCTATCTCAAACCTTAAAAGTAAAAAGAGAAGGATATCAGAAAAATTGTAATTGTAGTTGTACGGTTAAATCTGAGTCCACAAAGGCTGTTCCCCACTTACTTCAAGGACAAGCACTTGACAAGAAGCCTTTGCCCGAAATGTTCTTTGGGAACATCAGGCACACTGTGGCGCTCAATGGGTTCTTCCTACATGAAGGAAGGGAAAAAGAATGAACATGAAATTTGTGTCTTTGGACTTGTGAGAATTAATCACACAAAATGTCATACTCTACCTCATCCAAAGCGGGATGCAGTGCGAAGAGCTCTCGATGACGGTTTGACTTGCGCTGGTCCTCATTGTGGCGGTCAATCTCCTCGTTGGGTACTCGATCCAGAAGGTGAGCCAGCAGAGCATCAGGCTGAGAGTTCTTCAGATCAAAAATACTGCAAGCCCAGCTGCCCCGTGGGGTGTCATCAATTGACATGGACCTTCGCTTCAGATCATCCTGTAACATGCAAAATCACTGATTATATTCAGAGAATTTAGAGAGAAACTCTCAGCAGAGGGACACAGTGGAATTGTGCGAGGGTATTATTCTACTGGGCTTAGCAACAAACAAAAAAAACACACAACAGTAGCAAAGACAGGTTTACCTGATCATCCTGATAGCTGCTATGATCTGGCAACTCATCAGACTCAAAAACCTGCTTGGGTAAACCTCTCTGCCTCTCCTTCTGCTTATCCAAAGTGTTGGGGTTAAACGCTGTGCCCAACTTGTGATACCTGTGGATCCAAAACATATTGATTATTACCTGTATGCTAATCAGTATGCAAAATGAGATGCAATACATTAACTGATAAAATGTTCAATCCAAATTTCTCCACATGTACATGATACAATTCATGTAATTTGTTTTCAACCCTTTAAAAAAAAAATATATATATATATATAGTGTGTGTGTAGGCAACAACTTTGTCAGAATGGAGTACAAAGTTACAAAGACAGGAGAACTGAAAATCGTCTGACTAAAAGACATTTGAGAAAGCAGGCCATGCTTGTTCCGGCCCCCTTAAGACAATCAGGAGAAACTTTTATATGCCCTGTCTGTAAAAGACTGTGTGCATCCCTTATCGGACTATACAGTCATCAAAGAACCCACAAATTATAGAAGTCATCGGACGACGATGGACTACCCAGAAGAAGAAGAAGTGTGTGTGTGTGTGTGTGTGTGTGTGTGTGTGTGTGTGTGTATGTGTGTGTGTGTGCGTGTGTGTGTGGGTTGGTTTATGTGATTTATGAGGACACAAATTTGTATAATGACATGTGTATTACACTGGTATTACAACTTATAGGTGGTTTATGAGGACATTTCAAAAGTCCTCATAATTCAAATAGCTTAAAAAAACATAAAAAACAATGTTTTATTAAAAATGTAAAAATGCAGAATGTCTCCTGTGATGGGCAGGTTTAGGGATAGGGTTAGTGTGTGTGTGTGTGTGTGTGTGTGTGTGTGTGTGTGTGTGTGTGTGTGTGTGTGTGTGTGTGTGTGTGTGTTTATTTTTATGCCCATGAAATGTTCACACAAAAAAAACTGCAATTCTATAATAATTATTTTACTTTTTTTAGGGATTAAGAGCATTAGTTGTTTATTTCTAATTAAAATTAGTCACTACTCCAATTGTAATGAACAAGAAAACAAGATTATGCGAAGCATCACATTTTTATATTTTATATTTATCACACATTATCTTTTGCAATGAGTAGTTTGCATAGTAATGTTAAAATTCAGTTCTGTGGTGCTTTAATAATGGATAAAATTACAGAAATTCAGTCCACATAATTATGTGAAAGTTTGTAGGCTCAAGCTAAACTTCCAATCTTCTGAATGACAGTAATTACTTCCCATTTATACACATTTAAAAAATATTCCCTTCTGCCTCTCAACAACATAATGCTGTTTTCTCTAGCACAATGATTGAATGTTTTCATTTAAAACAGCTCAAACATGCATTTTAGTCTGGAAATCGCTTAAGCCTTGTCTGTGAAACCAGGCATAAGTCTGGCTCGCTAACCCTGGTTAACTTTAAGAACAATATATGATCTCAGTCAGGAGGATAAGAGTTTGGGATTATCAATTAAGAATCACCAAAGCAACTGATTCAGAGTAATTTATTAAGGCCCTAAAATTTAGTTAAAAGCCCCAGTCTAAAGTATCATAAAATACTGCAGGAAAAATACACTTGAATTCCTTTTTGTCAGTTATGAACAGGCGGCAGGCCCACACAAAAATGATGCCTGCAGAAATAGACAGATAGTGTTGCAGATACTTCCGCAGGATTAAAACACCCTTCAATCACAACGAGGCACCAAGAACGTTACACTCCCAGCTCCATTGAACACATTTTTTTTAATATTTAAAACCATGTAGCAGAATTCTGCAGATTGTCCTCCAAAAACATCTATGTAAAAAGGAAACTAGGAACTAAACCACTTGGGGGGGAACAGATGTAAAGATGAAATCTAGTGAAGCATGTAAAATGTAGCACTTATAAATATCGTACTTGCGGTTAACAATGGACCAGTCCTCAGTGTAAGACCGGATGCAGTCTCTGACGTGTGAATCATTCTCACTGTAAAATCATTTAAAATAGGAACAAATTAAACTTCTTAAATCAGAGAATGACAGTGACAAAATAAAAAGCAATATAGAGACAAATTTGGTTACCTGCTATTCATATTAAGAATATGAACAAATTAATTTATAAGCATTTTAGGGCTAAATGACTATTGAAATATTCATAGCATGTGATTTTAAAACTGTTTACAATGACAATTCGATGTCATTTAAACACTTTTTCACTGTGTACATTTTAGTTTTCAGGATGCATACTAATATCTGCCTTTATTCTTCAAAACACACTCACCCCTCCTCAGGCACAGCCTGGCCAAGAGTTCGGCACTCTCTTGGCGTGTGAAGCACTTCAATGTCATCTGGAGGAAATTCGATCAGATCTCTCAGAGGTCCTGACTCTATAATGGGAGGGTGCGTGATCAAATACTCTTCAAAATCCACTGGCTCTATAGCCTCTGTCAGAGGAATCTGTAGGGGAGAAATCCAAAGAGGAAAAGAAAGAGAATGTGAGAACTGTTGCCACTATCCACCAAGAAATACAGTATCACACTAAAGGGATAGTGGTAGTACATACTTTCTGAAGTGTCAATCTCTCAGATTTAACATAGAAAAGTATAGGTATTATCTTGGAAATGTTTTACTTACAGCATTGCTAGTGGCATTCCCACCCAAACTGAGGTTTTTGAGAAGTTGAGGAGAGCCTCCGTACTGACCAGCAATCTGCTTCCTGACCTCAGCTGCTACAGTCCTGGAGAACAACAAGAGAGCGTAGATGGTATTATAATACAAACCACAAAAGATTCCTATGACCTGACAGTCATCTCACATTAAGCAAATCATAGAATAAAGGCTATTTTCAGAATGGACTACTCAATTACTACGTATGCATACTATTGTTCAAAGTTTGGGGTTAGCAAGATAATATACGTGTATATATAAAACATCTTTTTTTTATACTTTAATTCAGCAAAGATGCATTAAATTGATCAGTAGCAATAGTAAATATGTTTATAATGTAAGAAAAGATTTCAGTTTCAAATGCTGCTCTTTTGAACTGTAGACTAGTCATAGAACAATCTGGAAAAAATGCATCACGATTTCCACAAAAATAATAAAACAGGTGTTTTCACTTGTTTTCAACATTGATAATAATAATTAAGAAATGTTCCTTGAGCACCATATCAGCATATTATAATTCATTCTGAAGAATAATGTGGCAATGGACTAATAACTTTTTCATAACAGGAATACTATTAGATAGATTTTAAAATATATATATATTTTTTTTTTTAAATCTTTATTTTAAATTGTGAGAATATTTCACATTTTTATTTATTTTTACTATTTTACTAAATAAATGCAGCCTTTGTGAACATAAGAGACTTCTTTCTGAAACATTAAAAGATCTTACCAACCCCAGATTTCTTTCGAAAGGAAGTGTAAAACACAACAGTTGTCGCATGACCTCGCTAGGTTTACATGTTTAATTCAATGCTATTCTTATTACCTTGGAATAAATACGGTTATTTTGCATTTTTAAGTTAAGACTGAAGTGTCTTTCTTAACATGTGAGCCAACAAATGAATCATGATAAATATTACTAACTTGTCCATCCCACTAGAAATCAAGCACACAGCATGATAAAGAACAGTACAGTAAAACACCATCCAAGTATTCCAGTAATTTTGCATACAGTGTACAGTACACAAATTTCTTCCTGCTAAAATGGAACAAGTAGACTATTTATGCTATTCCAAATAGCCATCTTAACTTAAGATCCTTTTTTTGTGGTCTTGTCTCAGGCTTTTGTAAATAACAATAATGTATGATACATCAAACAAATACAGCATACTGGGCTCACTAAAATGACACACTGAAAATGTAGCCACTATTTTCCATATTTTTCTAACAAAACATCCTTTAAGATGACCATGCACAAATCAGGCAGCAGGGATAGTCAAAAAAGACACAAAAGCATAGCCTACTACTAATGGATCTTTAATGGGACTCGGCTTGGCAAGTTCACAACAAATAAATAAAAAAATATACACACACACACACACTCAGGTGCCTGTTGCTTATGACTGCCAATAGGCTATTGACAAAGGTTCATTACTATTGAGTATAACATAAGATTGTAATGTATTCACAGACTGAATTATAGCTAGGCCTGTAAAGTACAAAAATAAATACTTAAGTTTGAATCAAAGCAATGTGTCTGGTCAACAGTAAGAGTCAAATTGACAGTATTATTATCAGAATGTCTTTGTTGTAGCATAGTGTACCAGTCAATATCCCTAATCAGAATCCTCTTCTACTATGTGTAGGATGACTTACACCAAAACAAAAACCCGCCCTCTTTGGTTCTGGAGGGACCTTTATTTAGACTGGACATTCCTGAAGAGGGAACAGATGATTAGCCCACAGATGTGCTGTTTACTGAGGACCAGGCTAACCATGAATTTCGGTGGATATTTCACACACCTCTGAAAAAGTCTTAACAGAGCCATGAGAAACAGTTTCTGTGACTTACGAGAAAAGCTTTCAGATCCAATTTGCACTGCATTCACTAAAAATAAAATGGAAAAAAGGGGGAAATCCAAGATTTTCAGAGCTTTCAGTTTTGTTTTGACTGTGAAAAAATGTGATATACATTGACTTTTATGAGGCTTTATATTCTCTATGGGTAATAATAAAACACCGACTGACTTATTCCTTTATTAATAAAACAAAACTAGTAAAGTTTTTGATCATATCAATAAACGTGTTTTTTATTTGGGTAGTAAGACCTAACGATAGGAATCCGGGCAGCGCGTGCCACCAAGTCTATATTGAATGATCTTATCATCACATTACACATCACTGACAAGACAACAACATTTTTAAGCATCTGGGATATGCCATGACTGTAGAAACCAATGGGGAGACTAAAAGGTCACTTCCTTTTTTAGATCCATATGAGGTCTAATCTGTGACTTAACATCACAAAAGAAATCTCAATTGAAATTATATGTCTAAAGTCAATGATGAGACTTAATTATAGTCTATTACAATAACCCAGGGACCCTGCTCCACAAAGTACAGGCCACTAGCCAAACTCTGAGCAGATTTAACTTAAGAATCGATCACAGTGCCATTACAGGGCCAAGTATCTGATTTAATTTAATCATACATTGTTTTTCGGGTCATTCTAGATCGTATTCTGCAATTGGTTTTATGATAGCTACATCATGCAATCTGAACACTTGTCACTTGAAGTTGATAGTGTTCTATATGATACACAATAAATGCTTATACATTATTACTCTAGGCGTAAAGTCATTACTTACATTATTTTTAATTTTTAAATATATGTTCTTTTTAATTAATCATATTCTTGAAATCAAATCCGTAGTGCACTGTCCATTTACAATATGATTGCATATTGACTACTGCACTAATATTGCATATTGACAGCAAGCATATCTCATGATCCTATGATATCGATGTGTCAGTGTGTCAAGCCATCTTCTCACAAAACCCAAACACTGCATTCCATTGATTCACTCCAAGTCTGCATCGTTAATTCCCTACATGGGCTCAACCAAAGGCGCATTTGTGGATTATAAACCCAGCGATGAAGACTGATGTTAGTCCACAAAGCACAAAGGCATCATACTGCTGTCTTGCAGCGTAGGGTGGGTCACACTCGGGCATCTCTATGGCTGTGACTCAAAACCTAGAGAGCTGTCTACCTAGACAGCATTCCAGACGAGCTTACCGACTCAAACGTGCTGGCTGGGTAGGCAGCTCACTAGGTTTTAATACACAGCCTATAAATCAGGGTCTGATCCAGCTAACTCAACGCCTAGGCCTTATTTGAAAAAGACTGGCACACTCGCCAACTGCATCAGGCAGCATACAAAGAATGGTCGCACGGCTCGGGGAGAACATATATATAAACAGGAGATGCGTTAGATATCCTTACCTGCTGATTTTTTGGGCAAAGGCGCGGCGCTCAGCCATGACTGTAGCCGCTGAGTGCTCGAGTAACTCCAGCGCTCCAGCCGCGATATTCCTTCCCCACCCGTACCCGAATTCCGTTAAGGCCCACCTCCTGACTCCCAAAAGACGTATGTGATTGGACAGTTGCAAAGTCACTCATAAAACCGTAGTAACCATAATAAACAGTGAGGAGGAGCTCAGGGGCGGGACTTGCGGATTACGGCTGGGAAAAATAACAACGCACAAGAAAGGAGAGCGTAGGCCTACCGTAAAACTGGAAAAACAAACGCATATTATCTGTTACAGATAAGATGAGATTATTATTATTATGCTTTTTTTTTGTCTATTTGGTTTTTAGATGTCTTTTAGCAGCATGACATTTTATAGGGAATTAACAGTGCAGTCTTTTAGGATTATGGGCTGGAGACTTCCCAACATGATTCATATCCTGTGTGTACAATAGAGGGCTCTTTTACAGGAAGCTATCAGTGTAACTAAAAAGTGTGAAATGCATCCGTTTCCACTTCCACCGATAGTGCAATCTGTAGTCAACTTTTTACAGATGGTAGTCAATGACAGCTTTATTTGTGTATAACCGTGTTTTGTAGTATGCTTAATTTTGACGCATTCGATGACTAATACTATAATAACATTGCAAAGAGCAATAATGTTTATAAATTAAAGAAAAGTTTAAAGAATAGATACTTATTTTATTAGATTATAATAATATATATATGATATATTTTATAGATTTTAATTAAAACTAGATTTTAACCCTTAACAAGCAAGAGTGGAAAATAATCAGCAGAAAATAATTTAATGTCACTTTTTATGTACTATCTACACTAAATTAAAGGATATCCGAAGGAGTTTTTGATAACGTTATGTTTGATAAGCTATATTTTGGCTATATTATTTTACAAAATATGCTGCATATCGTTCGATTCGAAAAGGAAAACGTTTTAATCCAACCGTCTAAACGATTCGTTTACGCAATTGAAAAAAAAGTATATTTGTACTACAAATATTCGCCACTATATATTTTATTAATACACACATACAATTAGTTGCTGTTAATAAATATTTTACTTTAACATAAAATCTTTCCAACCATTGTAATTAATTAAAAAAGGAACCATATAACCCACAACCATCTGTAACCCCGTAATAAGCACCAATGTGTGTCTACAAAGGTTTATTAACCTTTGTTTTTTAAACGAGTGGTTCAAAAGAAATGAGTCAGACTTCCTTATCACTAATCCAGAGCCATGTAGAGATATGTATTTCTATGGCTCTGCACTAATCCATACGACTCCATGAAGAATGTGCCAGACGGGAGAATATCTTAAAATACCGCGAGACCGAACGAGAGTAGCCACTTCCTCAAAATGTAAACAGAAGTGAGCAGTTGCACAGTGAGTTTTTCTGCTTGACAAGACATGTGAGCAGGTATGTTTAAAAAGTATATATTTAATTGTTTATTTTACAATCCGTTCGCCGCTTGTTTGCAATTGCATTTATTGTAGACAACGTTTTGAAGTGTAACGTTCCGCTCACTGATTAATTAGCATGCTAGCCTCTTTTCTGTGCTGCATTTGTGTTAATATGGTCGTATTCCGATGATTCTTTGCTATGCAACGTTATTATGGAAATGTGGTGGAAATGTCATCTGTGTGAGTAAATTAGTTAAATGACATCTTTCCACAACGACATAACTTGTTTTGGTAATACTGAAAACTTTTTATAGAAACTCCATCGTATGTGCTGTGATGGGTTCTGCTCCGTGGCTAATACAATGGAGACTAAAGAGACGGACGAGGTGGAGAAACTGAAGTCAAAGTTTATGTCAGCATGGCACAATGTGAAGTACAGTATGTAATGACAGATCTCACTAGGATGTAGTCTTTCACAAGTGACATACCTGTCCACGTGACTAATCTTGCATTTTCTTTAACCCTTCAAGGTTGGGCTCTTAAATCAAAAACTGCCTTCAGCCGTAATTCTCCTGTTTTCTTGTTGGGGAAATGCTACCACTTCAAGGCTGTAGGTAAGATGTTTTGCACAGAACATTTACACCAGTTTATTAATCTGTAATCCTTCACATTTTATTTTTATTTAAAGGGGTCATGAATATTGAATTTTCTTTAATCTGTTCAAATGTAGGTCATTGTACTGTAAAAACATCTCAGAACTCAAAACTTCCTCAGTCCAATAACAGCTTTTATTGAAACCTAGCTCAGAAAAATACTCACATTGTTACAAAATGATGTTATAGTGGGACAAAAGACCCCCTCTGCAGAATAATATCAATGTCTACTTCTACATCATCACATCTTTGGCCCCGCCCACTGGCTCGTTAGTGATATGAGAATGAGAGAAGAGAGATACAGGATCACTGGACTAAAAATAATATTACATGCCAAAAAACTAGAAAGTTTTTTTCTCTCTCTCTCTTTATGAATATCTCAGTAGGGCATTATTTGTGTTCGGTACATTTCACTGTGGATTCTTTGATAAATCAGTCGCAATTTCGGCGCAGAATTTTACTGTAGGATATGAACCTGATAGTAATGCAACAACATGTAAGTAACCATGTTATATTGCCTAATATGTGATCAGTAATTTCTGAAATTTAATGGTTCATGTACAGTTAGACGTTCTTTGTCTCAAACTCGTTTATTGCTGTTTATGCTTCAGTGAATCAAGCCAATGACTAAATGGTCAACTTCACATTGTTTCTCTTAGTAGCATGAAAATAATCTGTTATTTAAATTGTGATTAAATTATATATAGTAAGCGATTTAAGAACCCTCCCTTTATAATCGCTGATGCTGTCAATCAAACAGCGTGAGTTTATCTGTAGCCGCGTTTCCATTACTCTTCAAATTGCGCAAATTGAAATTACAAATTGAAAATACGCCAAATGGAAACACTCCCATTTATCGCAAAAAAGATTTTACGCTCGCATGAGGTGGTTTTTCAGGCAATTCGTAAAATAAATATTTTGCAAAACTGCAATGGAAACAGTTTTTGCGCATTTACAGGTCACTCGCGTAGATGACATTGTATATTTGGACAGAATACGAGACAGAGTTCTTTATTAAATTCATAAAAGACAAAAGAATTACAGGAATACTGGATTCTAAACCTCAAAGAAAATGCCGCAATCAAGACCTCGAAGCAGATATGAGGGAGAAACACCCAGAAACACCTCATGTGCCGCTCTCAAGTATAAGGGTCTTTCCTTTCATTAATTAATGATAACACACATACGTCTCCTTCGATTAATAATAATGGCCAGTGCAGTGGCTGAGAGATACATAAACCTACCAACGTCCGTTGCCATGATTTTTGGAATGACTTATCGCGAGAGGAAAAAACTAAGTCTTAGTCTCATAACATCGTTAATGGAAAAGCTGTCACAGTTTTTTGTCGAAATTTAGAGAGAAAAAAACGTAAGAGTTTTGCTCAAATCTGTAATGGAAACGTGCCTAGTGACTGAGTTCTGGACTCTCGCCAAAACTCCCGTTATAGTCTAATCAATGACGCTGTCTACACTGCACAATGAATCTCTTATTTACGTTTTGTTTGTTATGATGAAAGCATTCGTAATGTGCATAAATCGAGCTGCAATGACAAGACCACTGCATTCATGCGTTCAACAGACATGTCTGTCATCAACTACAATGCTCATCGCTGCAACATTTCATGTGACGGAAGTAGATTAAATATAATGCTATAATCAACATTTTTCACGATCTGTTAATCTCGATAGCTGTAATAATAAAAATGTAGTCAGTTTTTTTTTTGTTTTTTGTTTTTACAGAATTCCAAATGTAATACTTTGTCATTTCATATCCAAATGTTAGCCAATCACAGCAGTGGCCTTTTACACTGAAGTATCACAGCAGAGCGTTGATCTAAAATCAGGGTAGAAAATGGCTTCCTGCTTTTAGAAAAATGCAGTTCATGACCCCTTTAATATATCTGGCATTTTAAAATGAAAATGATGGCTCTAATTTCTCACACCGGGTGTATCATGAAATGTTTGTGCTAACTGTTGCCCTTAGATGATGAAAATCCTACTGAGAGTCCTTCTGCTGAGGCATTAGATGGTGATGTTGTCACAGGCAATGTTGATGGATTTCGAAGGGACTTCACCTCACGAGTTTGGCTGACCTATCGAGAAGAGTTTCCCGCCCTTCCAGGCTCCACCCTCACTTCAGACTGTGGGTGGGGTTGCACACTCCGGGCAGGGGAGATGATATTGGCCCAGGCTCTCATGCTTCACATCTTGGGTAGAGGTGAGATCGGGTGGAGAGAGAATCGGTTATGATGATGATGAGTAGATGCATTCAGCGTCTACCCACTTTTATTATATACACTGCCGTTCAAAAGTTTTTAAAAGAAGTCTCTCATGATCACCAAGGCTGCATTTATTTGATTAAAAATACAAAAAAAAAAATGTGCAAAGCTGAATTTTCAGCATCGTTACTCCAGTCTTCAGTGTCACATGATCATTCAGAAATCATTAATTTGCTGCGTTTAATAATATTATCAGTATATAATAAAAAAAGGAAATAAGACATCAATACTTTTATTCAGCAATGATGCATCAAATTGATCAAAAGTTACAGTAAAGATGTATAATGTTTCAAAAGGTTCTTTACAAAATAAAATAAGTATAACTTTCTATTAATCAAAGAAATTTTGGGAAAAAATTGTACAAGATTGTACAATTTTGTACTGTTTTCAAGATTGATAATAATAGTTAATGTTTTTTTGAGCATCACATTGTCACATGATCCTTCAGAAATCATGCTACTGAAGATTGGAGTAATGATGCTGAAAATTCAGCTTTGCATCAGTAATAAATCAATTCAAATAGAAAAATAATAATACATTTTTTTATATAAAAAATTCAAAATTTTTAATTCAAATAAATACAGAGAGAGAGAGAGAGAGAGAGCTCACTAAAAAAAATTCTAGGGTGTGTGTTGCTTTAATATAATTAGACAAAGTTTTTCTCATTTACATAATGAAATTCTTATATAAAAAATGTATTTTAGAGGTTGGGTATTTCAGTGTCAGAAGTTGTCACCCTCTAAAGAATGAGTTCTCAAATGATTAATGGAGGGCAGTTTTGTGTAATATGTTAAACAGGCCACGGCATTTGCCAGTTTAATACCTTCATTCAAAAAACAACATTGAAGCGTCATCCAGAGCCCACGCCTATAATGAAATATGTCATTATAGAAATATCTGTCTATAAAGAGGCTAATGGCTAATAAAATATACTTATTGGCCAATTACTGGCCTTGATACTTAGCAAGGTCATTACCTAATGGCCCCACAGCCAGGTCCGGCACCTTTATGACCCTCAGCACTTCTACCTACACCATTTCAGACACCCACTCTGTTTGTGAGGATAAAATGTAGTAAAAGTGAAATACTGACTACATTGAATATCATAATTGGACTTTTGTTCTTGCACAAGCTCTGCTGTCCATTTAAAAGTCAAATTTATGTCTGTCACATTTGGAGAAATCTAGGACAAACTTTCAGGAGTTCTGAAAGACTTTTGCTTCATTGTTTCTTAGTGTACCATATGGATATAATTTATGAGGTAATTAACTAAATAAAAATTTGAATTAAGAGAGTGGCAGATTATTAACAACTAATTTTGAAAAGTAAATGCAAATCAAGCTCTGAAAAAAGTATTTACTTGCTGCATCCTTAAAAGCACAAAAGTGTTTTTTTTTTTCCTTCTGTTTTTTTTTTTTTTTTTTTCAAATAATTTTCTCTGTCACCAGACTGGACCTGGTATGAGGCACTGACCTTGGAGCCGCTGGATGCAGAGACATGGACCAGCAGTGCAGCACGGAGACTGGTGGCCACATTAGAGGCCTCCATTCAGGGAGAAAGCGTACAGGTCACCCTGCCTCTCTGTCCTGCTCAAGGAGGGGCTGAGGAGGCCGACTCATACCTACAAGAGGCATATCATCGGACCATTGTGTCCTGGTTTGGGGACGGACCGTCAGCCCAGCTGGGCATCCACAGACTAGTGCAGCTAGGAATGACTTCTGGAAAACAGGCAGGAGATTGGTACGGCCCAGCAGTGGTGGCACACATTCTCAGGTAAAGGGTCCATAATACATACATGTTTTAATAGTTTTTAAGTTACCCATTCCTCATTATAATGTTCAGTATGTCAAATATATCTCACCCTCTCACTCTTTCTTCCTATACGTCCCTCAGAAAAGCTGTTGATGAGGCAGCTGATGCAATGCTGAAAGGGATAAGTGTTTATGTAGCACAGGACTGCACTGGTATGGAAAATTTCGATCCTAAGTCTTTCACAGAACAGCAAAAGGGCAAATATGATTAATAGAAGACTTCTGACATTTAAAACAACTAGTGAAATTGCTTATACTTTGTCTTTCTATTTATTACAAATTTACATAATATTATAAGCAAAAATTGCATCACGGTTTCAATAAAAGATATTAAACAACTATTCTCAGCTCTGATAATAGTAAGAAATGTGTCTTGAGCACCAAATCAACATATTAGAATGATTTCTGAAGGATCATGTGACACTGAAGACTGGAGTAATGATGCTGAAAAGTCTTTGCCATCACAGGAATGAATAACATTTGAAAATATTTCAGAAAATAAGTATTTTAAATTGTAATATTTCTCAATATTACTGTTTTTGTACTGTATTTTTTATCAAATAAATGCAGTCTTAAAAATCTTACCCAACCCTAATTTTTGAATAGTAGTGTGTACATATATAATACTAAACCAACACACACTAAATATGTTTAAGCTAACTCACAGACATCATACAATTGTTGCTGAATTGTGTATTGTGAGAGTACAAGTACAATTAGGGTGCTTTCACACTTGGTTTGGTTCACGGGTGTGCACCCGAGTTCGGAAAACTGCGTTCACATCATCCAAACGAACCAAAGTCTGATGTCAATCGAACCCGGGTGTGCACCAAAAGTGCTAGTGAGAAAGCACCCTTAGATTCAGTAACAGCTATATTTTTCCCACTTCACAGAGAAATGTACCTGTTTTTGAACTCTGTTGTTGATTGTCTCTAGTGTACAGTGCTGATGTTATTGATAACCATTCAGTGCGGACAAGCAGCCACTGTGATCCTCAGGGACTTGATACTGGACCTACCCCTGATAGTAGAGCTGTCATCATCCTCATTCCTGTGAGATTGGGTGGAGAGAAGATCAACCCAGAATATTTAAGCTTTGTCAAGGTGAGGCTTTGGTATAGAAGCTTGTTTCCACCACAGAATAAAAGATTATTAAAGATAATTGCAACTTTTATCTCACGAGTTTACATCTCGCAAGTCTGACTTTATAACACACAATTGCAATTGCGAGTTATAAAGTCCAATTCTAAGGAAAAAAAGAGAGGAAAAAAACGTTTTTCCTCAGAATTGTGAGTTTATATCTTACAATTCTTACTTTATAACACTCAATTGCGACTTTATATCATGCAATTCTGACTTAATATCTCCCAATTGCGTGTTATAAAGTCAGAATTGCGAGATTAGTTCGAGAGAAAAGTTTCAATGACCTTTTTTATCTCACAATTGTGAGTTAATATCTCTCAATTCTGACTTTATAATACGCAATTGCGACTTTAATTTAGATAAAAGTCAGAATTACCAGATGTAAACTCGCAATTGTGAGATAAAAAAGGTCATTGAAACTTTTTATGTTTTATTCTGTGGCGGAAACAAGCTTCCATACTTTGGAAATCGCCCTTTTTGTACAAATACAAACTAGATCATACAATGACAAAAAAAGAGAAATATTTGTTAAGGAGGTGGCTATCAACTTACAATACAGTGATCTTAACTGTTCTCTTTTTCTTTTATTTCCTCCCCAGAGCATATTAAGCTTAGAGTACTGTATCGGCATCATTGGAGGAAAGCCTAAGCAGGCCTACTATTTTGTTGGATTTCAAGGTTAGTGTTTTATTCAGAAGTCATTGTGCACACTCTTCAAGAGACAAAGTAAAAGAATGCATGCAAAGAGAAGGCCAGCGGCATCAGAGAAGCTTATTTTATTTTTTCCGAACCCATCAAAAATACTACACCATTTATCATGTGAGGCAATCTGAAATAGCAGGCTTTCTCCACTTACATAAATAGCTTGCATAGATTTCAGAGCTACCCAGAGTAGCCCACTCTCCATCACCTTCAGTAGCCAGTGGAAACCTTCAGTTGGACATGTTGGTAGTCAATATTTACCCATTTACATTTTAGCAATTTGAAATACACCCCGCGATGATGTCTAAATGACAAGCAATACATTCTCCCTGCCAGGCCCAGCCCGTCGTCTGCATTCATCATATGCAAATGATGTAATATAATTGCATGTTTGTAAAAGTAATTTCTCCACACCAAAATTAAATGACAGCCCCCTTTACTGCATAAAGAAAGTGCTTGTACAACCAGATTTGATTATGCAGCGTTTAATCCATACGAGTTTAGGAAGGACCAAAAAAATTCTCGCATTTGATTGTTTGAAGCCAAACTGAGGTGGGTGACTTTGAGCTGCTCTGCATAGAAATTGGGCAAGGATAGGCATTATAATAATCACTGTGTTTTTTGAATAACTTGTCTTTTGTTTTGTCCTTGCAGATGACAGCTTGATTTACATGGATCCTCATTACTGTCAGTCTTTTGTGGATGTCAGCACAAGCGATTTCCCTCTGCAGGTAATGTGGAATTACAAAAAGCTGACTGCCGCACAGTGATGTGAATTTAATAGTTTCTGTACTTAAGGGTATGAATCTGAAAGTAGACCTCCACACTCAATTACCGAACACTAGAGATTTACACATTGTTCTGGTCTTTGTATCAGCTCCAACATTTTATATAGCTCCAACGATTTTATATTTCAGCATCATAACTTATTTTTACGCTTTTTGCATTCTGTAGCAAGTGGCCTGGCGAAAGACAGAAATATTGGGCCATACTTTTTGCTCGGCTGTCTAAGCCTTTCAGATCTCCGGCAGAATTCAACATTTGTCAAAAAAACGTGTCAAAAAGTAAAATATTTTATCTCTGCAATCAGATTGTTTCACATGAACAGCATCCATCATCTGGAACCGCAGGATTGAACAGTTTAACACACCTATTGCACTGTAGATGGATATTACAGACGAAAATATATATTTCTTTAGTTGTGCATATTGATCACTGAGATTTCACAAACATGGAAAACAAATGGCTGCATTTTAATGGATATTTCATCTTGTTTCTTCTTTAAAGTCCTTTCATTGCCCATCACCAAAGAAAATGCCTTTCAGTAAAATGGACCCGAGCTGTACCATTGGATTCTACTCAAAAAATGTCGAACACTATGAAAGAATTTGCAACGAACTTTCAAAGGTGAAAGGTTTTTTGTTCATATTTTAATTGAAGTATAGCAAAAAAAAAATCCATCTTTTTTTGATGATAAATGGCATGTTAATTTTCATTTTAAAATGTTATATTATGTTATGCCTAAATTCACAACTGTCCAAGAAAAAAAAAAAATATATATTTCCCTTTAAGCTGTAGAAAGGCAGTTATTTAAGTTTCCGGCAGCAGGTGGCAGCATTTAACTAGGTAATTGGAAACTGTGAAACTATTGGCACTGATCCCAGCAGAGACTACTGTTAGGGGCAGATGTTGTATTATTTTCATTTGCAATATTTGTTGAGATGATGAGTTAATAGCCTGAAAATAGCTCAATAACAAATTTATTATTTTATACATATTAGGTTGATAAACAGTGTTTGTTAATTTGCTAGATATTGGAGCCCTCGTCGAAAGAGAAGTACCCTGCATTCACCTTTATGAGGGGACACAGGGAGGATTATGAACTTTCGATGGCTGGAGAAAAGCGAGAATGGCCTTTCATCAGGGACTTAAGAAAAGCAGGGACAACATCTGGAGACTTTGTGCTGCTCTAAGAGAACCCTTCAAGCCTCTAACCAAGAGCCAAGTGATACACCACCAATCAGGGCTGTATTTACATAACACTGTGGGCCTAAACTATAGAATCCTCATATAGTTTCAGAAAAAGACATTTAACAAAAAGACCAATCAGTGCATTCACTAATTTCACAGAGTTGACCATTCAACTGAACCCATACTGATGTCAATAATTCTGTCAGTATGCGCTTGAAAGCTAAGTTTAATCCAGAGATGGTGATCGTCTGGAGTGTTTCATGCACATGGGCCAACCACATTTGTTTTGATTGCAATTTTATTTACTAGCTAAACCAGGAAACATTTCAGTGTGCTCATATAAATGCAATGGACATGCGTGGTTAATACATGTATTTTTTTAACAAGAATGTATTTTTATCTCAAATAGAATCATGCTACTTTTCTCTGGGTACATATAATTAATTATTTCTTAAAATAATGACTCAAACACCTATCTAGTGTACTTTTTTGAAAGATATACATTATATGGTGATTTAACTTCACAAAATGTATGTTTTATGTTAACTAGATGGATAATGTGCCTTTACAAGTGAGTAGAAAACACTGTATCACATATAACTAAATATAGTGGTAGCTAGATCTCTGCTGCCAGCGTTTTTAGAAATATTTGTCATAGTGCATTGATATGCACTGAAACTGTGCTTAATATAAGATGAATTAATGTCAATTAACAACAATACAGTAGCCAATATGAAAAAACATAATTTCAGCGCTACAAAGATCTTGTTAGTCTTTGGGAGCTCACCGTGTTATTAGGTCTAAGGTGTAATGGAAGATATAAACCAGTATGAATCAAGGAGTAATTTATTATTAAATTATGCCTTATTTATATATATATATATATACTCAAGTTTATTTTCTTGGTGATGTATCATTTTAACAAAATAGTAAATATGATGATACTGTACTGCCATGAATAGCTTTAATTTTTGTTAGAAACACCTTTGAACCAAAGCACTTGGCATTGACAAAACTGTAACACTAGCTCTAATACAATGTTGATATATTATAGGTAACTGGCATAATTTTTTCTTTTATTCATTCAAACCTATTAAATCCACCATTTGTCAATTTTAAGAGATGTGTAAATTACTACCATGTATTTGTAGTAACACCATATTTTGATCGCCAAAATCATTTTGCACAATGAACGTTGTTTTTTAACGAAATGTTTTTTAATTGGTGGTTTCAAAAATGAAAAATAAATCTAATATGGTTAAAAATCAAAACGTGTAATTGCCTAAATGATTTATGTAGTTCAACTTCTGTTCTTTACTGAACAGCAAATTTGTTATTGAGATATTTTCAGGCTATTAACTCATCATCTCAACAAATATTGCAAATGAAAATGACCCGCACTTACTAACTCCTTTTCATAACCCATCCATGGAACAAATCTGTATCTGGTGATTAGGCCATTTTCCAGGGCAAAGTAATTGTAAATATCTTTGCGTTGGACTCAGTGTTGCCATGGTTCATTCTTCTGTTTCTTTTCCGTTTGAGCAATGCTTTGCTATTTTCATGTTAAATACAAATTCTTATATTAATAAGGTCATGGCCCATAGGGTCTGGTTGGGGGAACAAGTTGTCCTTTTGTGGAACCAAGCAAGCAGAATAAGTCACTGCCTGTCTCACCACTACATGTTGTGAAGACAGAAGCAGCGAAGCACAATAACCCCATCGTCTCAGCGTCTGTGATCAGTAAATTCATTTTGGGCTGTATTTAGGAAACAAGGAATGGAGGAGAGCGGAAAAAGGGAAGTTTGGGACATTAGGGGTGAGGCAACATGCCGCCCTTTCCGTCAGTGTTACATGAAAGGTCGCTTGTGCTGGGAGGCATGGCTGCTTTGAGAAGACTTTGTGTTCTAGCTGTATTTATGATGCTGCCTGTATGAATATTTGATTAATGAATCATTCTCTCCTGAGGGGGTAAGTCTGTATCTCAGCAGCAGCTACGGGACCATACCAGACCTCATCTCTCTGTTATAGCACAGCTGCCAATAGAGGCATTGATTCCGGCAGATTCCTTCAAATCTAATCTGCTCCGGCGAGCGAATTCCACAGATGAAAGAAGCGGAATTCTCTGAGAGGCTTCGTTTTGCAGGCAATTTGGATTGAATAAAGTTTTCTCTCTTCTCTCTCTTTTTGATATGCATTTTGACAAGATAGGATATGACATAAGGTTTTTTGCTGCAGGCTGTAATGGAGAAAGCGCAGTCATTCATTTGGAAAGAACTATCAACAATCAGTTCAGTGTTTATTCCATTTCTTTCTTTTAGTTTCTAAGACCATCTCTTGTGGAAACCCAAGCAAAATTAGGCAATGCACTTGATTGTTTCCTCCAGATGGAAATAGACATGATTTACACATATTACACAAGTTGAGGAAAGTCTGTGTAGTCAGACAGACTGGCAGACTCTTCAAACAGGTTCATGAAATGTGTTTTTGTGCAATGAATGTCAATGGGGTACTTAATGATGATAATTTTTATGTCGTTTTTTTTTAATGATTTTATTTTACAAAATTATTATTTAAAAAAAATATATTTTCAAACATGAAACTATAGAGGTATAGATACATATAGCTGCAAGCAGCAATTATCGGGGCCAAGCGCAAAGAAGACAATAAGACATGCCAATTGCAACAATGAGAAAATAAAGACATTTAAAGATGATTTTAGGCAAAATGACTAAAAAATTATATGTACAGTAACTAAAAAAGTGATTTAATGGATTATTAAGACACATACCGAGTTTTGTAATGGTACACCAATGCGTTCATCAATTGTTGCATTTAATATCATGATATTATATTGTAATTAATGGCAATGTCCTTGATTTGTTCTGTTATAGTGCCTCCATGTGGCGCAGTTCCACCGCTTTTTTTTTATGTGCTCTCAGAATGAGCCCATACAAGTGTGTGTTTGTCAAATTTGGTGAAAATATCTCATTTTGTTTTGGACTCATAGACATTTGTATGAAAGCATAAAAAATGACCCATGCATGGCGACTTTGATTGGATTTTTTTTGCCACTTACTATCAAAATTTTGACATTTACGCAATAACTTTTAACAACGACCTTTGTTTTCAAACTCCCTACGGTGGTTTCGTCTCGATCGGTTTAACGGTTTCGAAGATATTGGCAAATATTCTTTAACCGCTAATTTACAACATTGCGCTAACGATAAGGCAAAACTTAGAGTGTTTGGTATCGTCAGACTCGGCAAGGATTCAGGAATGTAAGGAGATGAAAATAAGTCAACCAAATCCAAAGTTATAAGCATGTAAATTATTGCCCAAAATGGCCGATATGGAAAATTGGATACCAATTTTATGATTTTTGGACAAACCGTTGAGAAGTTAAAACCAAAAATATAAATTTTTCGTATCTCCGGACCAGTAGGTGGCACTGCGTGAAACGCAGCATGTCTCAAGTCATGCTTGTGATGACGTACCAAGTTTGGTCTGAATATGATAAAGAGTTGCGGAGATACAGCCATATGTCTGTTTTTCCAAGTGCTACGTAACATTAGTTTGTGCGGTATTCAAGAACGGTTTGACGGATCAACGTGAATTTCTTAACTTTTTGTCGGCATGGTCTGAAGATGATCTGGTTCAATATTCGTGAAAATCGGAGCAACCATCTAGGACGAGTTTGAAAAAGTAGGTTTTAAAAAAAAAATCGAAATGGCGGAAAGATTTATATGACGGAAAATGGCGTCATATGCAATCGAATTTTGTTTCTAGCCATTATGGTTCAAAAGTTATTAGCATAAACATGAGTGAAACTTTGGACAGTTGGTGGAGCAAAAGGGATTGAATTAGAGACCAAATTTGCTATGGTGACTGTTCAGACTGTCCTCTATCAGTGTGCCAAATTTCATAACTTCCATACGGAAGAGAAGAGTAATAAGAACGCCAACGATTTCAATAGGTGCCATACAGATTTGGAATTAAAATAACTGACAGGCTTTTTTACTTTACTTTAGTGAAATATATTCTTTTAAATGTTAAATGAAATATTTATCGTTTAGTTTTTCCTATTATTTCCCACTACCGAGCACCCAAGCCTCCCCTGAGGAGCTCCTTTAGCCAGCCACAACCCGTCCCCCCTCCATCGTGACAACACAGGGCGCCCGGAGTTAACATTTGGATAACAGATGTGTGTGCCTGTTTTCATAGGCCTTACAGGTGACAGGACATCACAGGGGCTGTTTCCTGCATCTCTTGGGCTATACGGAGCAAACACTTGTTTCCTCATTCCCCTCTCCTCTCAGGCATGGCCGACCCCCTGTCACGATTTACTAACCAAATCCATCCAGAGCTGGCGGGAGCAAAGGCTTGAAAGCAGGGGATATTGCCTGCTGTTGAGCCTGTCGAGTCAGCTATGTGTGCTCCACAGTTGAGATGGGGGCTTTGGAGAGGAGTATTGCTAATGCACACACAGACATTCATTCCAATGAGAGGAGACACTTTACACCACAGAGAGGCACAACATCTATCTCACAGACACTCTTTTGTCATCCAGTGTACCTTTACAGTCATAAAAACATCCGTGGTGTGCATTTTAATCAAAGTTAGGCCTGAAATTTTCCTAGGCTCACAGATGAAATTATGTTGCTTGTCTCATTATCTAAGGAACAAGACACTGTAAAAGTCTCCCATTAATTGACAGAGATATGACCGTAATTGCAACAGTGAATGAACTTAATCCATTCAAAATGCTTTATGCCACAATGAAACCTCTGCAATAAAGGGAAAACAGAGAGAGATAATGACATAAAAAAACATTAAAATTAGCGAAAACAACAACTGTAAATATTAAGATTTTCCTTATTTAAGTTTTTAAGTTTTTCTTTAAAGTTATTTTTAAAAGAGTTATTTCTAGACTTGAAGTCTTTCAACTCCATGGACGTTTTTTTTAAATAAAAAAAAACTAATTATGTTCTAGTTATGTCAAGCTAAAGTATTTCATCTGGTAAAAATTGTGCGCAAAAATCCAGTAAATCACGAACAACTGGAAAAATCATGGAGTCTACGAATATTGTTGAGGACAATGAGTGGCCCTGGAGTCCAAAAGTTTGATAAGCCTTGCAATAGAGCAACAATTGATGGATGGATGGATGGATGGATGGATGGATGGATGGATGGATGTTTCACCATAGGATGGATGGATGGATGGATGGATGTTTCACCATAGGATGGATGGATGGATGGATGGATGGATGGATGGATGGATGGATGGATGGATGTTTCACCATAGGATGGATGGATGGATGGATGGATGGATGGATGGATGAATGGATGTTTCACCATAGGATATGTATACGTAGATGCCTCATTCGACCACTCACTCATTTTGCACTCGAACGTACGGACCGGCTTTGACCATTCCAATATGGCGGATGGCTTATATATAGTGGCCTATAGAGACAGCCGCTAGTGATATTTATGAATTCACCTGAATCACATGAATTAATTTGGCATGACCATCACAGTGTATTATGGGTATCCTCTAGCCGTTGAGCGTACATCGGTTATACACTCGTTATTGCAGTGCATTATGGGATTAAATGAGTGCACTCGATAATCTCCACTATGGTTTCGGACACCACTAAAAAATGTCTGTCCCCTCAAATAGTGCCCTATTTAAGGGTATAGGGGGCGATTTCAGACACAGCCAGTGTTTATAACAAATCGTACATGACTCGCTCATCGTGTAACCTGTAGAAAGGGTCATGGAAAAATCCCCAATAATACACAGACTGACAGCTGTTTTAGTAAACATCAGCCTTCTTGGAACATTGCTTGGGCAATGAAATCCGAGGACCGGAAGTTTTATATAAGTAAGAAAAAATGTTAGGCTGTGCTATATTATGAACATAGTCAAATGATAGTATGCAATATAATAGCATTAGGTCATTGTTGACAACAAAGTAACATTAACAAACTTTATGTGCATTTTTTTTATCCGAATGTAAATGCATGATGAACACATTCTGTTAAATGCAAAATACCCTTTACTTATTCACAAAAATTCCTAAAATAGCATCCTACATCGAAAATGAAAAAAAGCCAAAAAACATTTATCTATTAATGATCCATTAATCTGTGCTGCTGAAATATTGGCCTTCTCAACACATATACCTATATACTAAAAAAGGCCATTTAAAATGATTCAGTGGCCCTGTGTGGGGGCATTAATTTTCTGTACTAAAAATATATTTTTAAAGCAGGTCTCCGTCCCTACTTTTTCTTGTGTGCGATGCATAATGGATTTCCATCTAATCCATTATGGCTGTGGCTCCTTGCCTCACCAAGGTTTTGTCTTTTTTAAATGAAGTTTTAATAAAGCACGACCGAGGGTGTCCAAGGTCAATTATAATCTTCCTTTCCCCAGGTACAGATACTTGTGCTTAGTTAAGCATAATATCTGTCAGTCATAGACCAGTAATCCATAATGTCTGAGGAGGCAAGCGAAGGCTGAAGCGATCTAACAGAAATGTTTTTGCATGTCACTGCATGCATACTACTGTGTGTGTGTGTGTGTGTGTGTGTGTGTGTGTGTGTGTGTGTGTGTGTGTGTGTGTGTGTGTGTGTGTGTGTGTGTGTGTGTGTGTGTGTGTGTGTGTGTGTGTGTGTGTGTGTGTGTGTGTGTGTGTGTGTGTGTGTGTGTGTGTGTGTGTGTGTGTGTGTGTGTGTGTTGGCTATTTTTCCCTTTGATTGGCACGTAAGGTCGACATTTCCTGTTAACAAGTGGACAAAGAGGCTCACTTCATCCCCATCATTTACAGTGCTTGTCAGCTTTGGGGAATATATCTCTATGCATCATGAATAGCTTGAGAGTCAAGACAGAAAATGGGCGAGAGATATTATTCAATATTGTGGCAGACAGGGTGTATGTGACATTGTGGTCCTGTCCCCTCTATGAGAAATATTTGATTTTGAATTATTTTTGTATTTATCTATTAGCATCTACCTTAAATTAGCCTTTATTAGCTTCAACCTCCTAAACACTATCTACCATTTGGCTAAAGCTAAAGGCTAATTAAAGATCACTGAAAACAAACCTTTTTTTTCAATTTATTTAGAATTAATTCAATTGTTTAGAATTAATTTCTAAACAAATGTATGGATTCAATGTATTAGCTTTATTAGCTTGCTCCTAAATAGTAAAGGCAAGTAAAGGCTAATTTAGTAGGTTAAAACTATTTTTTTTGGCAAATTTATGGATTACATTTATTAGCTTTACTATCTTAAGCTCCTAAATACCATTTACTATACAGGCTAAAGCTAAAGGCTAATTTAGGTTAGAGCTAAAGTTGCTATCAGAGGCAATTTAACATTGAAAACATTGTTTTCTTCAATTAGGCACCAGTCTGTTGGCACTGAAGCTGTTATTCACAGCTACATTTGTTCAGTTCTTTTGAAATTTAAGTAACAATACGCCTACTACAAGTATTCACAATGATCTTATCATTTAGGACCCCCATCCTCACCAAAAATCCTTCTGCCTCTCTCTTTCCCCTCTCTTCACTCCCAGCTATGTACAGATGGGTCTTTGACAGGTCTACAGCTGTTCCCCTAATTGTTCATTAAGTGTTCTATTGATTCCCTGATTCGCAGTACATGTGTGTTTCAGAAGGCTCTGGTCTGAAGAGGCAGACCCACACATCCAGCCCCTGAAATGACAGAACCGGCTCAAGCCGAAAATGCAAGCTGTCACTTTCGATCCAGCCTGTTCCCCTCCGAGAACGCATCGAGGATTGCCTCTGATCACCTGCTAGCTTTTTATTAGCTAAACTTTTAGCATCAATCAATTAAAGTGGGGGGCAGTAGCATGAAAAAATATTTAATTCCTTGTTAGGCTGGCCCGTGCCTCAGATTGCACCTGGCTGTTGAGAGAGGCTTTGCGTGAGTGTTATCAGTGCAAGGAATCAGTTGTGATTACATGGAGTTTACGTGGAGCGTCCGGGGAGGGCTAAAGCAAGATGGCGTACATACGGTTTACGAGTAGAGGACGAAGAGAGAGAGAGAGAGAAAGAGAGAGAGAGAGGCTCTTTCTCATCTCCACTGTCGACTCAAGACAATTTTTAAAGAGATAAGATCATCTCCAATTGTGGATTGTGGCAGTCAAGCTGGTCTCTCCTCGGGCTGATCCAGATTTAATCTCCAGACAGGGCAGATCAGAAACACGGACGCCCTTCCCAGGCTGACCATAAATCTCCTGCCTAGCAAATAGACCCTGATAAAACTGTAAAAGTTATTTAAATTCTCCTAATGGACAGATTTATCCATCCTGGTGCTCTCGGTGTGCCGTACTCAGTCAATGCTCTGCGCAGCCTCTTTGACAAAGTCATCCTTTCCTATTTCATCTTCGCAGATAAAAGGAACAGGTGAACAAGATTAAAACCAGACACACACTCTGGGAACAAAAGAAGATGCTTTTTTTTTTTTATAAAGCTGAGAGAAAGGCATAGGACATAACAGTGCTTCATTTTCCCCAAGACATAGCAATTGCATATGTGGTCAAGAAAAGAAATGAAAAACATCCTGGACAGACAGCAAGCATTTAGGTTTCAGCCAACAATTTGGCCTTAAGATCGGATGTAAAGTCAGTTTGCGACAGTGTGTATCTGTATGTGTGAACAGGACTCTAATGCCACTGAGGGACTGATAATGTCCTCTGTAAAACACAATCACTCACCCCCGCCTCTTCTTTAGGTAAGTCTCCAGGACCCCAATCAATACTACACAGCCTAGTGACTTATCATCTTGTTCTGTGCGACATCACCACTCCTGTTTTGTGATTATGGATTACAGTGGGATGATGGTAAACCAGTGGTTAAGGAACTAGGATCATAACACAAACGTGACTTGCTGTAGAGAAGAGACAAAGTGATTAACATGAACTGTTTATAACATCATAAGGTTTATAGCTAAATAAAAATAGAAAGAAGAGTCATTTTGAAAATATATTATTAATAATATTATTCATTTTGTTCCAAAGCCGATCGACTTTATTTCTTCCATAAAACACAAAAGAAGATATTTAGAAGATATATAATATCTTTTATCCATATAATTAAAGTGGAAGCAGAAAGAGTCGTAGTCACTGTTCAATTTCCAGTAGTATTTCAGCATTATTTATAACTATTATTTAGTAATTTTATATTGAATTAGATTTTTTTTTGCAGTTTTAATTTTAGCTTTAGTTTAAGTTTTAGTAATTGTATGTGCTTTTGCCATTTTATGTGCAGTTTAGTAGTTATTGTAGAACTTCATTTTGTTTTATTAAGTTAGTTACCACAGCTAAGTCAAATTTTCGTCAGTTTTTAAGTTTAATATTTATATTTTGTTTTTCATTTTTAAGTTTTAACTTTATTTAAATAAACGAAAACTATTTTAATAGTTGTAGTTAACTATAACAATACTGTCACTTTCATTTCAGTGTGAGTAAATGATTCTGGTGTGAAATTTCTTTAAGAAAGCAAACATTACTAAATTCTTATCACATCAATTATGAAAAGCATGCACAGTATAGGCCTGGAGATTGTTGTTTGGCCCATAGCCAGTACATCCAAAACGATTTAGGCCTGGGAATTATGATTTGTGTGCTTTTCCAATTCCTAACTTTGGTCAGTGCAGCAGAGTTTTATTTTCTCTCAGTGATGAAGGCTGTGACCTTTAGGTTGCTAGCTACAGCCCCCTAAGCTGACCACACTCTCACACACACACACAGAGAGAGAGAGAGAGAATGATAGGTGGTCATGAACCATTGCTCTATGGCCTTGCTTGCCTTTGCAGTTTTGTGGCAATACTTGCAAGGCCTTTTGATTCTTAACTCTTCCTTGCCAGCTGTTATAAACTGCTCTACAAATTACAAAGAAAAGAAAAATGAAAGGTTGGCACATTTCTCTCTCTCGATATTATCCTTACATTTCCACATGGGCTGACTTTTGGTTCTGTTTCCTTCATAGTATGTACAGTAATATTATGATACAGAGTGTGAACAGATTACCAATCAGATAATACTAACCAGTAATACTAATACGCATATTAGTAAGAATTACAATGAATAATTGCATTTAATTATGCCAAACACTCCCCAAATGTAAAGATTTCCTAAACATAAAATGAAAATAAAATGAAAATAATTTTGTTCAAAGGTTAATAATTGAAATTTGACTCCTTGTAAATTAATACAGAAACATTATATTAATTATTATATAATATAATATTATAATATTATATTCAAATGTAAATATTTTCCAAGCATACGATAAAAATAAAATAAATATAATTTTGTTCAAAGGTTAATACTTTAAATTTAACTCCTTGTAAATTATCACGAAAACATTATATTAATTATATTATATTATACTATACATGACTTAAGTATATAATAATGCTGAGTACAGTAACACAGTAGCATCCATGTTGCAGAAAAAAACCCCAATAACAATTACAATTAAATGCATGTTTCTGAGCAAGAAAAATCAAACCACTTTCCATGATATGTGAAACGAGCTATTAAACAAAGACGATGTGGTTCAGCGGAACATAATCATCATTGCAAACTACTTTAAAAATTCACATTCAGCACTGAGGTCCAATGAGGTGGAAGTGTTGGCCCGTTATCCTTTTTATCGAGACTAACACCATGGTGCTGGTTCCACTCTCTCTGTCCGTAGTTTCATCTATTGCCCTCTCTGTACATTCAGCATCGCCAGTCTAACCCGGGCTGTAGTTAAAGAAATACTCGCATTTATATACCCAACGCTTGAACTACGCACACACAGACACACAAGCTCTCTAATGCTGAGTACATGGGCTGATTGGAGCTGATCTTAAAGAGAGCACCCCAAGCCACTGTTTACCAACATTTCAGATTCTATGGCTCATCTATCAGAGAGTGGAATAAAAGAGCGGTCAGAGGGGTGTTGGACTTGTCTTTAACCTTGATGATGTTTCCAGTGAGGCCGCATAATGGGCCTCTAATTGCTTTCGCGGAGAGGGGGATGTGTTGACATTTCCTTTTGTGCTGGCAAGAGGCTGCGGCTCGGACCATTATGCTAATCCAACCATTATATATCCAAGGCTATTTATGGGCCTGACACAAGTGATGTTGCAGGTAAAGGGCTGTGAAATGGTCTGTAAACAGAAGGAATTGATTCCTGGGCTCTGGCGATGGTCACAGCCTCTGAGCAGAGAAAGACTTGCCATCTTCACACTCGTCCGAGCCCTGAAATTGCCACCGACGGCTTCAGCGGGCCTTGTCTGTTGCCTGGCATAAAAACAAGAAACGTGAGATCAGATCGGCAGAGTGCGTGTAGAAAACAGACACGTTGGAAACAGATTGACACATCCGCAGGTGCTTCAACTCTGTATAAAATGAGTGCGCTGTGTTCAGGAACTTCAATAGTTTGAATTCGAATTACATAATTAAAAGTGCAGTTTATGTTGCTGTAATATCCTGCTTTCTCACCATTACAGAGTATAATGAAATGATTTCATTAAATTTCATTTTTTATGACCAGCTTGTAACAAACCCTGTGAATTCTATATTCATTTAGCCCACGTTTCTGTTCACTGCCCTGAGAAGATAGTAAAACCTCCCCATCGTAGATAGAAGAACTGTACTGAATCACGCAGTCTGCTAACCTCTGTCAATATTTCTGCAGGTTTTCATCTCTAAACATATTTTTATATCATTTATTTCATTGATCTATATAATAATAAGACATACTGTATCATACAATGGTCACAATCTTCTTACTTTTTTGCAGAATAAGAAAACTAAGTTAAAAATGATCTGTTAAATCTAAACAATAAAACGTTTGTTGATGTATTTGTTTTGTCCATGCACACCTATTGATTTTGTCTTTTTAATTTGTGACACCAACAACTGTATTATAGTATTTGCTAAATACTAATACACACGAACAGCGTCAGACACTGACACAGAAGAGAAGAAATTGTTGAATCAAGTCGTTTTTTTTTCTGCACAAAAAGTATTCTCGTCACTTCATAACATTAAGGTTGAACCACTGTCACATGGGGTCAGAAAGCTCTCGGATTTCATCAAAAACATCCTAATTTGTGTTTCCAAAATGAACAAAGGACTTACAGTTTTGGAACGACATGAGGGTGAGTAATTAATTACCGAAATTACATTTTTGGGGGAACTAACCCTTTAACGTTAGTTAATACAATTGCATACTGTTTATTTCAGGTCCATATTAACAGATTTTTTGTATCTGTATGTTTATATATATATATATATATATATATATATATATATATATATATATATATATATATATATATATATATATATATATATATAATTATATATATATATATATATATATATAATTATATATAATATATATATTTATTAAATGTTAAATGTTAGTTCATGTTAACTAATGTTAACAAATGTAACCATGAACCTTATTGTATAAAGTGTCACCATTAATTATTATGTATAGTATGTGTGCTATGTACTAAATATAAATTTATGCTAAGGTAGAGATTTGTATTTTTTGGTAAGCAAGACTATGGTGAACTTTATTGATATTTGAGAGACTGACAGTACACCCAAATGGAATCCAGCACCTTATTTAACATAACTGTCAAAAGTTGGGTGTCTGCCTTAATTACCTCGATCTATATGTGTTAAGATAATAAATCTGCTGGATTCATCTAGCAAAAGCTCCAGCATTTCCCTGGTAAGATAGAATTTTAATAAGAACTACAAGGCTAATAAAAGATAGCCCTGTCATAATCAATCAGCCAGACCAGTGTCAGCCTCGCACACTCTCTCTCTCTCTCTCTCTCTCTCTCTCTCTCTCTCTCTCTCTCTCTCTCTCTCTCTCTCTCTCTCTCTCTCTCTCTCTCACACACACACACTCACACACACACACACACACACACACACACACACACACACACACACACACACACACACACACACACACACACACACACACACACACACACACACACACAGCAGGTAAGAACCTGGCTTCACACTGAGGCCTCTAAAGAGATACAATATGCTACAAGGGACAATAGAACTATATTTCAAATTCACCAAATTACTCATTACCTTGAACTATATTAAAATAAAAACTATAATAATATTTAAAAAAATATATTTTTAAAAAAATCACACACACACACACAACTAAAGGGAATCAAATACTATGCCGTATAACAAATAGTCTATTTTCTATGTCCATCATTCTTGATACCTCCTCAGGTGGAGTCTAGTACATTAACTTCTGACACCAGCAGCAAACCTGCATTCTCTCTATTCAGTGCTGGCCCCAAAGGGACACAAGACAGATTTGCATCTCTAGTGGTGTCCTCTGCTGCTACCTGCTGTTAATGCATTATTGTGAAGAGGAGGACCTCTCAACAGCATCCTCACAGTACTTCTCAGCAAATATAGGCATGCACACACCCAATATAAATGTACATCAATATAACAAAATCTAATTTTGGAGTGCTAAACACAAAGAAACACACTACAAATAGTTCTGAGATATTAAAGCAGTGAGGATGTGCATTGTTTACTGCTAGAGACAGACACGTGAGGTCACGGACAGAGGTCACTGCAGGTATGTGGACTCACCTTTCCCTCGTCCCCTACATGACTGACCCGGTCTCGCTGATTATCTATTATCTTGTTATTGGACATAAATTTTACAAGCTGTTGAGAGTGTGGCAAAATCAATACCTTTTAAATGATGTTTATGTGTGATTAACTGTTAATATCCTCACAAATTATTTAATATAATAAGGTCATTTGTCTTTCACATGGGCTAGGCACCTGGCAAAGAATAATAGAATAATAAATGAGGACACTAGTAAAGAGGAGATTTTCAGATGCTTTTCCCAGCTAGTTTTATCACCCATATCCTCTTTACAGCCACAAAGCAGCACTATGGTTATTTTATGCAAGTAATAAAATTAGCCCGGGATGGAATTAGCAGACTCGGGGCTCTTTATAGGTCAAGCCGGTGGTTTATGAGCCTGTGACTCCCTCACACTATTGTCAAGAGGCTAGTAAGAGGGGTCTATAAGCATGATTTAATATGTCCATGCCTCGGAAAATAGTTAAATAGCTAATTAAATGTAGGAGTTAATTTACATATTAATTGACCTTCCAGTAATATTTATATTGATTCCTATATGAGGAGCCCTTGTCTTCATTGCCTTTCATCATAGTTAGTCTGAGCAAATATGGTGTAACTTTTTTTGTTTAAACTCAAGTTGCTCTTTATCGGTGTCGGGAAGCTCGTGCCGAGGCGCTCCACGCAGCTGGCGAGGGGCTTGTGTGGCCCTGCCGCCTTTTGTTGTCAGATAATGGGATGGTGCCATAAACAGCCTTGTGAAACGGTCTCAAGGGTCCTCCAGAGGAGAGCTGCACAGGGAATGAATGAATGGACACTGGCAGAGTGTGGGGACACACTGAGAGGGTTTTCTGGAACACTGCCTGTGTCAAAGCTACTCTTAATTATAACACTGATCGCTAATCAGCCTGTATGCTGAACAGTCCCCTGAGGCATATCATTACCTCGGCTTGTCAAGAGTAGGCATAACATTTTAGCTGCATTCATACGCCAAGGTTATCTACTGCCCTCGGTGCTCCAATTTCTCACTGTTTGTTGTTTGTTGCATTGAAATACACAAATAACGGAAGCATCTATTCAGGTTCACTGATCTTATATCAAATGTTCTTTTTTTCCCCAGGAATATCAAATCTTAAGTTGAAGTAGCGTCATGAGCGGCTGAGGCTAAAAGCGTCGCACCATGAATGTTAATGTTTTGTGCTAACAATGTCTTGACAGTTCTGATTGATACATTGTTTGTGTCCAACTCTTCTCGCTGCTTATATTGTGCTATTGGCAACTGTGTTCTGGGGGTGTATCATTTGTCACCACTTGTCTCTCTTTTGTGTTCACTATTCTTTTCAAACAATACACTATCTAAAGGATTAGCATGTTGGCCATATTGGACAATAGAGAGACTGAATGGATCTCTGAAGTCTGTGTAAACTGAAAACGACAGTGGTGACAAATGAAGCTGAAAATTCGGGGTGTCTCGATATTTAGCTGAAAATATGCTGGTTCTGACTAGACAGACAGACAAACAATTGTGTTTATTTTAGTCAACATGAATTCAAAATCTACCATCATTAATTTACACTTAATACACAATATTGAAAATGGTGAATCAGTTCATTGTTATTTTAATGAAAAAAAAGTTGAGCTGCATAATATTTAATCAAAATGTAGGCATTTACTCTTCATCTGACTTGACTTTACCTTTTCCTGGATAATGTTTTCAAATAGTCAAATAAATACTTTCATTGCATTGTTTTAGCAAATTCGCATTCGGTCTGGCTCCATTCTAATATGTAATCACCATTTTTTAAGATCCATTATATTCTTTATAAAATCTATAGGGATTCAGTATTATATTATTTATCAGCCAATATAAATTATTTTTAATTCATCAGCATACATTAATCATTAGTTAGGAAGGCATTCCCCTTATTTTTTATATTTAGATTATCTTTGCCATCATCTAAGACTAATTTTATGTAGGACAACACCAATATTTTATTAATTTTACCATTTAAATATTTTAATATAAGATAATATAATTTTAATATAATTAAAAAAATCGATTTTAATATAATTAAATATAGCAAAATCTCAAAATTAATGAACATCCATTTTTCACACTGAACATTATAATGTTGTAATGCATTAATTCAAAACATAATTTAAAATATATAATATAAATACATAATATAAATACCAGCATACAGTAATACAGATGTGGTGTGAATGTGGTTTGAGGCTTTATTAGCGCCCATATATACCCTAAACCCTAAACTTATACCCTTAGAACAATGCAAATATAGTGTTAGAAGTAAAATCTGACTGGCCCTAAGTCTTTTTTTTTTTCCTTTTTTTTATTTAATTTAGACAACAATTTAATTTGATAATTATCGGCTTATTGTTATCAGCCAGAACTTTCAGTGCAGAATATCAGTGTCTATCAAAGTGAATATCACAGAAAAAATGTCATATTACAGGCATAAAATTGGTAGCAAATGACAATTGAAACAAACTAGGAAAGTCAAGACCAGACCGATCATAAAGTAGAGGGATGGATGGGAATGATATCATGATGGCCAGATTCAACCCTGCATCCCCAAGAGTTCTTTATTTTTTTCCTAAAATCTAGATCCAGTGTATATAAGAAATGGCCTATATTGTGTATTATCTTAATGGCCCTTAAAGTGTGGGAGACTAAACCGATGTTACATCTCCTCTTTCATTAGACCCCACTCCTGCTGATCTTCACAAAGGAGAGAAAAGTCTGATTCTGAGCCAGCTGCTTCAACCTGCTAAACACCATGAGCTGAGACACTCATAAGGCTCTGCATTTACTATAGAAAAACAAAATCAGTATCATGTTCAGATGAATAAAATAATTTTGTTCTGCAATATTAGCTCATTCAGTTTGGTTAGCCTAAGTTTAAAGTGCACCGATGGATGTACAGCCGCTTGACAAGACAGCAATTGCTGCAGCAGCTTAGAAATAAATTTAGCAGAGCTACTGGGCTTCAATCCAGCCTTTAGCCCATGGCAGGTTTGTTACTGCTATAGTGCAGGCTCTTAGCGGCGAGGATGCTAACAGTAGCTAAATAGAATTCAGAGGTTCTGGCTAGGGCAGAGGGAGGGGCAGGTGGGGGTTTGCTGAATGTGTCAGCTGCCCAGGAACAATAATCGCAGGCCTGGTCACCGGACCGAGCATCCAGCCTTTTTCACTGAATAACTCTATAAAATGGACACCTGCCACGGCGGCCACATGTATCACTGGGGGCCCTTGTGAACGCAGGCCTGCACAATCGCCCGCGAGTCACGGCTAGTTGCCCACTGATATATCAGATGTGCGCTTCCCCGGTGCAGGGTTCAGCACTCCAGCCAAATGTTGGAGTTATTTGTTCTTGTCATTAAACTAAACTTTATTGTGACCCTCTCAGGCTGTTATTGCACTGGTAGCACTTCTTCTGGGCCGGACTTTATCATTCTCGCCATCTATGAATCTCCCAGGTTTTGCCACTGCACTTCAGTGAGCAATAATTCCTAAGCGCCCTCACACACTGGAAGGGCAGGGGCGAGGGAAAGCAAGAGGGACAGAACAGATATGTTTTTAAAAAAAAAAAAAATTCGTTTGCTCTGGACTTTATTTGCAATTTAATAAAACATTCAAACTCAAAGAATGGCCTATAGTCAGCCTTTCCACTGCTTATGTGTGTCCTCAGTCCTTTAGCCTAACTAACATTGCTTGCAAGACACGTTTATTTAAAAAAGAAATCTCTGTGCTCTACATTAGTGGCCATTTAAATGTACATATTAAGAACAGTAATAAATAACACAAAGGGTCATTTGAATACAAACCCGCTGCCAGAGCTAACAGACCACAAGCATAAACCATAAAGAGCAAATTTATGTCAAGGAGAATATAAAAATACTGGATCTTTGTTGAGCAACTTTTGTATTGTTAAACCTGACAAAAATTGTCAGTAGTTCACAGATTTTTTTTTTTGCATGTGTACATAGACCAAAAAAATATATACATAATACAATGTATATATTCAATAACTACTTTTTGTAATGTCTATAAACTATTTACTTGTCTGCCACAATAATGTAGTGCTATAAATGATCTTCATTTGAGAGCTTTTCTCAGCAAATATGTATTTACAATTACTGTTACTGTGATCAACTTTAAATGATTGACAGCCCTAAATATGTTATATAAATTGAGGAAAACTGTAATGAGTAAGGTTAAGGGCATGTAAGGGCACATTTATGTCACTCAACCTCCTTAGTATTTTGAACAAGTGTATAAAATGATGACTACACATTTTCATAAAAGAAAGTAAATATGTAAATTCTTGCCTAGTGCAAAATAGGAAAACAGGGCCAGTCTGACACTGTCTGTTTTTCCTGCGAGGGTATATTCCAAAGGTTCTCGAAAGATACAATGCGGTCATAGAAAATATAAACTGCAGATAAACGAGGTGACATAAAACTGCAGTCCATGTCCTGTCATACTTGGGTGCTTTCCAAGTCAGGAGAGATAGAGAGAGCGATTTAATTTACCACATATGAATAGCTATCCTATCTTACTCACCTGCGACCTTACGGGGCAAAGAAGACCATATTCATGTGCAGTTAAATAAGGCTGAATGACAAGATCATCATAATCACCCTGAGTTGAATGACGCTACAATGTGACTTCATAGACAGAATCTGACACATTCTGAAAGCTTTAAATGTTTTCTCTTCAGAAATGACATTAGTTACGCTAGAGCGGTTCATCCGCTTGGTCAGTTTCTCACAGATAGCATCTCTTTGGCAGTTGGCCCTTCTCTTTCCCTGTCACCTCTTTACCAATCAGGTAAAAATGGCAAGTTTTTGCTCTTTAAGATGGCGGGACATAACCTGTCCATGGAACATAAATGTGTCAGGTCTTTTTGTCAAAGATGAACTGAGCCCTGCATGCTTGCCTTCATAAAAAGGTCTTTAAACCCACGTCTAGGTTCCCTTTCCAGGGAAGCATGAGATTAAAGAACAAGGGGCTTGATAAACGTAATGGATTGCCAGAGAAAGTTTAAATGCGCCATCGGTCTGTGGTAGAGGGAGGAAGAAGGCCATTATGCAAAAGAGAGCCACGCAAGTAATCTGCACCTTGTCTCTCAGCCTCAAAAGACAAAGAACACACAGCCAGACAGTCCTGATTGCTTCTTGAGAAACCCCCGCATACCCACGCCATGATCGATTCTCATATTTTGACTGTTAATATGTTTTAATGAAAATTATTTACACATTTCTGCAAGACTTGAGGACATTCTTAGTGATTACTATCTACACAGATGGAAGCGGAGGCATCGGGAAATGTATTCCCAGATTAAGGCCTGATTGCAGACCGGAATGAGTCCTGCATGGACTGCTTTGCCTGACTTGATGACAATCTGATCCCTGACAAGACTTCTTAGCATCTTCTGTTATTGATGCACTCTACACAAAAGTGGCGAACGTCTGCGTGCAAAATACCCGCATGGGGATTATGGTTGGCGGAGAGTGTTTAATGTATTCTATCGCCGATATTCTTGAGTGTTTTCATCCACGACCTGATCAAAATAGAATCACATACATGAGATCTACATGTGTGATAATAACGCGGTCAGGCATTTATCAGCTCAGTGAATCGCTGGAAAAAATGAGGGGGGAATGAGCCACCGAGGAGAAGACAGGTGGAGGGGAGAGAGAGGGAAAACAGATGAAGTTTTCATCTAACATCTTCCGTGCATGCGTTCTTCGTAATGGTGCTCAAATCAGGTTACGGGGATTCTGTGGTCCTCTATCTAGCCGGTTTGAGTAAATAAACATATCAGCATGCACATCTTCACAGGTGTACCCCTTTAATTGATTTCCAAGGGCCATTTTTACTTTATAAGAGCAAATGTTTCTAACCTTATCACATGTATGCATCATCTTTTGTTAAATTCCTACATTTAATCAATAAATTCAATGAGTGTGAGTGTGGTTGGCTCAAATAAACTATAATCAGCCTCTTGTTTTAACTCTTTTTTTTTTTAACTAATTCACAATGTAATGTTAAAGGGATAGTTCACCCAAAAATGAAAATTCTGTCACCATTTACTCACTGTCAAGTTGTACGAACCTGTACGAATTTGTTTCTTCTGTTGAACACAAAAGAAGATATTTAGAAAAATGTCGGTAACCAAACAGTTGTGGGGCACCATAGTATTTTTTCCCTACTATGGAAATCAATGGGGACCAGAAACTGTTTAGAAACTCATTTTCTTCATAATATCATCTTTTAAAGTTCAACAGAGGTAAAGAAATCCATACAGGTTTGGAACAACTTGAAGGTGAGTTAATGATGACAGAATTTTCATTTTTGGGTGAACTATCCCTTTAACATAAGAATATGAAAGCTTCCTATAATTCTATAAGGTCCCGGAGAAAGTGTCACTCCAAAGCTAAACATCATAAACAGAGACAACGTCAAAACCTCCACCCATCTGCCTAAAACATCCGTCCCAGACCCCTCAGCCCTTCACGGCATCCCAACATCAGACAGCCCCTCAGGCTGCACCCCTCTTTCAACCTCCCTTGACAGTTATAACCGCACTGAACCTCGTCTCTGGGCTCCGGTTTAGACCTGATTTGAATACGGGCTTGTTTTATGGAGGCAGGTAATTGGAAGAGGGTGATTTACTACAGTGTATACAGGGCCTGCATCCAACAAAATATCTGGAAGCAGGGAATAATCACTTCCCCAGCCGCCGTGACATTTATCTGGACACAGGTATATTTTAAACACCCTGCGTTGACAGTGTTGACTATTAGCCGGGGAATAAATTATTCACCACTTACAAGGGGAGAAAAAATGAGAAAATTCTCCTTTCTACAGCCATAACAGGACAAAGCAGCATGCCCGGGAAAAAAAGAGGAGTGAGGGAGGCAGTCATTTTTCGTTCAATTACAGAAGGCAAATATTTATTATTTATAAGTACTTGCCTTGTATGCGCTTAAATGTTATTTATGAACCTGTTGCATAGTGATTTCCAATGTAACTCATTATTTTTCGCCAGAGGGTGTTGTAAAGGAGCAAGGATATATTTAATGACACTCTGCTAGTCGGCGCAATTACACTGTAATCATTATGTAAAATGTGCTATTAATTAAACCAATTTTCTGCTGGGAACACTCTTTTCTTCAGGGCTTCATCTTCATCGCTCAGCATCGTCTCCTGTGTTTTTCTCCTCTACTCTATAATGTTGTGACTTGGGCACATACATATTTATAAAATAAATTTTAATTAGCTCCCCTTGTTAATGGGTCCATATTAATATGGAGATGTGCTGGGCAGTTTGGGGCATAATAAAATCTAAACTTTTTTTACAGCCTCCTCTTTTGAAGAGGAGTGGTGCTTTTGTGGTGAACTGGTATCTACCTACCCAACTAACAAACTAACTAAATCTCCAGTAACATATTTAAAATTTTCAAATCAGCTCCTACACTAAGATACAGTATACAAGAAGATTGAATGCAATTAATTTGTATATAAGATCCAATGAATGATGGTAGCACCTGTAATGTCAGCAAAACATAATGTTATAATATTATAATGTTGATTATAATTTCATCAATAATTTCATCGCAATTAAAAACACAACCAACCTTTTGTTTTTAAGCACCACTAATTGCAAGCATTTCAAGAGTGAGACTTCTGACCCTCTCGCTTTGCTATTCTACGAGATGTAAATGTTGGTGTTTGCAAGTTCTTGGCACATCTTGCATTTTCTCTTGACTGAAACAATTCAATATTTCGAGCGCAACCTTTACTTTGCCAATGCGATGTTGCTGTTTGGACAAGTTTGAGGTTGAGGACTATGGTGGCAGAGATCACATCTTGTGCAATGACAACACAGCCTAATGTTTATTCAATTAGTTATACATTGATTTTCTTTTCAGAGGAGGAAAAAAAAGTCCTACTGTTGTGAACTTTCCCTTTGTACACTTGAACAAAGCTGTGACTTAAAGGTATGGTTCACCCAAAAAAAGATTATGTCATCATTTACGTACTCTCGTGTAAGAATTTCTTTATTATGTGGGCCACAAAAGATGATACTTTGAAAAATGTTACATAATATATATTTTTTAAACCATTGAAACATTCTTCAAATTTTTCCTTGTGTTCTGTGGAAGAAAGTCATAAAGCTTTGAAACAACATAACAGTGAATAGATGATGACAATTTAACTTTTTGCATGATCGATCCCTTCAAATACATTGACAATATAAAATAACTAATAAGCACTCTGTTCAATTGAGTGTCATAACATTTAAATGATTATGGTTAGAATAAATGAATAAAGTTCTGCATACATCAAAAACATGCACAAAAAACAATTGAAATAGACTACTCAAAATCTGGTGTCAGTAAGAATTTTTTAATGAAAGATATCAATATTTTTATTCAGCAAGGATGCATTAAATTGATCAAAAGTGACAGTGAAGACATTTTGATGTTACAAAAGACCTCTTTTAAATAAATTATGTTATTTTGAACTTTCTTCATTAAAGAATCCAGAATAAAATTGATCACGGTTTCCACCAAAAATATTAAGCAACTTTTCTTTTAACATGATTTGTGAAGGATCATGCGACACTGAAGAGTGGAGTAAAGTCTGCTGAAAATGAGACGATTCAGCTTTGCCATTACAGGAATAAATATTTATTAAGTATTCAGTTTTATTAAAATAGAAAACAGTTATTTTAAATTATAATAATATTTCACAATATCACTGTTTTATTTCATTTTTGATCAAACACAGCCTGATGAGCATAAGAGGCTTCTTTCAAAAACACGAATAACATCTTTCCGAAACCAAAAATGTTAAATGGTAGTGTAAGTACATAATGTAAGTACATACGCACACACAATATACACACCACAGAGACCCCATTAGAGTCTCTATGACCCACACTTGATGTTCTCAACCAGCATAATGGTGGACTTTTGATTACATCAGGTAAACAGAAGGCAATATCATGATTTTTATCGCAATCCTGAATTACAATATTTATCTTGCACAATCTGTTGCAGCCCAGTATTTGAATGAACTGATCCCATTTCAATCCATTTCCCTCTTGGCTTGTGTCAAATCAGACTAGTACATGATTAATAAACCAACATCAAGACTATTATAACCAGAAAGGCAGAAGTACACGAGGGAGAGGATGAGTGAGAGAGGTAGAAAGGGGTGGACACAATTGTACATCGGGAGCATCATGTACATGATCATCATCGCCCTCGTTCCTAGAGATGAGACAATTATTAGAACATACTCCGTATCTGTTTGGATAAGCAGAACACATGCGTGTGATGGATGAGGCTGTTTACAGATGAGGTGGACTAATGTTAGGGTGAGCTACACCACCGATTGTGGTGGTAATGAGCCCTTGGCTGGTCAGGAGCACAATGAGGGCCAGACAGATTACACCGCCTCGACCGGCACAGAAGGCAATCTTCTAAACACCTCTAGATTGATACAGTTCCCGTCCAACACTCACAGATTGTAGAGATGTGACTCCAGTTTATTTTTCTTAGCAAAATATGAAATTAAAGCTTTGTAGAAGCAAATATGGGGGGAAGTAAATTTGGGATCATTTTATGACTTAATGTTTGCATAAAAATAGATCCTTCCCAGGATGTTGTTTTACAGCAATATTCAATGTTTTAGTCACTACCTTAAACCTAAACAACATAGCAGATAAATGTAAATGTCAGTGACAATCATTTTAGCTGCAATGTACTATTATATATAGGCATATGTAGCTTTTAATATCTATTGTCAATTGTGATTAATGAATAAATGTAACTAATCGCATTGATTATGATTTATAAAAAAAAGCAACTTATTCATTTATGCATTCAGTATTTTGTGCAATCACATAAAGTTGCTCATACGTAAAAAGGTTTACTTTTAGATGATGTCCATATGTTCATAATGCATGATCGGTGTCTATGCAAACATGAAAATGTAAATACGTATGAATACCCATTTAATGAGAATTACTCATTGCTGAATGACATTTGAATTACTAAACCGTTTGAATGTTTGTAGTATATTGTAAACCTTGTTTAAAAAATGTTATCTTTTAACTTACTGAAATAATAGTATACGTTTATTTTGCACGGGTCTCCTCACAAGACCTGAAAATAAAAAGAAGTTAGCAAAAAGTTCAACATAAGCACCTGTTTGGGCCCAGTCAGAATTAATAAATCAATAGGTTTGCAGAAAAATGGTGAAACGGGGAAGGTTAAGTGTTCGAAATAAAATATGTTCCCTGGAGCATGTAAAAAGAGTCATGGAGAAGAGAACGGAGGTTCTCTGCATAAGTCAATGGTCCCCGCGTCATCTTTCTCCTCATGTCACAGGAAATTGACTGATGGATCACTTCCTGGTGTCACTGCTTGGGACTTGTGACAATCAGCGAAATGATTGTGTCTGCCTGCAAACATAGGCTCATAACTGATAGCCTGAACCCCGAAGACTACTGAACATGAGCAGTGATGGAGCATTGGATTAAAATCACTCCAGATGAGGAGGAGCCACCACCATTTATTATGTACTTCCCCCGGCGCTCCGCCATGCTCCCTGCCCCCCGAACCCCAACTGGAATTTTCACCACAAGAGCACATTATGGTAATCAGACAGTATGTGTGTATAGGAATCAATCAACAGGAAAGCCATGGCAAAGAGTTATGACAGTACAAAGTCTGTTTGTAACTTTTGATTAATGAAATATTTACCATGGGCCCGCTTGAGAATGAGGAAGGCACGAGGTGGACTTGGGGGTTAACCCCAAAATTTCCATTTAAATGTAGTATGGGAATGGGCCATGGAGCTCAACACAAGATGCTCTGTAGTGGCAAACCAATTTGCTAACATACAGTATGATTTTGGGTTAGATGAAAAACCTATGTAAGATTTATCTCATCTTCTTCATCATCATCATGCTCCCAATTGCCGTATAGCCACTCAGCTGATTCATGCAGCTCTTTTACCTTTTGTTATATCGTGGCATACAAATATGTACATCCCTGTAAGGTATTTCCAGCCAGCAAATGATAAGTAATCAGTCTTGGGATGTAGAAAGCACAGGGCTTTATGAAGCTCGCAGTGAAGTATTTCAACCATCGTGCTATGAGCCAAATATAAATAATCTGTCCCTAGAACAGATAAAAAACTATGTTCATCAATAAGGCGGCATGTTAAGAAAACTGCAGAATATCACCGTAAACTGTAATGCAATCCAGCTGCTGTATGAAATGTAGCAACGCTTCATCATCACAAGTATTTTCCCTCTTGACTAATTTATTCATGCACTGTTTAAAAAAAAACAGCCAACAGTTTGCATGGCCTTTTTTTTTTTTTTTTTTTTTTTTTTGTTGAATTGACCTACTTAATTATTTTATTAATTAAGTAAATGTATTCAAATGAACTATTCATATTAAGCCTAAGAAGATATCTACCAAAAAACCTAAGCAGATAGCTCCCTTTATTGTCATGGCTTTAAAATGTTCAATATTATGTGAATCGTCTAATGTTTTCTATAAGCAATGTACAAGCAAAGAGCTTGTCTTAACCGATTGACAATGACATCATGATCGCTCACTGCTTACTCAACCATTTTAAGTAATTAAAGGCAATAAGTTATTAAACATGACACAATGAACAACAACAGTAATACAATGATCAAACCATATATTTCATTCTTCATGCACAATTTTTTTTTGTATAAGTATTTCTTAGTATCAGTAAATTTATCATCTTTTCCAGTAAACATTTCTAAAAAATATAATTAAAACAAAATAAAAGTACTTAAAATTACAAGAATTGAAGCAGTGTAAGATAATAAGAATATTTGTTTTTACAAATTATATATATTCAGCATTATTTATTTGATCTAAGAGTCAGTACATGATCACTGAACAACAAACATCACTCTTTATTTTAGTTCATATCAGTACGAGAGTCTTGTATTTGAACATCTTCAGATATTAGATTTGCAAATCCAAGGTGCAAATTGTTTGTGGAATCTCCATTCTGCCCTTTCTAATGTTGTCATTAGCAATCAGCTCACTAGGAAAACAGGGGCGGGAGAGGGGAGGAAAATCATTTGAACTCATGATCCACGATAGATTGGCCTGTGCACCGGGGTCGACGCTGGGCCAGGTTGACAGTTCAGGTCAATAGCAGGGGCAAGAAGGTGGCCAAGGCAAAGCCCCGGGGGCCTCGTTCAGAGGCTTGAACTCAGGATGCTGAGGATTAAGGGTGGTTGACAAGACATTGGCAGTCTTTTTCTGCTGAAAGAGTTGAAGAGAAGAGGATTATCGTGGGCCGACAGTGTTGTTGCTACTTGCTGACAGTGGCAACCTGTAGCCACTCCGGTCACCGGTCCAACCTGCCGCTGTCAGGCCCATGACAAGATGCTGAGGTATGGAAGGGTGTCACGTTCCTTCCATTCTTTCCCGTCCATATCCCATACTGCCAACCTGATCCTATTGCCGAGCCCAGAGGGCATGGCATCTTGCTTATTGATGCTTGGAGTATTGAGTTATTGATATACTCCTCAAAGAGCTTCATTGATCCCAGCGCAGACATCACACTACAGTACATGCATACTAGAAGAGCTACATGGGTTTACCTGCGCAGACTCACATTCGGCTACATTAATTCTCCAGTTGGAAAAGAAATAAGGTTGCGGCATGCAATTGTAGGATAAAACAAAAGAAATGGAGTTGTATGTGGAAGCCATTAAGATATCTCAGTTTGACACATCCAATCCAGACAAAGGCTTCACTGGGAGGCAAAAAAAGTAATGACTTCCTGCATGTCCCACCTCACCTAACCCTGTGCTTATGAAATATCACTCCCCAGCTTGCTTTGCCTTAACGGCTTAGGGGGTATTCGAAAAGTTTGGCAACTTGTCAAATGGATGGATCAGACAGATATATGGAGTCGGGGTCATTTCTCTCATGCTCGCAGGGATCGGCGCAATATCCCTGTCGGCTGATTGAGGACTTAGTTTGGCCGGACGGCGCTAAAGCCCGGCGTGTTCCAGTGACTGCCTGACACACGTTAGCAGCGTATATGTTATTCCATATTCCGTGTGCCGCTCCCGGGGCAAGGGGGACTCCGCAGGCTGGGATCCTTGAGCGTGGCTAACCCTGACTCCATCACTATCAATTGTCTTTGAACAGCTCCGATCATCACCTCAATTATCCGCTGTCCAGCCCATCTGATAGCTTTCTGGCCAACTATAACTTCTCTGTCGATGAACATGGAATAATGACAGCCGAGGGAGGGGATGTGGGGTCTAGCACACACACATTCACCCACACACATTCATGCACAACAAAAGCCTATTCCGCTACCTGTAGAAAAGCGATTTACCAACCACTGAGGTTTGGGCTGTATTTGAAAATGGGATTGATCTGTATTCTGTCCCTAAAGCAAGAGTGAGAGCAACTCATTTACAGTGCAAATACAAACATCCATATGTATGGCAGGGTTGATCGTATAAAAAAAAAAAAAAAAGAAAGAAAGAAAGTGCACAAATGCAGGAATTTTATTTTCTAATTAAGTTATCTTTAGAGTATGGCAAAAAAAACAACATATTATAAATAACAGGTCATGACTATGACCACTATTTAAAGAAAGGTCCCAATTCAAAATAATAAAGATCTGAAATCTTAGAAAAATGTGATATTATATTTAAGACATTATAATTTATAAGATATTATCATTTATATAAATATACAAAAATACAAATATTACTAATTGATTATTAAAAAGTTTAAAATAAAATTATTACATTGATTATATATGTCAGCTATTTATTATATTCATTTTCATAATAATAACAATTAACAAAATAGGAGAGGACAGGAAATTACAGTGAAAGATAGGGCCAGATTCAAGGCTCTGTGTCTTATACATAATGGCTAAGCCAAAGTGCTTAGCAAACCATATGCAAAGGTTAAAAACAAATACCTAATGAGATACAAGTCCTGCTGAAAGCTTTCAAATTTTTTTTGCAATTTCATCTGTTGATATATCGTTTAAGATATATGATTAAAGATTGCGAGCATTATAATCTCCACTTGTTCACTGCATATGGTATACGGAATAATAATAATTTGGTTAGACACTTAATCTAAACCTTTATAAATGAAATGCACACATAAATGTATGGCTGTGCACTGATGCCCTATAAAACGAGTCCCTATTAGCATTCCTTTTTGGCTTGTACATTTATAAACATTTTGTTTTGGTGAAGGGTCATCTCTGTATTGCTCTGTCTCTGCAGGCAATAATAAACGAGTGTAATTATGGTGGCTGATTGGTTGGAAGGTCATTGCTAATCCTGTAATTTTTCATCTATGTTTGGATTTGCTTGTGATGAATGTTCTCAGCCTTTAGAGTATTCCTCCTCAGATTACTCCAAGCATAGAAATGCAACAGCAAATAAAGCTGTTGGCTCCCCATTGTTTTTCTCCACTGAGGATGTATTAGTAAATGAACAAATTGAGATTTGTCATCTCACAGGTTAGGCAAAAAAAAAAGAAAGCTTCTCATTATAATATTCAATGCCGCCTTCTGAACATGATTCAATGCATTGATTGTTTGACAAGTGCTATAGTGGTAGGAAGATATACAAGTAACGAGTTGTTCAATTAGCATGATGCGTGCCACTCGGGAATAATTTACAATAAAAGACACAGCTTGCACCAGGAAGTCTTATAATACAGGGGAACTGTCAGGTTGGAGTTTTATGTTTAAAACAACAACAACATTGTACAATGTATGTCTAATTGTAATGCTCATTTCCAAGTCAAAACTGTAAATGAGTATCACAAACATAAATATTTTTTAGACTTTCAAGTATTTAAACTTTGGCTGAAATAAAGCCATCTCTAAAGAGAAGAGTAAAACAGACAGACAGAGAGATATAAAATGCTACCTTTAGAAAATAGTTTATATATCCATCGTGTCCATCTGTTTATTATAAGATAGATAGATAGATAGATAGATAGATAGATAGATAGATAGATAGATAGATAGATAGATAGATAGATAGATAGATAGATAGATAGATAGATAGATAGATAGATAGATAGATAGATAGATAGATAGATAGATGATAGATACAAATACATATTAATTGTTAGTTTCTTATAGCACCACAACATGGACATTGGTGTATTTGACCTCTAAATTATATTTGCTTAATGGAGAAAACTGAATGCACAGACTTTATCTTACCAGTTATAAAACAATATATAAAGTAAATGCTTTCTCTCCGAAACAATGCTCCTGATATTACAGGTAAAGGACCCACTAACTTTCCCATTACATACAGGCCCTGATCACTCACAGCATCTTGTTTTATCAGACTGATCTTTTACCATTTTTATGGTTCTGGTAAAGGGATGCAAATTCTGAGGTGTCAAATCAATCAGTCTAACTCTCAACAGAACCTTAAATACAGCAATAAAACAGCCGAGGAATGTAATTCACCTCAGCGAAACACTCAACATGTCCCTCGTGATTTAAACCACCTTTGGCATGGGCGCCTATCCCAGTTGCAACACATTTTCTCAACCAATTGCGCATTACAGTCTTCTAATGGTCAAGTCAGACAGAGTAACTTATAGCAGCTCATTAAAAGGCTCCTCTCACTCTCTTCCTATCTCTCCCTTCCAAACTCTCCCTCTCTTCCTCTTTCTCTCCATTTCCCTCGCTCTCAGTGGACACAATGTCTCCTGCCTATTTGCAGTGATTTCCGCAGGTTGAATTAATGTGCTGTCAGGCCTGTTTCGGAGGCAGCTAGCTGGCAGCTTTCCTGATCCTTGGCTGATCGGCTACTCGCCTGCAGCAGAGGTGTCTAGCCTGCTGGCCAGTGAGCCGGTCAGTGGACAGAGAAAGGGGAAATGGGAGATAAGACGTGGGGGGTTCCCACAGATCCATTCGTCTATCCGTTCGCTGACAGGCTGAGAAAAGTCATGATGGACGATGCCCTTTCAAAGTCAGACAACATTTTCTCTCCGTCCCAGAGCTGTGGCCAGGTATCCGTAAGGCTCTGTTTACTGCAAGCTTCTGAGCTAAAGGGTAACACTTTAGATACTGTTCCTTCATTAATGAATGACTACACATGAACAAATGAGTAACACACTATTAACATTCTAGTAACTACTATTAACTAAAAAGTAACTCTGATTAACCAACTAGTAAGTAATAGCGCTCAGTTGAATGTGGTAATTCACTATTAGCTAATCATTAACTACTATTTTTTTCATACCTCCCAGATAACTATACAGGTTCATAATTATCATGAATAATGCATAATTTATAATAAAAGGTAACGGTAACCAACTAGTAATTACTCAAGTGTCACTACATCCTTCTAAAGAAACTATTCATTATTTGGATCAGTATTGTAAAGTGAAAAACATGATTACTACCAAATTACTACCAAATTACTACATCATTACTACCAAATCCAAGTCAATGTTTGGTATATTGACTGAAGTCATTGTAACCTTTTGATATTTTTGTAAGATTTTGAATAGTAATTCCTTCCGATGGATTTGGTAACACTTTAGTCATTACTAGAGTGCTCTTATGATCTTCACTTTAAAATACTGATCCAAATACTTAGTAGTTCCTTTAGAAATATATAGTAACACTTGACTATCATGTCACTTAACACTTGAGTCATGACTATTCAAAACCTTACAAAATCCTCAAAAACTTGCAATGACTTCAGTCAATAGGTAGTTATCAACCTTTTCACTTTAGAATGCTGATCCAAATTATGAGGATGTGTAACACTTGATTCATTACTAATGGGTTACCATTACCTTATATCATATATTATTAATATTAATTATGAACCTGCATATAGTAATCCTTAGTAGTCCTCAGTGAGATATGAAAAATGACTGGTTAGCTAATAGTGAACTACAACATTCGACTGAGCGCTATAACCAACTAATTCGTTAATCAGAGTCTAGTAGTTACTAAAATATTAATAGTGCATTACTCATTTGTTCCTGTGTAGTTATTCATTAATGAAGGAACAGTATTCTAAAGTGTTACCAGCTATAGCAGTTTAAAGGTTAGCATTTGAGTAAATTACTCAAACAGCACCATAAATAAGTCGTTCTGAAACAAATTTGTTTACCTTTAATAATGATATTTTGTTCAAGAATTAAAAGGCAAATTAAAATATCCCTCCATGCTTTGGTAATAAATAGAAAAGTCCTACGTTTTCTCTGTAAAGTCTCTATTTTCTTTGTAAAGTCTCTAGAAAAGCGCATGCGCGTGCGGTCTGTGTTTGTGTTTGGAGCTCCGTCGAATTGATTCATTAATCCCTGATTTTCTTCTTTACCACTCATTTATAAACAAGCACTTTCTATTTTTATATCATGTGAACTTATCCTCGACACTATTCCTTATAAAAAAAAAAAACAATCGGATTGCTTTGATATCGCTACTTAGATCCAACTTTCCGAATCTCGGCTTCTAGCCTTTAGCCCGCTAGCATTTCACGCGTGGCCTCGCGCCTATCGATCGTCTCATTCACACCCGTTTCAATGAAAGGATACGGGTTATATCCATCATTTCAGTCCTAAATTAGTAGTGATATTAGTAGTATCACTACTAATTTACTGTTCATCTGTTATAATGGCGAACATATCGGATGTGTGTCTACCTCTGAGTGCAGGTGAGGACACATTCGAGCTGTTTTCGGTACGATTGGAGCTGGAGTCGGTGGAGAAGCAGATCCGTGTTCTGCTGGAGAAGCAAGCCGAGCTGCGAGATCGGCGATCAGCGCTTGAAACATCACGCGCCGATGCTCACAAGTCAGTGGTTAGTAACTTTTTGACTCCGACCTCGTCTACTCCGTGCGTTTCTCTGCCCAGGAGGACGCGATCATCTCTGTCTTCATTCACTCCGGCACCGACACAACACCATGGACCCTGGGTGATCCCACAGCGGAAGACACGAGCCAGGACCAGAGCAAGAACCTCTCCGCCCCTCCCGGTCTTCGAGATCTCCACCCGGAACCGCTTCTCCCCTATTCGCGAGTCGGAACGTGATGACGCCGTGATCATCGGCACTTCCATGGTCCGTCATGTCCGTGCTACCTCAGGTAAGGGTAAGGTGCGCACTCACTGCTTTCCCGGTGCTCGTGTTCTTGATGTCGCTGCACAGGTTCCCGAGATCCTGAACGGTGACGAGCACGTCGGAGCTGTCGTGCTGCACGCGGGAACAAACGACATCAGGCTGCGGCAGACGGAAGTTCTGAAGAAGGACTACAGGAGCCTGATCGAGACGGTTCGCAGCACATCGCCTGAAGCAACGATCATCGTGCCTGGACTGCTTCCCACGTACCGACTAGGACAAGAAAGGTTCAGTCGATTATTTGCTCTAAATGAATGGTTAATGTCATGGTGTAATGAACAGAAACTGCTCTTTGTAAATAATTGGAATCTGTTCTGGGAGCGACCTAGGCTCTACCGTGCTGATGGCCTGCACCCCAGCAGAAGCGGAGCGGCTGTTCTGTCGGACAACATCTCCAAGACGTTACACACCATATGACTAGCAAGTCAAAGTCCAAATCACAGTCTTTGCTGTCCCAACTTAAGTGATATAAGCGGTGTAGAACATTATATAGAAACTGTGTCTATTCCTCGTTTAGTGAGGCTAAACAATAAATCTAGTGTAGGATCTAGCAAAAATCTTATTTTATTAAATCAGAAAATCGAAATATCAGTGAACAAAAACAATTTCTAAAGCTAGGTCTTCTAAACATTAGATCGCTCACACCTAAGGCGGTTATTGTAAATGAAACAGTCACAGATAATAGTTTCGATGTACTTTGCCTTACTAAAACCTGGCTTAAACCAAATGATTATTTCGGTCTAAATGAGTCTACTCCGCCAGGATACTGTTATAAGCATGAGCCCCGTCTGATCGGTCGTGGCGGCGGTGTTGCAACAATCTATAGAGATATCCTTAATGTTACTCAGAAAACAGGTCACAGGTTTAATTCGTTTGAAGTACTTGTGCTAAATGTTACGCTCTCAGATGTAAGAAACAAATCCCTATTATCTCTAGCCTTGGCTACTGTATATAGACCTCCAGGGCCATATGTTGATTTCCTTAAAGAGTTTGCAGACTTTCTCTCAGATCTATTGGTCAATGTCGATAAAGCAATAATTGTTGGAGACTTTAACATACACGTAGATAACATAAATGATGCGTTAGGGGCTGCGTTCACAGATTTATTAAACTCCTTTGGGGTCACGCAAAACGTCAGTGGTCCCACTCATCGTCTAAATCATACACTAGATTTAATTATATCATATGGAACCAATCCAACTGATATAAATATTATACCGCAGAGTGACGATCTCACTTATCATTACATGGTAACTTGCATAATACATACTGATGAAATTTGTCATGCTGCGCCACGTTATTGACCAGGCAGAACAATCCTTCCATCCACTATAGATAGATTCTCAAATAGCTTACCTGATCTATCTCAGCTGCTCAGTGAACCCAAACAAACAGATGAACTAGAGGAAATGACTAGCAGTTTGAGCACCATTTTCTCTAGTACACTAGATATTGTTGCACCAATTAGATTAAAAAAGGTTAGAGAGAAAACTAAAGCACCATGGTACAACAGTGCTACGCATGCTATCAAGAGACAAACTCGTAACTTAGAGCGTAAATGGAAACAAACTAATTTAGAGGTCTTTAGAATCGCGTGGAAAGACAGTATGTCACGTTATAAAAAGGCTCTAAAAGCACCCAGGGGTGATCATCTCCGCAAAATAATAGAAATTAACCAAAATAATCCAAGGTTTTTATTTAACACCATGGCTAAACTAACAAATAAACAGACATCACCAGAGCAAAATATTCTGTTACAATATAGTAGTAATGATTTTATGAATTACTTCGATGAGAAAATAGAAAGCATCCGCAACACAATTGTAAATGTACAATTCTCTATGGTGTCCTATAATTCAGCCTCAATTATCGCCTTTCAAGAACAACTACACCGCTTTACAACTATAGGACAGGAAGAGCTAAATAAAATTATCATTGCATCTAAACCAACAACATGTTTATTAGATCCAATACCCACTAAACTACTGAAAGAAGTGTTACCTGTCGTGGAAGAGCCTCTTCTTAATATTATTAACTCGTCTTTATTTTTAGGTCATGTTCCGAAAATATTCAAGCTGGCAGTTATAAAACCTCTCATTAAGAAACCACAATTAGATCCAAATAACCTAGCAAATTACAGATCCATCTCAAATCTTCCATTTATGTCTAAAATACTAGAAAAAGTTGTGTCCGCTCAACTGTGCTCTTTCTTGCAAGAAAATGATATCTATTAAAAATTTCAGTCGGGATTCAGATCGCATCATAGCACAGAAACTGCGCTAGTTAAAATTACAAATGATTTACTTTTAGCTTCAGACCAAGGCTGTATCTCAATACCAGTTCTACTCGATCTTAGCGCTGCGTTCGACACTATAGATCATAAAATACTCCTGGATCGACTACAAAACTACACTGGTGTTCAGGGACAGGCATTAAGCTGGTTTAGATCGTACTTATCAGACCGTTACCATTTTGTCTGTTTAAATGGGGAAAAATCGAAGATAACGTCAGTAGAGTGCCGCAAGGATCTGTGCTAGGCCCTCTGCTATACTCAATATACATGCTGCCACTGGGTAATATTATAAGAAAACATGGAATTAATTTCCACTGTTATGCTGATGACACTCAATTATATATCTCATCACGACCAGATGAAAACACTAACTTATCTAACTTGACAGAGTGTCTAAATGATATAAAATGCTGGATGACGTGTAATTTCCTGCTATTAAATTCAGATAAAACAGAGGTATTACTTATTGGTCCAAAAAACTACCCACAAAATCCCTTACAATACAACTTTAATTTAGAAGGATGTCCTGTTACTTTATCCACTACAGTAAAAGACCTGGGTGTTATACTAGACCGCAACTTGACTTTCGAAAATCATATTTCATATGTTACAAGAACAGCCTTTTTCCACCTTAGAAACATTGCTAAGCTACGTAACATGATATCTGTTTCTGATGCAGAAAAGTTAGTTCATGCATTCATGACCTCGAGACTAGATTACTGTAATGCTTTATTAGCTGGTTGTCCTGCATCCTCAATAAACAAGCTACAGTTAGTGCAAAATGCAGCCGCTGGAGATCTTACTAGATCAAGAAAATATGATCATATAACACCTATTTTATCATCTCTACACTGGTTACCTATTAAGTTCCGTATCAATTACAAAGTATTACTGCTGACCTATAAACCCCTAAATGGTATAGCTCCGATGTATTCAATGGACCTTCTATCGCCCTACAATCCATCGTGTTCTTTAAGATCACTAAATTCGAGGCTTCTGGTCATACCTAGGATATCTAAGTCCACTAAAGGAGGGAGGGCGTTCTCACATTTAGCTCCTAAACTCTGGAATAGCCTTCCTGATATTGTTCGAGACTCAGACTCGCTGTCCCAGTTTAAAACTAGATTAAAGACGCATCTCTTTAACCAAGCATTCACTTAAAGCTTACCTCTTATACTACTGCTGAATCAGTTCGAATGCATTTATATTATGAACATCAGCTATGCTAATTATTTCCCATCTGCCTTTCTGCTGTTATCTCGGGACGCTAGTCCCGAGGTAAATAGCGTTCGTCAGCTCCAGTTTGTATCCAGCCTCTCACGGAGACTTCAGATGCCCCAACACCTGCGATGAGACGACTCAACGCCTGTGAAGAGACGACTCGACGCCTGTGAAGAGACGACTCGACGCCGGCGATGTGTTATGCCCTAAATTAATACATGATTAACTGACTGTATTTTTCAATGTACATTTCAGAAATGGACTTTCTGTAAAGCTGCTTTGAGACAATGTGTATTGTGAAAAGCGCTATACAAATAAAATTGAATTGAATTGAATATTTGGCAACACAAAAAGCTTAGAAATCACTTACCCAAAATGAAGACTAAACAGCCTCTATAATCTCATTCATTTAGTAATGCCTAATCAATGGCCAAGCAACATTGAAGGGTCTAGTTCAGCCATCGATCACCATCACTCAATTCCGCTTCAACAATAAGCTTTGTGGGAGGGATAGATTGAGCGCAACTTGGCATTAATAGGCTTTGGGTTCTTTAATCTAGACTTCCTTTTGTGATAGTGCTTTTTTGGAGTTGGGGACATTCTGAGGCTTGTCTTATTACCCCCGTCGCCCGGTGGAATCGGCCCCTATTCCCCAGCGCCACGTCCCAAACCTTAATCCAATTTGTTCGGACCCCTTGTCCATACCCGCAGCAAAATTAAAAACCCTGTGCTGCAAAAACACCTTACACTTCCAAGGTATTGGCTTGCTGTGCTAGACTAGAAACTTCATTTATTCTGGCTAACTTCTCAATTATCTTCCCAGTAGTGGAGATGTGTAAAAAGTGCGAAAATCAATAGGATTCCATTCCCCTTGTATTGGAAGGGGAAAAATTAATGAGATAGGACACTCTCTTAATCAGAAATAAATGTTTTAATTCAGATAATGACATAGTTTTCCCTTGCAGAGGGATGACAAATGCCGGGCCAGCAGTCTGCTCGTGGGCCGTTTCAATTTTATTGTAAATATAAAAGGTATTGATCGGCGAGATGTACAAACCCTATTGCTTACAAAAGCCATTTGGGGGGCCTGGGAAAACTATTAAGCGTGGGGTCAGAAATCAATAAACAACACTAAAACGTGGCTGCGCTTGCCCTGGCTAGCACCTTGGAAAGCAAAATGGCAGGCGTAGTGACAGAAATGTCTGTGGCGGGTAACGGGCAGCGATGATGGGGTCAGGTGTATAATCATGGAGAGGGGTTTGACAGCCACCTCACACTGCGGCCTGACAGTCTGCCCTCTTCAACACACACCAGATCATCAGTTTGTCACTACCTCAGGTCTGTTTCACTGAAGAGCCTGTCAGGTGGATCTAATGGAACATCTAATGACTGTCTAATCACCGGCCTTTCTGGATCACTCCTTATGAATATTCACATGTTGGAATTGTAAATGAACCATATTTGTTATGTGGTTTTATTAAAAAGTAGAAACAAACAAACAAAAAAAGTCAAGAAAGGAAATTCTACACAAATATTTAGACAATTTTTGTTGTGGTTTTCCATTGTAATAATTTGATAAAAAGCATTGAAGTAATGTTCTCAATATAATATATAACTATATATACGCATACATACATATACTTTTTTGTATATACATGAAAAACTATTTTATTAAAAATAAAATATACATGAAAAATTTATGTATAAAAATCACTATATTTTTATATATAAAAAATACATTATTTGTGTGTGTGTGTGTGTGTGTGTGTGTGTGTTGAATAGAATACATGGTCTATTTATCTAGATAGATATATACATAACAGCAGCATACACATTATATACATTATATAATATATGAAAAATGTATAATACTATACATTCATATATAATTTATTAAATATAGAAATAAGTATATGTTAAATATTAAATAAATGTATTACATTACAGTAAAATACACAACCTACATAATTGTTTAGATGGAATGGATGATTAATGTTAATCTAAAGTGTCTGCAAAGTTGTACCTATTCACTACAGTTGTAAACACAATTTAAAAAAAAAGTTAAATACTCCATATTTGTACCTTGATGATCAGGAAACTGCTCTCTAAACCAATGGAAAAGGCCAATATGTCCTCAGGCACAGGGCAATGAGAGGTATATAATGCGCGTACAGTAATTAGGGTAGGTAAGGAAGAGTGACCAGGGCAGTCAACTTAACCCCAGATCTATGGACTCCATTGGACAAGTTGTGGGTCAGACCCTCGTCTGCACTTTGTCCGAGTCTTCCATTGACTGACCCCTTGAGTAGGCCGCTTGCTCTCAACAGGTCCAGTCAGTTGGCCAATCCCACCCCGAATTAAAGCTCAAAGCCATCTTAACAAACATTGCAAATTGATAAATCATTGGAAGCCGCACAGGGACTTTATCTGCTGGAGATCCAGAGGGCTTAAGGAGGATCAGCCAGTGAGTATTGCTATCTTCAGCGACATCCGCTCGGTAGATAAATAAATAAATGATGGCTAGTGTATCTGTATACATATGAGAGCGTCTTCTCTGAATAGAGGCTCAGTTGTGTGTGTGTGGGGGGGGGGGGGGTTAAGTTGTGGATGAGAATAGTACTTTTCCTGCCCTTCTCAAAATGGGATTTGGAAGGGTCACTGTTGCCTATCAGAGGGTGAGCTGTTGGGCGTTTCGGGCTATGAGAGGGGGGTTCTGCAGATTTGGATCTCTGAACCCCCTATGCTTTCCTCTCTGGATAATGTCAGTTTCTGTGTCACTCTCATCTCCCAAACTGATGATTGGGTGGGCCCGATTCAGCCCCCAGTCTTTGCGGTCACTCGACCCTGCGTGTAATTCTCTCTTAATGCCGTCATGGTGAACAAAGCCCCCTATCCGCTGCACGCACAGACCCCTCTTGACCCCGTGTTGCCTGATACAATGCAATTGGCCATGTCATTATGGCTGCCTGGCTGTCCCATTCCCTGTCTCTGAATGCACACCGACTGTATAATTTGATTTTCAGCCATCAGAGGGACAAGGGGCAGAAGATTTGCTGGCCAACTAGCAAAAATGAGGGAAGAGATGACAGCAAAAGGTCATCTGATATTTCTGGGGATATCCAGGGGGAAATGGGGCCTAAAGGAGGAGGGGAAATTATTTATCTACAACACCATCTGAATTTCCATTTACATCACCAGATATTCTTGTCAGTACACTCCCTGAAATTGTAATCATAACATTTTTTGAGGCTTATATTGACTTGATTTCCAAATGTATTCATAACCTGTTAACACATAAAAACTAATTGCAGATATAA